>CM061070.1:126189855-126771880 GCA_030762895.1 Sophora flavescens
AAAGAAGTATTGGAAAGGTTTGGAATGGAGAACGACAACATGGTGAAAAGTCCAATTGTCCCGGGTGCAAGCTTTCAAAAGATGAAGATGGAAAGATGGTAGATGCTACAAGGTTATAAGCGGATGGTGGGCGACTTAATTTATTTGACTTGCCACTAGACCGATTTGATGTATCTTTGCATCGCTTGATAAGCGAGATACATGGAGAGGCCTACTGAAATGCACTTTGCGGCAGAAAAAGAATCCTTAGATACTTAAAGGGAACCTTGGAGTTGGGAATTATGTACAAAAAGGGAGGAACAGAGAACCTCATTGCCTACTCTGACAGTGACTATGCGGGGGATGTGAATGATAGAAAAAGCACCTCTGGTTATGTGTTTATGTTTGGGTCAGGTGCAGTGTCTTGGTCATCTAAAAAGCGGCCGGTTGTGACAATCATCAACCACGAAGCGAGAATTTATAGCTGCGACTTCATGTGCATGTCAAAGTGTATGGCTCGGAAGAATCTTTGGAACAACTTGGTCACGTCAAAGGGAGGCTACAACCATTACGTGTGATAATAGCTCCACTATCAAGCTCTCTAAAAACCCCTATTCTCCATGGCCGAAGCAAGCACATAGATGTAAGGTTCCATTTCCTTCGTGATCCGTGCAAGGAGGGAGTCATTGAACTTGTCCATTGTGACACTCGGGAGCGGTGGGTGATTGCATGACTAAACCAAGTAAAACTTGATTCTTTTGCGAGAATTTAGGAATTGTTTGGGAATGTGTAGATTGTTTGATTAAAGCGATTACTGTTGCAAGTCGGTTTAAGGGAGGATTTGTTAGTACTTTTTAGTTATGTCTTGCTTAAAATAGTTAGTTGTGGATTAATCGGTTAGTTAGTTGCAACTAACTCTGTTTAGACTTGTATTAGGCTATATATGCCAAATCGAAAAGTAATACAGGAGATTTTAGAAGTGCAAATATTCTCTACCAGCAAACTTAACAATTCCTACTTGTATTGCTGTTACTATTGCTTTTGAAATGAAATAAGCTTTTTTCAGTCCAAAAAAAAATCTTATATATAGTAATGATTTTAATTAGGAATTTCTAAGTATATATGCAATGGAAATCCAAGTCAAAAATGATAACCTTAACTCTTAGATCATTAATTAAGATCAATTCCACGGCAAGGTAACTATGAATTCAGTCAAATCAACATCCTTGCGTCGATGACAGCGTGAGACCAAATCCCTTCCAAAAATTACTTTTTATTCTTTTGCACTTCTTCTCTATCAATATTCCCATTAGGTTAAACATGGAACTGGGTCAACCAAAAAGAAAATGGAACTGGCTTTACTCTTTTTAACCTTATGATGCCGTAAAATAATCCCATATGTTATCCGCCCGAAATATTAAAATAAATCCATATGGTTTCTATGTAACCAATCCGCAATAAACAAGACAAGAAATTAAGAATGTGAGGGAAAAAGATTAATTAATTAAAGATAAAATGTTCGTCTACATGCATGCATAGAAAGAAAACTTCAGAGGAAGTTAATTTCCCCTTACTTTCTCCTGACCAATTCCATAAGTACTCCAATCCTTGGCAATGTATAAAATCCCTTGCTCATGCATTAAATGAAATCACTCCACCATCTTATTCAAGAGCTAACAATATCTGCGGTACCTAACATTCCACTACTGATCAATCTTCTTTATCTGAAACATGAGGCTTCTTCAAAGCCACATTACGATTTTAGTTTTGCTAATATCAATAATCATCCTATTATTTACGACATTAACTAGAGCTCATGATGAACCTGGTATTGCAATCATCTCTGTCGCTCAATTTTTGATATGTCAGTTTCGATTATATAATATATATGAGTGGGGATCAAGTTGTTCTAAGAGTAACTTTAAAAGAGATACTTCAAATCCTCATCCTTCATTTTATTATTATGATATAATGAAAGTTATGTGACTTATTTGATGAATTAATATAAGTCATTAGATCACAATAAATAAAGGATTATGGGGTAACTATTTTAAAATCATTCTTAGAGTACTTCGTGCATGGTTACTCGTTACTCGATACACTTCCTTTACTTCTCATATACTAAAATATACTTGACAAAGTATGTATTTTAATTTGTGCAGAGTACGGGTACAATGGAAAGAGTCCTAAGGGCCCTGAACATTGGGGTGATCTCAAACAAGAATGGGCAGCCTGTAACGGGGAAATGCAGTCTCCCATTGATTTGTCAAGTCACAGAGTGGAAATGATCTCCAAGCTTGGGGAGCTAAAGAGAAGCTATAAGCCTCAACATGCTATTGTCGTGAACAGAGGTCACGATATTTCGGTAAGAAAAATCAATTAATGGATAATGGAAAATTAATGCTTTTATATAGGTGTTCAGATATTGAAGATGAATAATGCACAATAGATATGTTTAATGGTTGGCTATTAATAACTTTTGATGAATATCCCTATTTTGCTATTTATAATTTATAATTATATACAAATATGTAATGGTTGCAGGTCAATTGGGAAGGGGATGCTGGCTATATAGACATCAACGGAACACATTTCTTCCTCCAACAAAGCCATTGGCACTGGCCTTCGGAACATACCATGAATGGCCGGAGGTTAATTTTGCTTCCTTCACGACCATTTGTTTTCTCAAACATCAATATTCGAAAAGTTGGATATTTTTCACAATATTCATAAGTTTTACTGACAATTTATGAACTTTTACTATATATAGCAGAAGCGATTATATTTTACCTAAAATATAAGTAATTACCACAAATATATAATTTTGGAACTGCAAACATAAGCGTAGTAAGTATAGTTCCACTATATATTTCATCGCTAACTCTAATTAGTTTTCTTCTTTAAACTCACAGGTATGACTTGGAGCTACACATGGTTCATGTTAGCCCTCAGCCAGATGGAAAAAACAAGACCGCTGTTGTTGGTCTTCTGTACAAATATGGTTCTCCCGATCCATTTCTCTCTATGGTACGTAGAGCAATTAAAGTAACAAAGAGAAATTAAAATAAAGTAAAGCTACTTAATCTTGTATGTATATTTATCCAAAATTTCAGTTGGGAAATTACATAATGAACATTCCTGTTGAGGAAGAAGAGAAAAGCATAGGGGTGATTGATCCCTATGATATCAAGATGGGTGGAAAGAGGTACTACAGATACATGGGATCACTCACTGCACCTCCTTGTACCGAAGGTGTCATTTGGACCATTAATAAGAAGGTATAGCAAACTTTTAATTTCTATATATCCTTCTCATTATTTTTTACACAAAAAGAAAAGGAGTTCTTTAAAGTAGACGTCTTCGCATTTTCTTGGCCATCATTAATTATGATTATTTCTTCATGTCTTAATATGTACTTCTGAAATGATCTCATTAGATAAGAACTGTCTCAAGGGGACAAGTGAAGTTATTGAAGGATGCAGTCCTTAAATATGTAAGTATAGCCTGACTCTTAATTAACAACTTTACTTATTACAATTAAGTGAATTGACCACTCAATTTGGCTCTTACTCTTGAACGTTTTCGTTCCACGCCATGTATTTATCATGTAGAAAACACAATAATTATCTAATGAATTATGATATACTATTTTAAATTTGAATGTTTTTCAAATATATTTTTCAATGAAATCATAAATCCTAAGAATATTAGTATCTTCTATATATTAATCTTTATTGTATATATGCTCCTCTACAGTATGCAAAAAAGAACGCAAGGCCGGTGCAGCACCTTAACCAGCGAGAGATACAATTCTACGACCCAGTGGCAAAGAATACACCTCAGAATTAGTTTATGCATTATTGTACTTTTAGATTGGTTTGGTTCTATATTTGTTTTGGAATTTCATCCATTCATTATTTACAATGGTGCCTTTTCCCGGGTGGAAGCACATAAAAGACAAATAATTATTGATTTTTTTTCATGTTTATTAATAACTTATTACTTATTCTCTCCAAGTATTTATAAAAAAGAGTTTGAATGCCTTGTAGTTACAATGATTAAGTTCTTTTAAAATTTACAAAAATAAATTAACCTTTATATGTGACTGTTGATATGTGTATGTTTATTACACTATAATTAATCCATATGCAAATAAAATGGACACAACGCCTTTTAAGTTGCACACGATTATCATTAATTTTTTTATCAGAATCCTTGGAAAATTATATCAAACCTTAGTTAATTCGAGTTAAGCTGAAAAGACTTATTTCAAGTGGGATAAAACTCTTACAGACCCTATTTTTTCCAGTCACATTGAACACGGTTATTTTTTGTTCTTATTTGTAAACACACGGATCTTGAAATTTTTTTCCATTGGGTTTGAGGGTAATGGTGGATTCGGTGTAGACTAGCACATTAGTGAGCCTAGGCTTGTTGTCCTCATAAAATTTGTGTTGGGTTAGATGCCTAATTCAATGATGGCCCACCCATCACTCAATATAGAAATATGAGGAATGCTACTGTCACTCTCTCAAACACTCTCCCTTCAATACTCTCCCATATATAATGTCACCTCCTCCAGTTTTTTATCCCCTTATTACTTGATTACCGGGTTTCTAAGTTAAAAGGCTTTTAAGTTTTAATGCTTTTTTTAAAAATAATTATTAGGTCTCCCCCTCACGCCCTTCTGCACTCCAAATTCCAAAACGCGTCTTTGTTCCTCGCTCCCATAGCCGCTGCCACCTACAACCTCGGTCATCTCTTCTAGAAATGGTTGCTGCTGCAAAACGTGCCTCTATTACAAGCTCCCCTAGCTGTTGTGACCCCCCATTGTAAGGTCTTCAATCATCATTCCCGTGTCCAAAGAATTTGAGATGCATTGAGAATGTCTAATGAATAATTAAAAGGATAGACCCATTAGCAATAAAAAAGAAAAGAAAAGAAGCTAAAACCCTTTTCTTAGTTTTTTAAGTGCATGTTTGGGAGTACGGCGGAAAGGGTTGGAAGCGTGAAGCAACTAATAGTTGCTTTTGCGTCTCTAAACGCAATTCTGAGGGTGGATAACCGGTTTTCCAAACAGATGCCAAGTTTACCAATAAACTGAGTTTAGAATGAAAAGTCCCTCCTCCACCCAGCTGGCCTCGCTTCCTTCAAAGTAATTTTCACAATTTTGAAGATCAATTGATTTGTGGTTAGAAAAAAAATGGCTAAATTAGTGTTTTAGTCCGTTATCTTTATTCTAGGTTTCATTTTAATCCCTCATCTTTTTTTATTTCGTTGTGGTCCCCTATCTTTCAACAATTAGCCTATTTTGATTCCTCCGTCGGTTTTGCACTGACGGCGGCATTAAGTATCCACCAAAACCGCCTCCGAACATTTGTTGTCGTCGGAATCTCGTCGAATTTGGGGTTTTAGAGAGAGAAAACCCTTTTTTTCTTTCTCTCCTATTCCTTCTTCTTCCCCTTCCTTCTTCCCTTCCATTTAATGGACCCTTACGTTTAAAAGGCTATAATGGGGTTGGGTCCATTTCAAAGCTCACGCAGATCCGGGTGCCTCGCGGTGGTGCCACGGCGGGCATGCGTGGTGGATCCGGGTGGGACACACTATTAGCAAAAATGAGGCGGATCCATGTCCGATCTAAGCACGACAGAGCGGCGGTCGACGGAGCACGTTCCCAGATCCGATCTGTGTTGAGTTTGTTATTTATCTTATCTTTAGTTTTTCCGTTAGCTAAATCAGATTGCATTCTGATAAGTTAATTATCTTTAGTTAGTTTATCTTTAATAAGCTTTAGTTATCTTTTAGTTAGACTTATCTGTCTGTTATTGTTGTTGATCAATGCCTATATAATGGCATGACTTCTATTCAATAAAGCATTCATTCTCCAATTTGTTTAAGAGAGACTTTGCAATCTTTACAAATTGGTATCAGAGCTCTATCATCGGACCTGATATAACAAAAGCAGCAGACTTTGAGTGATTCAAAATGAGCGAGGAGAAAAACTTCATGCAACCCCCCATACCATGTTTTGATGGTCACTATGACCATTAATTGGAGCTTGCTTATGGAAAATCTTTTGAGATCAAAGGGTATTGAAGTTTGGTGGAGACTGGTTATGTAGAACCAGTCAATGGAGTGGAGTCAACCGAGGTGCAGCAGAAGGAGTTGGAGGATCCGAAGTTGAAGGACCTCAAGGTTAATAATGATCTGTTTCAAGCCATCGACAGAACAATTCTTGAACAAATTCTGGAGAAAGGCACGTCGAAACAGATATGGGACTCAATGAAGAAGAAGTTTGAAGGGAATGCAAGGGTGAAGCGTTCAACTTTGCAGGCACTAAGGAGGGATTTTGAAGTTCTTGAGATGAAAGTTGGTGAGACCATAACCGAGTACTTTGCTCGAGTTATGGGCTTAGCAAACAAGATGAGGAACAATGGAGAGGACGTGATGGAAGTTACCATCGTGGAGAAAGTCCTTAGAACTTTGACTGAGAAGTTCGACTATGTTGTTGTCTCAATTGAAGAATCTAAGGACATTGATAGACTCACGTTTGATGAATTACAAAGTTCCCTATTTGTTCATGAACAGAAGTTTATCAGACCAAGTGCAGAAGAACATGCACTATCTGTGAGTAATGATAACTCGTATGGCACAAGGGGAAGAGGGAGAGGAAGGCAAAGCATTAATCGAGCCACAATTGAATGCTTCGAATGTCACAAGTTGGGCCACTATAAGTATGAATGTCCATTATGGGACAAGTAGGAGGTGAACTATGCAGAGTTTGATGAAGGAGAAGAAATACTGCTTATGTCCTATGCTGAGATGCCTCAACAACATGCAAATGATGATGAAAGCTGGTTTCTAGATTCGGGATGCTCGAATCACGTGTGGGGACAAATCAAAGTTCTGTGAGATGGATGAAGTTTTCAAGCATTCAGTAAAGCTTGGAAACAACACAAAGATGAATGTTCTTGGCAAAGGAAGTGTGAAACTGAGTATCAGTGGTGTCACTCATGTGATACAAGATGTCTTTTATGTGCCTGAACTCAAGAATAACCTCTTGAGTATAGGACAATTACAAGAGAAGGGGCTAACAATCATGATCAAGTCAGGAACGTGCAGCATCTATCATCCTCACCAAGGGTTGATTCTACAGGTCAATATGACTTCAAACAAAATGTTCATATTGTGTGCTAGAACTCTAAAGAAGAAGGAAGCATGTTTCAGCACCACAACATAGGATCTTCCTCACTTGTGGCACTGCAGATATGCTCATACAAAAGGTTGCAATTGCTGCAAACATGGAATATGGTTCGTGGTCTGCCTCAGTTATCTGTCTCTACAACTGTGTGCTCTGATTGTGTTAAAGGAAAGCAACATCGTGAGCCAATGTCGAAGAAAATTCAGTGGAGAGCAAGACAGAAGTTACAGCTGGTCCATGCAGATATATGTGGTCCAATCACTCCTCCATCTAACAGCCGAAAGAGGTACATTTTATGCTTCATAAATGATTATTCTAGAAAAGCATGGGTATATTTTCTATTGGAAAAGTCAAAAGCTTTCTATCACTTCAAGTGCTTCAAAGTACTTTGTGAGAAAGAAAGTGGATTGCCTATTAAATGTCTTACATGCAGAGGGGGGAGGCGAATTTAATTCATTGGAGTTTAATGAATTTTACAAGCTGAATGGGATAAAGAGGCAATTAACTACAGCCTACACACCACAACAAAATGGAGTAGCTAAGCGCAAAAACAGGACTGTGATGAACCTGGTCAGATCAACGTTATCTGAGAAAAAGGTTCCAAAGACTTTTGGCCACGAAGCAGTGAAGTGGACAGTGTATGTTCTAAATCGATCTCCGACATTGGCTGTTAAAGGGATGACACCAGAGGAAGCTTGGAATGGTGAGAAGCCTTCAGTTGAGCATTTTAGAGTATTTGGATGTGTGGGGTATACACACATTCCAGATGCAAAAAGGACAAAGTTAGAGAACAAGAGTGTTAAATGTGTTCTTCTTGGTGTTAGTCGTGAATCCAAGGGATACAGCTTATCCCGTCTCAAAGAAAGTTTTGATAAGCCGAGATGTAATCTTTGAAGAAGAAAAACAGTGGAGCTGGGATCAAAGCAACAAGGAGGTATTGCAAGAAAATTGAGAATGGGGAGACAGCGAGTTTGATGATGAACAGGTTGATGCAATCGCAAATGAGGAGGTAGAACAAGGTGAAACTGATCATCCTGAACCTCAACAAATACCAAATCAAAATGTTGCAGAGGGAAGAATGAGACATGCTCCATCATGGATGGAAGACCATGTGACAGGAGAATGACTATCAGAAGGAGAAGATGTGATCAACATGGCTTTGACAGAATCTGCAAATCCAATGTGCTTTGAGGAGGCAGTAAAATGTGCTAAGTGGAGGCAAGCAATGGAAGCCGAGATCACAACTATAGAGAAGAATCAAACTTGGAAATTAGTTGAATTGCCAGAGGGTACAAAGAAGATAAGGGTCAAATGGATATACAAAACCAAGTTAAATGAACATGGTGCGATGGACAAACTCAAGGCACGACTAGTGGCAAAGGGGTATTCACAAGAATATGGAATTGACTACAATGAGGTGTTTGCACCTGTTGCTAGGATGGATACGGTCATAATGGTATTAGCACTTGCTACACAAAGAGGCTGGAAGATCTATCGACCTTGATGTGAAGTCGGCCTTTCTTCATGGAACATTGAGTGAGGATGTGTATGTTGAACAACCAAAAGGATATGTGAAGAAAGGAAGTGAGCATATGGTTTATAAACTGCACAAGGCTTTGTATGGGCTAAAACAAGCACCACGAGCTTGGTTTAGCCGCATTGAGTCTTTATTAGTGAAGGATTCCACAAAAGTCAGAATGAGCGAGACACTCTTCATCAAATGGAGTAATTGAACTAATTCATTGTGGAACACAAGATCAAGTTCTTTGATGTGATGACCAAGCCTCTAAAGTTGGATTCTTTCCAAAAACTTCGAATAGAGTTAGGAGTGTGTGGGATTCTAGAATTAAACAAATTGCATGACTGCAATTAGTTTAAGGGAGGGTTTGTTGAGTTTGTGATTTATCTTATCTTTCGTTCCTCTGTTAGCTAAATCATATTGCATTCTGATAAGTTAATTATCTTTAGTTAGTTTATCTTTAATTAGCTTTAGTTATCTTTTAGTTAGACTTATCATATCTTTCTGTTATTGTTGTTGATCAATGCCTATATAATGGCTTGACTTCTATTCAATAAAGCATTCATTCTCCAATTTGTTTAAGAGAGACTTTACAATCTTTACAATCTGAACACGTCAGCACTTAGTACGAGCAGGTTGAAACTTTAGTTTCAATGTGACCTTGTGTTGTTATTGTTGTTGTTTCACAGCAGTAAGAAAAAAATGGGAAGGAAGGGGAAGAAGGAAAAGGAGGAAGAAAGAAGGGGAAGAAGAATGAATAAGAGAGAGAGAGAGAGAAAAAAGGGTTTTCTCTTTCTAAAACCTAGATTCTGGCGAGATTCCAGCGACGACAGTGGTTCCGGCAACGGCGGCAGCGGTTTCCAGCGACTGACGACGGATACCTAATGCCGTCAGTGCAAAATCGACTGAAGGGGTCAAAATAGGCTAACGGTTGAAATATTGGAGACCAAAACGAAACAAAAAAAAGATGAGACACCAAAATGAAACCTAAAATAGAGATAAAGGACCAAAACACTAATTTAGCAAAAAAAAAAAATTTTGAAGCCAAATAAATTATTACCAAACTCATTAATCAAGAAATTGCGCATAGTGGGTGGAGGAAAATTTTCGTTTCCCCTAGGGTTGAGCAATAATAGATGGGGTTACCATCATCGGTAAAATAAGCAATTGCAACTCCAGCGTAGTTGACCGTGTTGGAGTGGGTGGCAGCGGGCCACCAGCTACAGCAGCGAGGAACAGAGTGTTTCAACTACAAGAGTGCAGAGCGTGGGGCTATGAGACCCAATAAGGAAAAAAATATTACGAAAATGCTAAATGTCTCTTAACTTGTACACCCGGTGACCAAGTAAGGGGTTAAAAAAATAAGGTAACGTGGCTTGATATATGGGAGAGTGTTGAAGGGAGTGTCAAAGAGAGTGCTAGCAGCATCCCTCAAGAAAGATTGATACAGTTTTTCTATATAGAGTGTGTTTGAAAAATGTGGGAAAGAAAATTATGCTGATAATTGTTTTCAAATAATTGATTATTGTAATAATCGATAATAATCAGAATCTGTTTTTGTTTGGGTATATTTGCTGAAAAGCGATTTTAACATAATATATTTTATTTGGGTGATACAAAAATAATCATTTTTATATAGTAAATTACGAAAAGGGATATGAAACTATTTGTTTATATTAATAGCAGTTGATACTTTTTATTTTTTTTTAAGGAAAACTGATTAAAATGTTTACTTTTTTATGTTAATTAAATATTTTTTTAATATAATTGATAAAGAATAAAAATATAATATTTAGGTGATTACCATACTTAACTCGTTTCATTTTGGCATCTTTGACATTAAAAATTTAAATGTCTATTTTTAATGTAATTTATATATATATATATATATATATATATATATAAATATATATGTTTATATATATATATATATATATATATATATATATATATCAGAGTATGGATATATGTTAAGAGAGTGTTAAAAACATAAATATTTATATTGAAAATATTTCATGAGTTCATTATATGCCAAAGATTTAGGCGAAGTGATTACAAAATATTACAAATTTTGGGAACTTACAAAGTACTTGAGCTTGTAAGAAACTTGAAAATGCTTAAAGAACACTGCAAGATTACAAGAAAGCAAGATTAGTAAGTTCGTAGAGAGATAAGTTTGTGTCCTTCAACCGAGTGTTCGAGTCCCTTATATAGATGGAGGAACCTTGGTGAGAAGAACGTACTTCAAATTTTTTGAATCCGAAAAGCAGGTACTATTCTTCTTTTGACTTTGGTACCAGCTTTTACTATTCACCTTTTACTTTTGTCTGCCACGAGAATGCTTTCAGCACATCACGACAAACAACTTTTCTTTTAAAGCGAGAATGGCACATGGCGGCCACATTTGTGTCCGATAGACTACGCTTTATATATTTTGAGTGGATAATCAATCTTGTCGGCCATCTCTTATTTTAGTGGGAAGATGCGACAAAACCTTATCTAGAATTTTCAGAAATCAACAAATCCTACATCTGGGTCATTATTTTCCAGATAAGGATTGTATTCTTCGAGGTCTTCTGCTGAGAACTCTGGTTCTTCAATGACTTCATCAGAACCAACAGTTGAAGCAGCTTCTAATAATTTCTTCTTTAACTCTGTTGGGGAAGCAGCATCAAAGGTTAAAGTATATGGAGAGAAAGGATTGGGGGGTTGAGAGATTACTGAAGAAGTAATCCTGACTATATTCTTGCCCTTATCTCTTGCTGGTGAGTTGGTTGGAGTAGACACAGACTGAGGGATGCAGTCCTTAAATATGTAAGTATAGCCTGACTCTTAATTAACAACTTTACTTATTACAATTAAGTGAATTGACCACTCAATTTGGCTCTTACTCTTGAACGTTTTCGTTCCACGCCATGTATTTATCATGTAGAAAACACAATAATCATCTAATGAATGATATACTATTTTAAATTTGAATGTTTTTCAAATATATTTTTCAATGAAATCATAAATCCTAAGAATATTAGTATCTTCTATATATTAATCTTTATTGTATATATACTCCTCTACAGTATGCAAAAAAGAACGCAAGGCCGGTGCAGCACCTTAATCAGCGAGAGATACAATTCTACGACCCAGTGGCAAAGAATACACCTCAGAATTAGTTTATGCATTATTGTACTTTTAGATTGGTTTGGTTCTATATTTGTTTACAGAATTTCAGTCCATTCATTATTTACAATGGTGCCTTTTCCCGGGTGGAAGCACATAAAAGACAAATAATTATTGATTTTTTTTTCATGTTTATTAATAACTTATTACTTATTCTCTCCAAGTATTTATAAACAAGAGTTTGAATTCCTTGTAGTTACAATGATTAAGTTCTTCTAAAATTTACAAAAATAAATTAACCTTTATATGTGACTGTTGATATGTGTATGTTTATTACACTATAATTAATCCATATGCAAATAAAATGGACACGACGTCTTTTAAGTTGCACATGATTATCATTAATTTTTTTTATCAGAGATCCTTGAAATCCGAAAATTATATCAAACCTTAGTTAATTCGAGATAAGCTGAAAAGACTTGTTTCAAGTGGGATAAAACTCTTGCAGACCCTATTTTTTCCAGTCACATTGAACACGGTTATTTTTTGTTCTTATTTGTAAACACACGGATCTTGAAATTTTTTTCCATTGGGTTTGAGGGTAATGGTGGATTCGGTGTAGACTAGCACATTAGTGAGCCTAGGCTTGTTGTCCTCATAAAATTTGTGTTGGGTTAGATGCCTAATTCAATGATGGCCCACCCATCACTCAATATAGAAATATGAGGAATGCTACTGTCACTCTCTCAAACACTCTCCCTTCAATACTCTCCCATATATAATGTCACCTCCTCCAGTTTTTTATCCCCTTATTACTTGATTACCGGGTTTATAAGTTAAAAGGCTTTTAAGTTTTAATGCTTTTTTTTAAAATAATTATTAGGTCTCCCCCTCACGCCCTTCTGCACTCCAAATTCCAAAACGCGTCTTTGTTCCTCGCTCCCATAGCCGCTGCCACCTACAACCTCGGTCATTCCTCTTCTAGAAATGGTTGCTGCTGCAAAACGTGCCTCTATTACAAGCTCCCCTAGCTGTTGTGACCCCCCATTGTAAGGTCTTCAATCATCATTCCCGTGTCCAAAGAATTTGAGATGCATTGAGAATGTCTAATGAATAATTAAAAGGATAGACCCTTTAGCAATAAAAAAAAAAGAAGAAAAGAAGCTAAAACCCTTTTCTTAGTTTTTTAAGTGCCTGTTTGGGAGCACGGCAGAAAGGGTTGGAAGCACGTCAGTGAAGCAACTAATAGTTGCTTTTGCATCTCTAAACACAATTCTGAGGGTGGATAACCGGTTTTTCAAACAGATGCCAAGTTTACCAATAAACTGAGTTTAGAATGAAAAGTCCCTCCTCCACCCAGCTGGCCTCGCTTCCTTCAAAGTAATTCTCACAATTTTGAAGATCAATTGATTTGGGGTTAGAAAAAAAATGGCTAAATTAGCGTTTTGGTCCGTTATCTTTATTCTAGGTTTCATTTTAATCCCTCATCTTTTTTTATTTCGTTTTGGTCCCCTATCTTTCAACAGTTAGCCTATTTTGATCCCTCCCGTCAGTTTTGCACTGACGGCATTAGGTATCCACCGAAAACCGCCTCCGGAACGGCTGTTGTCGTCGGAATCTCGTCGGAATTTGGGTTTTAGAGAGCGAAAACCCTTTTTTTTCTTTCTCTCCTATTCCTTCTTCTTCCCCTTCCTTCTTCCCCTTCCATTTAATGGACCCTTACGTTTAAAAGGCTATAATGGGGTTGGGTCCATTTCAAAGCTCTGGCGGATCTGGGCGCCTCGCGGTGGTGCCACGGCGGGCTTGCATGGTGGATCTGGGTGGGACACACTATTAGCAAAAACGAGCGGATCCATGTCCGATCTAAGCACGACAGAGCGGCGGTCGACGGAGCACGTTCCCAGATCCGATCTGTGTTGAGTTTGTTATTTATCTTATCTTTAGTTTTTCTGTTAGCTAAATCAGATTGCATTCTGATAAGTTAATTATCTTTAGTTAGTTTATCTTTAATAAGCTTTAGTTATCTTTTAGTTAGACTTATCTTATCTTTCTGTTATTGTTATTGATCAATGCCTATATAATGGCATGACTTCTATTCAATAAAGCATTCATTCTCCAATTTGTTTAAGAGAGACTTTGCAATCTTTACAAATTGGTATCAGAGCTCTATCATCGGACCTGATATAACAAAAGCAGCAGACTTTGAGTGATTCAAAATGAGCGAGGAGAAGAACTTCATGCAACCCCCCATACCATGTTTTGATGGTCACTATGACCATTGGAGCTTGCTTATGGAAAATCTTTTGAGATCAAAGGGTATTGGAGTTTGGTGGAGACTGGTTATGTAGAACCAGTCAATGGAGTGGAGTCAACCGAGGTGCAGCAGAAGGAGTTGGAGGATCCGAAGTTGAAGGACCTCAAGGTTAATAATGATATGTTTCAAGCCATTGACAGAACAATTCTTGAACAAATTCTGGAGAAAGGCACGTCGAAACAGATATGGGACTCAATGAAGAAGAAGTTTGAGGGGAATGCAAGAGTGAAGCGTTCAACTTTGCAGGCACTAAGGAGGGATTATGAAGTTCTTGAGATGAAAGTTGGTGAGACCATAACTGAGTACTTTGCTCGAGTTATGGGCTTAGCAAACAAGATGAGGAGCAATGGAGAGGACATGATGGAAGTTACCATCGTGGAGAAAGTCCTTAGAACTTTGACTGAGAAGTTCAACTATGTTGTTGTCTCAATTGAAGAATCTAAGGACATTGATAGACTCACGGTTGATGAATTACAAAGTTCCCTAGTTGTTCATGAACAGAAGTTTATCAGACCAAGTGCAGAAGAACATGCACTATCTGTGAGTAATGATAACTCGTATGGCACAAGGGGAAGAGGGAGAGGAAGGCAAAGCATTAATCGAGCCACAATTGAATGCTTCGAATGTCACAAGTTGGGCCACTATAAGTATGAATGTCCATTATGGGACAAGTAGGAGGTGAACTATGCAGAGTTTGATGAAGGAGAAGAAATACTGCTAATGTCCTATGTTGAGATGCCTCAGCAACATGCAAAGGATGATGAAAACTGGTTTCTAGATTCAGGATGCTCGAATCACATGTGTGGGGACAAATCAAAGTTCTGTGAGATGGATGAAGTTTTCAAGCATTCAGTAAAGCTTGGAAACAACACAAAGATGAATGTTCTTGGCAAAGGAAGTGTGAAACTGATTATCAGTGGTGTCACTCATGTGATACAAGATGTCTTTTATGTGCCTGAACTCAAGAATAACCTCTTGAGTATAGGACAATTACAAGAGAAGGGGCTAACAATCATGATCAAGTCAGGAACGTGCAACATCTATCATCCTCACCAAGGGTTGATTCTACAGGTCAATATGACTTCAAACAAAATGTTCATATTGTGTGCTAGAACTCTAAAGAAGAAGGAAGCATGTTTCAACACCACAACATAGGATCTTCCTCACTTGTGGCACTGCAGATATGCTCATACAAAAGGTTGCAATTGCTGCAAACATGGAATATGGTTCGTGGTCTGCCTCAGTTATCTGTCTCTACAACTGTGTGCTCTTATTGTGTTAAAGGAAAGCAACATCGTGAGCCAATGTCGAAGAAAAGTCAGTGGAGAGCAAGACAGAAGTTACAGCTGGTCCATGCAGATATATGTGGTCCAATCACTCCTCCATCCAACAGCCGAAAGAGGTACATCTTATGCTTCATAGATGATTATTCTAGAAAAGCATGGGTATATTTTCTATTGGAAAAGTCAGAAGCTTTCTATCACTTCAAGTGCTTCAAAGTACTTTGTGAGAAAGAAAGTGGATTGCCTATTAAATGTCTTCGTATAGACAGGGGAGGCGAATTTAATTCATTGGAGTTTAATGAATTTTACAAGCTGAATGGGATAAAGAGGCAATTAACTACAGCCTACACACCACAACAAAATGGAGTAGCTAAGCGCAAAAACAGGACTGTGATGAACCTGGTCAGATCAACGTTATCTGAGAAAAAGGTTCCAAAGACTTTTTGGCCTGAAGCAGTGAAGTGGACAGTGTATGTTCTAAATCGATCTCCGACATTGGCTGTTAAAGGGATGACACCAGAGGAAGCTTGGAATGGTGAGAAGCCTTCAGTTGAGCATTTTAGAGTATTTGGATGTGTGGGGTATACACACATTCCAGATGCAAAAAGGACAAAGTTAGAGAACAAGAGTGTTAAATGTGTTCTTCTTGGTGTTAGTCGTGAATCCAAGGGATACAAGCTGTATGATCCTGTCTCAAAGAAAGTTTTGATAAGCCGAGATGTAATCTTTGAAGAAGAAAAACAGTGGAGCTGGGATCAAAGCAACAAGGAGGTATTGCAAGAAAATTTAGAATGGGGAGACAGTGAGTTTGATGATGAACAGGTTGATGCAATCGCAAATGAGGAGGTAGAACAAGGTGAAACTGATCATCCTGAACCTCAACAAATACCAAATCAAAATGTTGCAGAGGGCAGAATGAGACATGCTCCAACATGGATGGAAGACTATGTGACAGGAGAAGGACTATCAGAAGGAGAAGATGTGATCAACATGGCTTTGACAGAATCTGCAGATCCAATGTGCTTTGAGGAGGCAGTAAAATGTGCTAAGTGGAGGCAAGCAATGGAAGCTGAGATCACAACTATAGAGAAGAATCAAACTTGGAAATTAGTTCAATTGCCAGAGGGTACAAAGAAGATAAGGGTCAAATGGATATACAAAACCAAGTTAAATGAACATGGTGCGATGGACAAATTCAAGGCACGACTAGTGGCAAAGAGGTATTCACAAGAATATGGAATTGACTACAATGAGGTGTTTGCACCTGTTGCTAGGATGGATACGGTCATAATGGTATTAGCACTTGCTACACAAAGAGGCTGGAAGATCTATCAGCTTGATGTGAAGTCGGCCTTTCTTCATGGAACATTGAGTGAGGATGTGTATGTTGAACAACCAAAAGGATATGTGAAGAAATGAAGTGAGCATATGGTTTATAAACTGCACAAGGCTTTGTATGGGCTAAAACAAGCACCACGAGCTTGGTTTAGCCGCATTGAGTCTTTATTAGTGAAGGATTCCACAAAAGTCAGAATGAGCAGACACTCTTCATCAAATGGAGTAATTGAACTAGTTCATTGTGGAACACAAGATCAAGTTGCTGATGTGATGACCAAGCCTCTAAAGTTGGATTCTTTCCAGAAACTTCGAATAGAGCTAGGAGTGTGTGAGATTCTAGAATTAAACAAATTGCATGACTGCAATTAGTTTAAGGGAGGGTTTGTTGAGTTTGTGATTTATCTTATCTTTAGTTCCTCTGTTAGCTAAATCATATTGCATTCTGATAAGTTAATTATCTTTAGTTAGTTTATCTTTAATTAGCTTTAGTTATCTTTTAGTTAGACTTATCCTATCTTTCTGTTATTGTTGTTGATCAATGCCTATATAATGGCTTGACTTCTATTCAATAAAGCATTCATTCTCCAATTTGTTTAAGAGAAACTTTGCAATCTTTACAATCTGAACACGTCAGCACTTAGTACGAGCAGGTTGAAACTTTAGTTTCAATGTGACCTTGTGTTGTTATTGTTGTTGTTTCACAGCAGTAAGAAAAAAATGGGAAGGAAGAAGGAAGGGGAAGAAGGAAAAGGAGGAAGAAAGAAGGGGAAGAAGAAGGAATAAGAGAGAGAGAGAGAAAAAAAGGGTTTTCTCTTTCTAAAACCTAGATTCTGGCGAGATTCCAGCGACGACAATGGTTTCGGCAACGGCGGTAGCGGTTTCCAGCGACTGACGGCGGATACCTAATGCCGTCAGTGCAAAACCGACTGAAGGGGTCAAAATAGGCTAACGGTTGAAATATAGGGGACCAAAACGAAACAAAAAAAAGATGAGACGCCAAAATGAAACCTAAAATAGAGATAAAGGATCAAAACACTAATTTAGCAACAAAAAAAAATTGAAGCCAAATAAATTATTACCAAACTCATTAATCAAGAAATTGCGCATAGTGGGTGGAGGAAAATTTTCGTTTCCCCTAGGGTTGAGCAATAATAGATGGGGTTACCATCATCGGTAAAATAAGCAATTGCAACTCCAGCGTAGTTGACCGTGTTGGAGTGGGTGGCAGCGGGCCACCAGCTACAGCAGCGAGGAACAGAGCGTTTCAGCTACAAGAGTGCAGAGCGTGGGGCTATGAGACCCAATAAGGAAAAAAATATTAAGAAAATGCTAAATGTCTCTTAACTTGTACATCCGGTGACCAAGCAAGGGGTTAAAAAAATAAGGTAACGTGGCTTGATACACGGGAGAGTGTTGAAGGGAGTGTCAAAGAGAGTGCTAGTAGCATCCCTCAAGAAAGATGGGAAAAAAAATTATGCTGATAATTATTTTCAAATAATCGATTATTGTAATAATCGATAATAATTATAATCTGTTTTTGTTTGGGTATATTTGCTGAAAATCGATTTTAAAATAATATATTTTATTTGGATGATACAAAAATAATCATTTTTATATAATAAATTACGAAAAAGGATATTAAACTATTTGTTTATATTAATAGCAGTTGATACTTTTTATATTTTTTAAGGAAAATTGATTAAAATGTTTACTTTTTTATGTTAATTAAATATTTTTTTAATATAATTGATAAAGAATAAAAATATAATATTTAGGTGATTATCATACTTAACTCGTTTCATTTTGGCATCTTTGACATTAAAAATTTGAATGTCTATTTTTAATGTAATTGATATATATATAGGCATCAGGAGCAAATAGAAAATGCAGCACCTCTTTGACATCATTTCATTCTTCTTATATATACAGCACCATGACTTCGTGAGCGAATAGGGAAATGGGGGTATATGGGGAAATTGTTCACAATTTAGAAAATAATCTTTTTTTAACAATCCAACCGTCCTTATAAAGAGATATTTGTAAAACAATTTTTTTCCATACAAAATAGTTTTTTAACAATATAATCTAAAGACCCAAACATAATAATTATTTATCAAAACAATTTTTATATCATAAAACAAACATGCTCATAATGGTCAAAATTCATGCAACGTTCAACTCAGCGGCAAGCTGTTGCTTCTTTATTAAAGATTGACTTTATAGAAGTACTAACAATTATTCATGCAGCACATAGATAATAAGCATATCAACCCATTAATTCTATATCAAAATAAATTCTCACTGAAAAGCGTTTTTAAAAATATTTGAAATTTTGAACCACCTTTTAAAAGATTCAACGATAATTGTGCATATTGGAAGGTTGAATATTCTACCATATGATATATTTTTAAATTTATGTTAATGTGCAAACGAATAACAAAAAAACGCAATTGAAAATAGAATTATGAAAATATAGAATTTAATTTCTATGTACTATAAGTATATATAATAATAACTAGTTTTTACAGTTATCATATTAAAATTTACATATATAATAATATATAATTAATTAATGATATAAAAACATTATATTAATATTATATCAACTCATAGATACCTCTCTATTTAAAAAAAAATCAACATTTCACCCAAAAAAAAAAGAATATTTTTCAACATATTGAAATGTGCCTAAATTTTAAATTATAAGCTGGGAGATGGCCACTAAACCAATTGTAGTGTTTATAAAAAAAAAACTAAACCAATTGTAGTGCATGCGGATTTACCTTTCAACGCCAAATAGTCTTTTAGTAACAATCAGTCATGGTGGACCTACATGTTAAGGGTGATTACAAGTCAATGAATGATTTTTTTTCTTAGGTCCAAACCGATCGGAGGACTTCAAATTAGGTTGGTTTGGGTTAATGAATTTTTGCTTAAACCGAGTCAATCGGATTCCGCCTCTTTTGTGATTGGGTAGTTTCCATTATGCAATTATTTACCTAACTAGACCCTTTAAATCAACTAATACATCACCTAACTTCTGTATTATCACGCATCAAACATCTTTACCCCTCATTTGCCATACTGTAGTGTAGAGAGTTGAGGATAGATTTTTTCTTGTTTGTTAAAAGCATACTGTTTGAAAAATACTAGGAAGCTTGTCGGTCTGAGTAATAATAAGTTCGAACCTCAGTAATTCAATTTCTTAATTATATATATATAGAGAGAGAAAATTTGATTAAAAGACAATTATTTTAAATATTGTTTCAGAGATTAATCATTGTTTATCAAAAACATAATAACTCAAAAATTCTGGAAAGCTTTCATACTCCAGCTTAGAGCACTTGCATCTCAGGATGCTTGCCTGGTTCTTAACTTAAGAATCTAGTGTTTGTTTGGGTTGTTGGGACGGTGTGGATGCTTGTATAAAAATTTGGAGAGAGAAAATATTTATACAAGCACTTATACTTATAATAAAAAATGGGTCCTTTTAATATTTTTAATAATAAATCAGTTATAAAATAAAATAAATCATTGATAATATAAGGACGTGGGATTATTGGTGACGTCTATTTAAGAACTTTTTATAAGTTGTTGAGTTTGAGATATGAAGTGCTTAAATTATAAAAAATAAAAATAGGTAATGTGTAATGGTGAGATCCATTTAAAAACTCCAAAATGGAATGCTGGATGAGTGTGAACACCTAATTTTGTCTGGGTATTTTCTCCTCTTATTATTATTTTATTTTATTTTAAAAAAAATAAAAAAAATAAAAATCTGCAGAGAAAACTGAAAAAATATATCCATTATTTGGCCCATCTCTTTTAGCCCAATCCACTTACATCATCCCATCTCAAACAAAAAGGGCTGACCTTTTTAAAAATATATATATAAAATAAAAATAGGAAAGGGACAAAACAAGTGTACAGAACCAGGAGGAACATGCCAAATTCCTTAATACATCTCAGAAGCTCAAATGGAATGAGACAGTGTTAGGCATTTTCAACAAAAAATGATTTCAAAATTCAAGTATCAGAAAGGAAAAAATGGGAACATGTAACACTGCTACCTCCCTTTCAACCAGAGTCAAACCTGAATCAAGAATAAAACCACCATACATAAACAAAGGGAAGTTGCAGCACATACATATTGAAGCAGCTATGCAGAAACACTGAGAAGGAAATGAATGAAAATGACTATCCATTGTGGCCATTGGGTTCTGTTCTTGGAGATTTGCAAGCAATGAGGATTTAAAAAGGGGAAGTTCAGAACAGAAAAAAGACTTCATCTTCAAAATCCCTGGCCAAACGAACAGAGCAAAATGACTCTATCTCCACCATTCCTTTCTCCGTTCAATCACCACACTACCTTAAAACTCTATACCATCAACCACTGAACCATACTCACAAACACCTTAAACTCATTCAACAAAACAGAACCCACACAAAGAAAATCATACTCTTCTATTGTCAACCATTTTCCAGATCAAACAAAAACTAACCCATAAAACCTCTCTCTGCCCCTGTTCTTCGTTCCGCCGCCGTCCAGTTCCGCACTGCCATCATCCGCAACCGGCTCACCAGTTCGCCCCTGAGCTTCGCCGCCCGCCAGATCTGCGTCCCCCTTGCCGTCGCACGAAGCATCAGACGCACCGCCGCGAACCGCCAGACTGCGGCCACACGGACCGGTCGCGCTGGCAGCCTCGCCGTAAATCACCATTCAGACCTCCTTCAGAGACACCGCGTGAGCCCGAGCTGCTCCGCCGCCGACATGAACGCAGATCTGGACCTGGCGTCGCCTTCTCCGCCTCGAGCTCCCCCCACGCTCGCCGTCACCGCCGTCCGTGCTCCTTCCTCTGTCTGCGCGTGCTGAGTCAGGAACGAAGGTTTTCTTGCTGTTTTCTTTTTCAGTTTGCAATGTCTTGAGATGTGTTTTAAATGTCCTTTTTAATAGCCCTTTTTTTTATCTTTTATTCTTTTGTTTTTATTATTTACTCCTTTTTGATTGTTTACGCAGGTTCGAGATTTAGTTAGTTATGGGGGTCCATGGTTTAGTTATTGGCCCAATTAAATGAGTTTCATCTAACTAAATGGGTTTTTCTGCTTGTGGTCTGGTAGTACCCTTTTTTTTATCCATTTACTTATTATTTTTATATAAACAAATAACTAGAATAGATAATTATCGAATTATTTTGGGATTGTTTTGTGATAGGTTTCACACTCAATTCCTTAGATGCGAGATAACTCTGTGGACATATTTGCCATGTTCTACCTCGTTTATGAGTTTTCGACATAAAAAATAATAAATAAGTAAAAAACGAAAAATACATAACAACTCTTTTAAAATAAAACATTTTTTGTCCATAGAATTAAAATCAACCGACCAATCAAATATTTTTCTAAAAAGAACTACGTTGCTTTGAGTTTCTCATCGCACCCGGGAATACGTAGGAGCAAGATAAATCATCTTGTCGGGCCAAAACTAAATTTTCCTTTTTTTTTGTCTCTTTTTATGTTAAAATAATTAAACTTGTATGTTTTTAGGGATACTCTATGGACACGGTGTCATGTTCAGTCCCTTAGATTCGAGGTTGCCCTGTGGACTCATGTGTCATGTTCAACCTCATTTAGTTTTTATAAACAATAAATTAAAAAAATGTAAAAATTAATAAATATTTAAAATATTTAAAATTAAAAAATAATTCTTTCTTGTAAATAATTTTGGGGTAAAATAAATATTTAAAAGGTTATTAAAATGTTTTTGCACAATTAACTTGAGGTACCGTTTTTAAACAGGCGATGTGGGGTGCTAACACCTTCCCTACTCGTAACTGACTCCCGAATCCAAATCTTTATCTTTTTTTTAAGACCAGTTTACCTTTAAATAATTGGGTTTTCTAAGATTTTCCCAATAAAAATTTTAGTGGCGACTCCTCTGTTTTTTATCCCTTTTCGCGGCACCCGGACGGGACGGTCGCTACAGCTGGCGACTCCACTGGGGACTTTTGAGAGTCAGGCCTATCATAGTTGGTTGTGCCTTTTTTTTTCTTTTTTTTTAACAGCTTTGAAAATATTTGTTTTACCCTTTTTTGTTTTATTTCTTTTTTAATGCTTTCATAATTGCTTTTGTATATTCTTGTAACCTTAGGGTAGAGAACTTTTGTATTTGTGTTGTTTGTTCCTTTTGTAGGTTTGGGGTAGTTTCATTTTAGTAGGTTTTTGTGAAGGTTTGTGTGCTCCCATCACACACATCACTATCACAACTTGCACACACTTTTGGCTCTATACTCGAGCTTGCTCAAAACTCAAGGATTAGGCGGTGTCTCGACATTGTCATTGAAGAGGTCTCGTACCTCCCTGATATTTGTTGATTCACCACTCAGGTTGTACCCGATATCATGGGATGGTCATATTGAGAGGGTTTATCCCTACTTGTGACTAGATTCATGAATCGGATCCTTATCTTTCGGGATAGGGGCAATCTGGGAACCATGGCTTTTTAGAAGTCTAGACCCTACCTGATTTTCATTGATAGAGCAAACTTAGTAGCCAACCTGTTTAGAGTCATTACCTCAGGCTTGTCCAACCCTAAGTTTTACCCAATTTAGGACAAATGGAGCATACTCTTTCTCTCTTTCCATTTTTTTTTTTGGCATCATAAACATAAATTGCCATGCACATACATATTTATTATGAAGTTTTCTAAAAAAGGAAAACGGGGGCGACACATCGTCGCTCCAAGCCCGAATGACATGTTCGAATATTATTGCACTTCTAATAAGCGGCGTGTCATAGTGAAGGTAGTGCATTGACAGCATACCCGACATAGGGTTCCCAACCCTACTGGGGCTCATGCAACAAGAAGCATGTACGGGAATTTTTTCATGTGTTTCATTTCTAATTTTTTCTTTATTTGTGTTTCTTGACAGGAAGACCTTAGTATTAATCTTATAGCAAAGAATGGAAGGACCTAGCATCGGAAAGAGTACTAGCAATGCAAGCAGTTCCAAGAAGAGTATCAAGATCGACGTGACACTCAATGATGTTCAGAGCTTATGGGAAATTAGTCAACAAATGTCAGAAAAGGCACGTTTGAACTTTAACAACAAGCACGGGAGGATACTAGATCTATTACGTATTCCGGTGGATGCCCCCGCACTAAGTGCATTCGCTCAGTATTGGAACTCAACTTTGAGATGTTTTGAATTGCCTGACCTAGATGTAACTCCCACCATAGAGGAGTATGCTTACATGCTGAGATTGCCTATCCAAAAGGAATCACTTGTCTATTTGTATTATGGACAATATGTGGCAGATGGGAAGATAGCAAGTCTGTTGGAACTTAAGCCGGAACAATTGTATAAAGTGGAAAAAGGAAACACTACGGGCTTGAAGAGGCGATTCTAGGAAGGTTACCTTAGGGAGTTGGCTCAACAACAACGATGGGTTCTTTTTAATAGGTTGTTAGCTCTCCTTATCTACGATCGATCATCCATGGTCGTCTTCTACAGAGTTGAGGAATATGGGGTGAATTTAGTCCCTGCTATCCTAGCTGAAACTTTTCTCTCACTACAAGTTTGTCATCAGAATCAACAAGGAAAGTTGCGATGTTGTGCACCAATGTTATATGTTTGGATTATGACTCACTTGTATGCTGGGAACAAAATTGATAGAACGGATGACCCATTGAAAGGATTCATTCGCATGCCGCTAAAGTCACACAAACTATATGAATGGAAACAAGAGTTTAATCAGGTCGACTCACGTTCATTTAGATGGATGTGCCCATGGTACAATGGAGATTCAGTTATATTCAGTTGTGGGAGTTTCCCGAATGTCCCATTGATGGGACCCAGAGGATGTGTGTCATATTCACCAGCTCTAGTAATATGCCAACTCAGGTGGACACAAGATGAACCCCCAAAAGAGCTACTCGGTGGAGCATATTTCCTATATCAAGAATGTGAAAGCATCAAGAGTCGGACAATGGCAATAAGGTCAGCATAGAACAATATTCACATAAAAGGGTGTGATGAGTTAGGAAGGCGGATCATAGCTCGAACAAAAAGATATGAAGCATGGAGAGAGGCAAGAAGGGGGTGTCCTTCAAAACCGGAACCCCCACGCAGTGCTGAAAACAATCCTCTTACAGAAGATCAAATGCTGAAAAAAATTGAAATTCTAAAAGCTCAGATGGGGATTTTGGATGAAAAGAACCAAGTTGCAGAAGTAACTATCGTCAAGCTCCAAAGCCAGGTGCAGAAAACCTGAATTTACAGATCAAGAATTTGAGAAGTGAATGTGCCGATTCCTACGAAGCCCCAAGTCGCATGAAAAGGGCAAGAAAAGAAAAAGAAGCAGTGATCCAAGAGTTGCAAGCAAAGGTGGAGTGTCAAGAAAACACGCTAGTCAGAATTCTGAAGAAGAAAGAAGAGCTTGAGTGGGACTTAGGGATTCATGTCGAAACAATACAGATACTAAAGGAGAGAGTTTGATCTCTACAAGAATCCTTGGTCCAAACCGAACTTTACTCTGATCGAGGATGGAACGAAGCTGCCAGATATCGTCAATTATTAGCAGAATCTAATGAAAGGGAAAATTGGCTCAGGACCAAAATGCAAGAAAATGAAAGAGGAGAAGCTCAACGTCACGCATAATGGGTAAAGGGATGGAAATTGGTTGTAAGGGATGTTGTAACACCCTACTTTTTATTTTCCGATTTTTATTTTTATTTTTATTTTTTTTAGTAAAAATATTTTCGTTGTATTAACCGGTATAAATGTATTTATTTATATTTTTATCCGAGTTTATGGAGATTGATTTTTATGAAATAAAAATCATATTCATACTCTATCTTAGGGTATAAGCTTAGGATAAAAATTTGGGTTGAAAATTCAGACGGAAATCGATCTGCGTTTTCACTGACAGTATAATTTTACTGAGAAGAAAACCTAATATGGACTCGTGAATGAAATGGTTTATATTTAAATCATATTTCCAACGAGTTTGGTTAGTTTGAAAATTTTCGGTCGAAAACGAAATATTACGCTTTTATACGAGCGTAAAACCCTAATCGGGAAACCGACGGAGTCGAGAAGGGAAGTGCAGAGACCCGTCAAGAGATCGGGACAACGAGTCATACATGATGACTCATGGAGGATGAATCACCAAGCATTTATGAGCATTAAATGCAAGTAATCATAACATTTAGGTAAAAAGACCAAAATACCCCCAAGCTTTTACGGGTATTAACAAGATGCATCTACGCAATCTTAACCACTCATTTTACGTGGTTGAAAACCTCCCACATCTCTCCAATTTCGTGCATCCACCTCCAATAAATCTTACCTATTTCATTTTGCTTTCGTTTCATTATTTTCCTCTCAAAAACCGAAATCGGGTAAACGACGGAGCTGCGTACGGAATTTCCGGGAACCGCTATCGGATAAGATCGGTGACTCATTAGTGAGTCACTTTGTGTAGCCCAAAATCAGCCACACCTCCATCAAATGTGAGCCACACATTTAATAACCATAGTTAAGCAAAGTAACCCTAGTTAAGTTAATTATTAACTATGGTTAAACTTATATTAATTAAATAATCACAAAATCCATTAAATCAATTCCTTATAACCAAACAAAGCCTAAATCTAGCCTATAAATACTCTTCAAAACCGTGGCCTCCCTCCCCTTTCACTCATCTTCTTCTTTTCCTTCATTTCTTCACTTTTCTCCAAAAACACCATTGTTGATCTTCAAGAACTTCAAGTGATTTCCATTAACAAGATTGCCAAGATCCTCATCAATTCTTCTTATACTTTCTTAACTTAGGTAACATGATCATCTCCTCTCTTTTTAAGCTCTTGTTTTTCATATTTCTTGAGTTTTCATTTCTTAGATCTAGAACTTCAATTAATTCTAGAAAATTGTAGAAAAATCATAAAAATGTGAAACCAATTTCTATGATCTGGTTATGATCCCTCCTTTATTTATCCAAGAGAATGTGATCAAAATCATTTTCCTTCCCTATTAACCATTAATGGCCGAACCTAGGTAGGAAAATGGGTTTGGTGTTTTGTTGTTTGTTTTGAAAGTTAGTACTTGACTTAAGTTCTATAATACATGTATAGCTTAAATCCAAGAGCTTAGGTCCAACAAAAATCCCTAGCTTAAATTCCTAATATGGGCCGAAACCCTAACCCTAAAGGTTAGAGGATTTTGTTTCAAATTTTAGTCTTGTAATAAGTAATCTATGTTAGTTAAGACTCTAGTAACTAGGATCCAAAAGATGGCATTCAGAAGATAATCCTAAACCTATTTTCCAAGTCTTGGCCGAACCTAGCCCTAAAGTGTCATAGATGGGTGTTAGTTGATTAATTATAATTATGTTGTTTGGTTGAAGGTGGTTGTGTTAACTCGTGGCGGAATAACGAGGATCGTCGTGTACATGTTTCCGGTGAAAACTCAGGTGGGGGAAAGAATCATTCCATCGTCGGAAACGATAAGTAGTATATAATTTATAATAATGGTGTAGGGCGACCTAAACCCTACTAGTGGTCGAGTAATCGACAATACCAAAATCGTCTTGGAATCTTTTCCGTAAAACCAATGACGATTTGGGAATTGTGGGTTTATCGCCTTAGGTTAATTATTCATATTTGAGGATGTTTGAATTATTTACTTTTGACTGTTTGTGATACGCTGGTTGAGGTATTCCATCTGCATGTGACGTATTGTTTCGGTGTTTGAATATTATGATATTGAGGATGTTTGTTGTCTGTCACGGCCGTGATGGCTATCATGGCCAGGCCGTGACAGAATCTGACTTTGTTATTTATTTGGTTGAACTATTATGAGTTGGTTGTGATAAATTGCCTTATATGATATTGAGATGTTTGAATATTCTATTGATTAATGTGTTATGCATGATCTGCCTGGAATTAATTCTATGCTTAGATAATTTTAAGGAAAGATATATATTGCTCGGAGGTATTTTGTTTGGGTGAGAGTTTTGAATATGAATTAGAAGTGCCTCGCTATTATTGTATAGAAGTGATGTGATATAGAGTGTAAGTGGAGGTTATGAGGAAAAGCTTGAGGTACTAGGTTGTTATTGATAAAAGTCAGTGAGAATCATGTGTTGCATTGTTGTTCATAACCGTGTATTTGAGATACATGAGGTCCGAAGTTCTTGTAGACCGTTCCAAATTAGAATTTAAGTTGTGCAACTATAGTGTCATTGCTTTGCATGAGCACCCTTGATAGAGTTGAGAGAGAGAACGAGGGTGTGCACCGACGGTACTGTGCAGCTATAGTGTCATTGCTTTGCATGAGCATTCCTACCATGGATGAGAATGTGCACCGGCGTGGGGAACGTGTCACTTGGACGACTGACTGGCATCCGTAACGACGGATGTGTGACAGGATTAGTAGTGACCACGTCAGCATAAAGGTTTAGTTGCATGAGTTGAAGGGTAGAGGATGTTGTTATAAAGTATGGATGATTGTAAATTGTGAGTGATGCATGTTTGTGATTGTTATTGTATTATATGCTATGAATCTTTTCCACTTATGATGATAGAACTGTTTCTTATCTCCCTATTTCTGTATTTTTGGTGTATGTCTACTTTGCTACGTTAGAAGACCATATGGACGACTATGTTATGGAGGAGATGGATGGAACCCCATACGAGACGGAGATTGTTGAAGAGTTGAACGACGTTCCGTATGAAGTTGACACTGAAGAACCATCTACTGATCCTGATAATGTAGCATAGTAAGTTTAGGGCCAGTGAGTCACATAATATGTTTTGTTTTCCGTAGTTATAAGCAAGTTGTGTAAATAAGTACTTGTGTGGGATCCTACTGAGAGGATACCCTAAACAGTGTTGTGTAAAATAAAGGATACTTATGTGTGTATTTATATAAAATAGTTTGGTGTGTTATATATTTGTAGAAGTTATCTGATTATTAATTAAGTTTTCAATTTTTATGTATTTTCAACGATAAGCATGCGATTAAGTAAATAAATAATTAAGGATTTAATGTAATAATACAATGGGGCACAACGGGGTGTCTCATTTGGTGGTATCAGAGCAGTTCGATTCTAATCGGACTGTGAGGTCTAGGATGTTGTTACTGGTCGTGTCTAGTTGAGTCCACATCGGATTTTAACTATGCTTAGAAGATGGGTAGTGTGTCCGAATCCGACGCGATAAATAACATTAGTGTGGCATATGGTATTTATATACTTGTCTATGTGGTATTATATGTCATACTGATAAGAGCGAATGATTTCTTTTACAGAATCATGGCTCGTGGAAGAGGACGTCCGATCGACAGTAATGACAGAACTCCTGAAAGAATTGTTGGAACTAACAATGTGGAAAATAATCATACCGGAAGGGGAGGAGAGTCATCTGAGACTCAAGATACTATGAAAAACATAGTTACTTCGCCTGTTATTACAAACACAAAGAGAATCGCCGAGATGTCTGCAGATGAACAAAGAACAAAGCAGGAACAACGGAACCAAAGGAGAGCTGCAAAGAACTGAAGATGCCGGAATGGCTACTTTCCTGAAAGGGAAGCCACCCCAATTCCGAGGAGATTATGATCCAGAGAAGGCAGAGTGGTGGATACAAGAGATCGAGAAGATATTCGATACCATGCGCTGCAGAGAGTGCCTTTCTGCATGGTGAGCTGAATGAAGTTGTCTTTATAGAACAACCTCAAGGTTATCAGAAAAGGGGAGAGGAAGACAAGGTGTACAAACTCAAGAAGGCTCTATATGGTTTGAGGCAAGCTCCACGGGCATGGTACAGCAAAATTGAGTCCTGTTTCAGCAAAGAAGGATTCCAAAAATGCTCTCATGAACACACATTGTTTGTGAAAACAGCAGAAGGTAATAGATTGTTGATTGTAAGCTTGTATGTGGATGATCTCATTTTCACTGGCAATGATGAAAATATGTTTGAAAGATTCAAGGAGTCAATGAAAAGGGAATTTGATATGACTGATCTAGGGAAAATGAGATACTTCTTAGGCATAGAGGTAAGTCAAACTGACAAAGGGATTTTCATTTGTCAAACCAAATATGCAAAAGAAGTATTGGAAAGGTTTGGAATGGAGAACAGCAACATGGTGAAAAGTCCAATTGTCCCAGGGTGCAAGCTTTCAAAAGATGAAGATGGAAAGATGGTAGATGCTACAGGTTATAAACAGATGGTGGGCAGCTTAATTTATTTGACTGCCACTAGACCAGATTTGATGTATGCTGTCTGCTTGATAAGCAGATACATGGAGAGGCCTACAGAAATGCACTTTGCAGCAGCAAAAAGAATCCTTAGATACTTAAAGGGAACCTTGGAGTTGGGAATTATGTACAAAAAGGGAGGAACAGAGAACCTCATTGCCTACTCTGACAGTGACTATGCGGGGGATGTGAATGATAGAAAAAGCACCTCTGGTTATGTGTTTATGTTTGGGTCAGGTGCAGTGTCTTGGTCATCTAAAAAGCAGCCGGTTGTGACACTGTCAACCACAGAAGCAGAATTTATAGCTGCAGCTTCATGTGCATGTCAAAGTGTATGGCTCAGAAGAATACTGGAACAACTTGGTCACAGTCAAAGGGAGGCTACAACCATTCTGTGTGATAATAGCTCCACTATCAAGCTCTCTAAAAACCCTGTTCTCCATGGCCGAAGCAAGCACATAGATGTAAGGTTCCATTTCCTTCGTGATCTGTGCAAGGAGGGAGTCATTGAACTTGTCCATTGTGACACTCGGGAGCAGCTGGCTGATTGCATGACTAAACCAGTAAAACTTGATTCTTTTGCAGAATTTAGGAATTGTTTGGGAATGTGTAGATTGTTTGATTAAACTGATTGCCTGTTGCAAGTCAGTTTAAGGGAGGATTTGTTAGTACTTTTTAGTTATGTCTTGCTTAAAATAGTTAGTTGTGGATTAATCAGTTAGTTAGTTGCAACTAACTCTGTTTAGACTTGTATTAGGCTATATATGCCAAATCTGAAAAGTAATACACCGGAGATTTTAGAAGTGCAAATATTCTCTACCAGCAAACTTAACAATTCCTACTTGTATTGCTGTTACTATTGCTTTTGAAATGAAATAAGCTTTTTTCAGTCCAAAAAAAAATCTTATATATAGTAATGATTTTAATTAGGAATTTCTAAGTATATATGCAATGGAAATCCAAGTCAAAAATGATAACCTTAACTCTTAGATCATTAATTAAGATCAATTCCACGGCAAGGTAACTATGAATTCAGTCAAATCAACATCCTTGCGTCGATGACAGCGTGAGACCAAATCCCTTCCAAAAATTACTTTTTATTCTTTTGCACTTCTTCTCTATCAATATTCCCATTAGGTTAAACATGGAACTGGGTCAACCAAAAAGAAAATGGAACTGGCTTTACTCTTTTTAACCTTATGATGCCGTAAAATAATCCCATATGTTATCCGCCCGAAATATTAAAATAAATCCATATGGTTTCTATGTAACCAATCCGCAATAAACAAGACAAGAAATTAAGAATGTGAGGGAAAAAGATTAATTAATTAAAGATAAAATGTTCGTCTACATGCATGCATAGAAAGAAAACTTCAGAGGAAGTTAATTTCCCCTTACTTTCTCCTGACCAATTCCATAAGTACTCCAATCCTTGGCAATGTATAAAATCCCTTGCTCATGCATTAAATGAAATCACTCCACCATCTTATTCAAGAGCTAACAATATCTGCGGTACCTAACATTCCACTACTGATCAATCTTCTTTATCTGAAACATGAGGCTTCTTCAAAGCCACATTACGATTTTAGTTTTGCTAATATCAATAATCATCCTATTATTTACGACATTAACTAGAGCTCATGATGAACCTGGTATTGCAATCATCTCTGTCGCTCAATTTTTGATATGTCAGTTTCGATTATATAATATATATGAGTGGGGATCAAGTTGTTCTAAGAGTAACTTTAAAAGAGATACTTCAAATCCTCATCCTTCATTTTATTATTATGATATAATGAAAGTTATGTGACTTATTTGATGAATTAATATAAGTCATTAGATCACAATAAATAAAGGATTATGGGGTAACTATTTTAAAATCATTCTTAGAGTACTTCGTGCATGGTTACTCGTTACTCGATACACTTCCTTTACTTCTCATATACTAAAATATACTTGACAAAGTATGTATTTTAATTTGTGCAGAGTACGGGTACAATGGAAAGAGTCCTAAGGGCCCTGAACATTGGGGTGATCTCAAACAAGAATGGGCAGCCTGTAACGGGGAAATGCAGTCTCCCATTGATTTGTCAAGTCACAGAGTGGAAATGATCTCCAAGCTTGGGGAGCTAAAGAGAAGCTATAAGCCTCAACATGCTATTGTCGTGAACAGAGGTCACGATATTTCGGTAAGAAAAATCAATTAATGGATAATGGAAAATTAATGCTTTTATATAGGTGTTCAGATATTGAAGATGAATAATGCACAATAGATATGTTTAATGGTTGGCTATTAATAACTTTTGATGAATATCCCTATTTTGCTATTTATAATTTATAATTATATACAAATATGTAATGGTTGCAGGTCAATTGGGAAGGGGATGCTGGCTATATAGACATCAACGGAACACATTTCTTCCTCCAACAAAGCCATTGGCACTGGCCTTCGGAACATACCATGAATGGCCGGAGGTTAATTTTGCTTCCTTCACGACCATTTGTTTTCTCAAACATCAATATTCGAAAAGTTGGATATTTTTCACAATATTCATAAGTTTTACTGACAATTTATGAACTTTTACTATATATAGCAGAAGCGATTATATTTTACCTAAAATATAAGTAATTACCACAAATATATAATTTTGGAACTGCAAACATAAGCGTAGTAAGTATAGTTCCACTATATATTTCATCGCTAACTCTAATTAGTTTTCTTCTTTAAACTCACAGGTATGACTTGGAGCTACACATGGTTCATGTTAGCCCTCAGCCAGATGGAAAAAACAAGACCGCTGTTGTTGGTCTTCTGTACAAATATGGTTCTCCCGATCCATTTCTCTCTATGGTACGTAGAGCAATTAAAGTAACAAAGAGAAATTAAAATAAAGTAAAGCTACTTAATCTTGTATGTATATTTATCCAAAATTTCAGTTGGGAAATTACATAATGAACATTCCTGTTGAGGAAGAAGAGAAAAGCATAGGGGTGATTGATCCCTATGATATCAAGATGGGTGGAAAGAGGTACTACAGATACATGGGATCACTCACTGCACCTCCTTGTACCGAAGGTGTCATTTGGACCATTAATAAGAAGGTATAGCAAACTTTTAATTTCTATATATCCTTCTCATTATTTTTTACACAAAAAAGAAAAGGAGTTCTTTAAAGTAGACGTCTTCGCATTTTCTTGGCCATCATTAATTATGATTATTTCTTCATGTCTTAATATGTACTTCTGAAATGATCTCATTAGATAAGAACTGTCTCAAGGGGACAAGTGAAGTTATTGAAGGATGCAGTCCTTAAATATGTAAGTATAGCCTGACTCTTAATTAACAACTTTACTTATTACAATTAAGTGAATTGACCACTCAATTTGGCTCTTACTCTTGAACGTTTTCGTTCCACGCCATGTATTTATCATGTAGAAAACACAATAATTATCTAATGAATTATGATATACTATTTTAAATTTGAATGTTTTTCAAATATATTTTTCAATGAAATCATAAATCCTAAGAATATTAGTATCTTCTATATATTAATCTTTATTGTATATATGCTCCTCTACAGTATGCAAAAAAGAACGCAAGGCCGGTGCAGCACCTTAACCAGCGAGAGATACAATTCTACGACCCAGTGGCAAAGAATACACCTCAGAATTAGTTTATGCATTATTGTACTTTTAGATTGGTTTGGTTCTATATTTGTTTTCAGAATTTCAGTCCATTCATTATTTACAATGGTGCCTTTTCCCGGGTGGAAGCACATAAAAGACAAATAATTATTGATTTTTTTTCATGTTTATTAATAACTTATTACTTATTCTCTCCAAGTATTTATAAAAAAGAGTTTGAATGCCTTGTAGTTACAATGATTAAGTTCTTTTAAAATTTACAAAAATAAATTAACCTTTATATGTGACTGTTGATATGTGTATGTTTATTACACTATAATTAATCCATATGCAAATAAAATGGACACAACGCCTTTTAAGTTGCACACGATTATCATTAATTTTTTTATCAGAATCCTTGGAAAATTATATCAAACCTTAGTTAATTCGAGTTAAGCTGAAAAGACTTATTTCAAGTGGGATAAAACTCTTACAGACCCTATTTTTTCCAGTCACATTGAACACGGTTATTTTTTGTTCTTATTTGTAAACACACGGATCTTGAAATTTTTTTCCATTGGGTTTGAGGGTAATGGTGGATTCGGTGTAGACTAGCACATTAGTGAGCCTAGGCTTGTTGTCCTCATAAAATTTGTGTTGGGTTAGATGCCTAATTCAATGATGGCCCACCCATCACTCAATATAGAAATATGAGGAATGCTACTGTCACTCTCTCAAACACTCTCCCTTCAATACTCTCCCATATATAATGTCACCTCCTCCAGTTTTTTATCCCCTTATTACTTGATTACCGGGTTTCTAAGTTAAAAGGCTTTTAAGTTTTAATGCTTTTTTTAAAAATAATTATTAGGTCTCCCCCTCACGCCCTTCTGCACTCCAAATTCCAAAACGCGTCTTTGTTCCTCGCTCCCATAGCCGCTGCCACCTACAACCTCGGTCATCTCTTCTAGAAATGGTTGCTGCTGCAAAACGTGCCTCTATTACAAGCTCCCCTAGCTGTTGTGACCCCCCATTGTAAGGTCTTCAATCATCATTCCCGTGTCCAAAGAATTTGAGATGCATTGAGAATGTCTAATGAATAATTAAAAGGATAGACCCATTAGCAATAAAAAAGAAAAGAAAAGAAGCTAAAACCCTTTTCTTAGTTTTTTAAGTGCATGTTTGGGAGTACGGCGGAAAGGGTTGGAAGCGTGAAGCAACTAATAGTTGCTTTTGCGTCTCTAAACGCAATTCTGAGGGTGGATAACCGGTTTTCCAAACAGATGCCAAGTTTACCAATAAACTGAGTTTAGAATGAAAAGTCCCTCCTCCACCCAGCTGGCCTCGCTTCCTTCAAAGTAATTTTCACAATTTTGAAGATCAATTGATTTGTGGTTAGAAAAAAAATGGCTAAATTAGTGTTTTAGTCCGTTATCTTTATTCTAGGTTTCATTTTAATCCCTCATCTTTTTTTATTTCGTTGTGGTCCCCTATCTTTCAACAATTAGCCTATTTTGATTCCTCCCGTCAGTTTTGCACTGACGGCATTAGGTATCCACCGAAAACCGCCTCCGGAACCGCTGTTGTCGTCGGAATCTCGTCGGAATTTGGGTTTTAGAGAGAGAAAACCCTTTTTTTTCTTTCTCTCCTATTCCTTCTTCTTCCCCTTCCTTCTTCCCCTTCCATTTAATGGACCCTTACGTTTAAAAGGCTATAATGGGGTTGGGTCCATTTCAAAGCTCTGGCAGATCTGGGTGCCTCGCGGTGGTGCCACGGCGGGCATGCGTGGTGGATCTGGGTGGGACACACTATTAGCAAAAATGAGCGGATCCATGTCCGATCTAAGCACGACAGAGCGGCGGTCGACGGAGCACGTTCCCAGATCCGATCTGTGTTGAGTTTGTTATTTATCTTATCTTTAGTTTTTCCGTTAGCTAAATCAGATTGCATTCTGATAAGTTAATTATCTTTAGTTAGTTTATCTTTAATAAGCTTTAGTTATCTTTTAGTTAGACTTATCTGTCTGTTATTGTTGTTGATCAATGCCTATATAATGGCATGACTTCTATTCAATAAAGCATTCATTCTCCAATTTGTTTAAGAGAGACTTTGCAATCTTTACAAATTGGTATCAGAGCTCTATCATCGGACCTGATATAACAAAAGCAGCAGACTTTGAGTGATTCAAAATGAGCGAGGAGAAAAACTTCATGCAACCCCCCATACCATGTTTTGATGGTCACTATGACCATTAATTGGAGCTTGCTTATGGAAAATCTTTTGAGATCAAAGGGTATTGAAGTTTGGTGGAGACTGGTTATGTAGAACCAGTCAATGGAGTGGAGTCAACCGAGGTGCAGCAGAAGGAGTTGGAGGATCCGAAGTTGAAGGACCTCAAGGTTAATAATGATCTGTTTCAAGCCATCGACAGAACAATTCTTGAACAAATTCTGGAGAAAGGCACGTCGAAACAGATATGGGACTCAATGAAGAAGAAGTTTGAAGGGAATGCAAGGGTGAAGCGTTCAACTTTGCAGGCACTAAGGAGGGATTTTGAAGTTCTTGAGATGAAAGTTGGTGAGACCATAACCGAGTACTTTGCTCGAGTTATGGGCTTAGCAAACAAGATGAGGAACAATGGAGAGGACGTGATGGAAGTTACCATCGTGGAGAAAGTCCTTAGAACTTTGACTGAGAAGTTCGACTATGTTGTTGTCTCAATTGAAGAATCTAAGGACATTGATAGACTCACGTTTGATGAATTACAAAGTTCCCTATTTGTTCATGAACAGAAGTTTATCAGACCAAGTGCAGAAGAACATGCACTATCTGTGAGTAATGATAACTCGTATGGCACAAGGGGAAGAGGGAGAGGAAGGCAAAGCATTAATCGAGCCACAATTGAATGCTTCGAATGTCACAAGTTGGGCCACTATAAGTATGAATGTCCATTATGGGACAAGTAGGAGGTGAACTATGCAGAGTTTGATGAAGGAGAAGAAATACTGCTTATGTCCTATGCTGAGATGCCTCAACAACATGCAAATGATGATGAAAACTGGTTTCTAGATTCAGGATGCTCGAATCACGTGTGGGGACAAATCAAAGTTCTGTGAGATGGATGAAGTTTTCAAGCATTCAGTAAAGCTTGGAAACAACACAAAGATGAATGTTCTTGGCAAAGGAAGTGTGAAACTGAGTATCAGTGGTGTCACTCATGTGATACAAGATGTCTTTTATGTGCCTGAACTCAAGAATAACCTCTTGAGTATAGGACAATTACAAGAGAAGGGGCTAACAATCATGATCAAGTCAGGAACGTGCAGCATCTATCATCCTCACCAAGGGTTGATTCTACAGGTCAATATGACTTCAAACAAAATGTTCATATTGTGTGCTAGAACTCTAAAGAAGAAGGAAGCATGTTTCAGCACCACAACATAGGATCTTCCTCACTTGTGGCACTGCAGATATGCTCATACAAAAGGTTGCAATTGCTGCAAACATGGAATATGGTTCGTGGTCTGCCTCAGTTATCTGTCTCTACAACTGTGTGCTCTGATTGTGTTAAAGGAAAGCAACATCGTGAGCCAATGTCGAAGAAAATTCAGTGGAGAGCAAGACAGAAGTTACAGCTGGTCCATGCAGATATATGTGGTCCAATCACTCCTCCATCTAACAGCCGAAAGAGGTACATTTTATGCTTCATAAATGATTATTCTAGAAAAGCATGGGTATATTTTCTATTGGAAAAGTCAAAAGCTTTCTATCACTTCAAGTGCTTCAAAGTACTTTGTGAGAAAGAAAGTGGATTGCCTATTAAATGTCTTCGTACAGACAGGGGAGGCGAATTTAATTCATTGGAGTTTAATGAATTTTACAAGCTGAATGGGATAAAGAGGCAATTAACTACAGCCTACACACCACAACAAAATGGAGTAGCTAAGCGCAAAAACAGGACTGTGATGAACCTGGTCAGATCAACGTTATCTGAGAAAAAGGTTCCAAAGACTTTTTGGCCTGAAGCAGTGAAGTGGACAGTGTATGTTCTAAATCGATCTCCGACATTGGTACATTAAAGGGATGACACCAGAGGAAGCTTGGAATGGTGAGAAGCCTTCAGTTGAGCATTTTAGAGTATTTGGATGTGTGGGGTATACACACATTCCAGATGCAAAAAGGACAAAGTTAGAGAACAAGAGTGTTAAATGTGTTCTTCTTGGTGTTAGTCGTGAATCCAAGGGATACAGCTTATCCCGTCTCAAAGAAAGTTTTGATAAGCCGAGATGTAATCTTTGAAGAAGAAAAACAGTGGAGCTGGGATCAAAGCAACAAGGAGGTATTGCAAGAAAATTGAGAATGGGGAGACAGCGAGTTTGATGATGAACAGGTTGATGCAATCGCAAATGAGGAGGTAGAACAAGGTGAAACTGATCATCCTGAACCTCAACAAATACCAAATCAAAATGTTGCAGAGGGAAGAATGAGACATGCTCCATCATGGATGGAAGACCATGTGACAGGAGAATGACTATCAGAAGGAGAAGATGTGATCAACATGGCTTTGACAGAATCTGCAAATCCAATGTGCTTTGAGGAGGCAGTAAAATGTGCTAAGTGGAGGCAAGCAATGGAAGCCGAGATCACAACTATAGAGAAGAATCAAACTTGGAAATTAGTTGAATTGCCAGAGGGTACAAAGAAGATAAGGGTCAAATGGATATACAAAACCAAGTTAAATGAACATGGTGCGATGGACAAACTCAAGGCACGACTAGTGGCAAAGGGGTATTCACAAGAATATGGAATTGACTACAATGAGGTGTTTGCACCTGTTGCTAGGATGGATACTGTCAGAATGGTATTAGCACTTGCTGCACAAAGAGGCTGGAAGATCTATCAGCTTGATGTGAAGTCGGCCTTTCTTCATGGAACATTGAGTGAGGATGTGTATGTTGAACAACCAAAAGGATATGTGAAGAAAGGAAGTGAGCATATGGTTTATAAACTGCACAAGGCTTTGTATGGGCTAAAACAAGCACCACGAGCTTGGTTTAGCCGCATTGAGTCTTTATTAGTGAAGGATTCCACAAAAGTCAGAATGAGCAGACACTCTTCATCAAATGGAGTAATTGAACTAATTCATTGTGGAACACAAGATCAAGTTGCTGATGTGATGACCAAGCCTCTAAAGTTGGATTCTTTCCAAAAACTTCGAATAGAGTTAGGAGTGTGTGGGATTCTAGAATTAAACAAATTGCATGACTGCAATTAGTTTAAGGGAGGGTTTGTTGAGTTTGTGATTTATCTTATCTTTCGTTCCTCTGTTAGCTAAATCATATTGCATTCTGATAAGTTAATTATCTTTAGTTAGTTTATCTTTAATTAGCTTTAGTTATCTTTTAGTTAGACTTATCATATCTTTCTGTTATTGTTGTTGATCAATGCCTATATAATGGCTTGACTTCTATTCAATAAAGCATTCATTCTCCAATTTGTTTAAGAGAGACTTTACAATCTTTACAATCTGAACACGTCAGCACTTAGTACGAGCAGGTTGAAACTTTAGTTTCAATGTGACCTTGTGTTGTTATTGTTGTTGTTTCACAGCAGTAAGAAAAAAATGGGAAGGAAGGGGAAGAAGGAAAAGGAGGAAGAAAGAAGGGGAAGAAGAATGAATAAGAGAGAGAGAGAGAGAAAAAAGGGTTTTCTCTTTCTAAAACCTAGATTCTGGCGAGATTCCAGCGACGACAGTGGTTCCGGCAACGGCGGCAGCGGTTTCCAGCGACTGACGACGGATACCTAATGCCGTCAGTGCAAAATCGACTGAAGGGGTCAAAATAGGCTAACGGTTGAAATATTGGAGACCAAAACGAAACAAAAAAAAGATGAGACACCAAAATGAAACCTAAAATAGAGATAAAGGACCAAAACACTAATTTAGCAAAAAAAATAAAAATTTGAAGCCAAATAAATTATTACCAAACTCATTAATCAAGAAATTGCGCATAGTGGGTGGAGGAAAATTTTCGTTTCCCCTAGGGTTGAGCAATAATAGATGGGGTTACCATCATCGGTAAAATAAGCAATTGCAACTCCAGCGTAGTTGACCGTGTTGGAGTGGGTGGCAGCGGGCCACCAGCTACAGCAGCGAGGAACAGAGTGTTTCAACTACAAGAGTGCAGAGCGTGGGGCTATGAGACCCAATAAGGAAAAAAATATTACGAAAATGCTAAATGTCTCTTAACTTGTACACCCGGTGACCAAGTAAGGGGTTAAAAAAATAAGGTAACGTGGCTTGATATATGGGAGAGTGTTGAAGGGAGTGTCAAAGAGAGTGCTAGCAGCATCCCTCAAGAAAGATTGATACAGTTTTTCTATATAGAGTGTGTTTGAAAAATGTGGGAAAGAAAATTATGCTGATAATTGTTTTCAAATAATTGATTATTGTAATAATCGATAATAATCAGAATCTGTTTTTGTTTGGGTATATTTGCTGAAAAGCGATTTTAACATAATATATTTTATTTGGGTGATACAAAAATAATCATTTTTATATAGTAAATTACGAAAAGGAATATGAAACTATTTGTTTATATTAATAGCAGTTGATACTTTTTATTTTTTTTAAGGAAAACTGATTAAAATGTTTACTTTTTTATGTTAATTAAATATTTTTTTAATATAATTGATAAAGAATAAAAATATAATATTTAGGTGATTACCATACTTAACTCGTTTCATTTTGGCATCTTTGACATTAAAAATTTAAATGTCTATTTTTAATGTAATTTATATATATATATATATATATATATATATATATATATATATATATATATATATATATATATATATATATATCAGAGTATGGATATATGTTAAGAGAGTGTTAAAAACATAAATATTTATATTGAAAATATTTCACAGTTCATTATATGCCAAAGATTTAGGCGAAGTGATTACAAAATATTACAAATTTTTCAGAACTTACAAAGTACTTGAGCTTGTAAGAAACTTGAAAATGCTTAAAGAACACTGCAAGATTACAAGAAAGCAAGATTAGTAAGTTCGTAGAGAGATAAGCTGTGTCCTTCAACTGAGTGTTCGAGTCCCTTATATAGATGGAGGAACCTTCAGCTGAGAAGAACGTACTTCAAATTTTTTGAATCCGAAAAGCAGGTACTATTCTTCTTTTGACTTTGGTACCAGCTTTTACTATTCACCTTTTACTTTTGTCTGCCACGAGAATGCTTTCAGCACATCACGACAAACAACTTTTCTTTTAAAGCAGAATGGCACATGGGCGGCCACATTTGTGTCTGATAGACTCTGCTTTATATATTTTGAGTGGATAATCAATCTTGTCGGCCATCTCTTATTTTAGTGGGAAGATGCGACAAAACCTTATCTAGAATTTTCAGAAATCAACAAATCCTACATCTGGGTCATTATTTTCCAGATAAGGATTGTATTCTTCGAGGTCTTCTGCTGAGAACTCTGGTTCTTCAATGACTTCATCAGAACCAACAGTTGAAGCAGCTTCTAATAATTTCTTCTTTAACTCTGTTGGGGAAGCAGCATCAAAGGTTAAAGTATATGGAGAGAAAGGATTGGGGGGTTGAGAGATTACTGAAGAAGTAATCCTGACTATATTCTTGCCCTTATCTCTTGCTGGTGAGTTGGTTGGAGTAGACACAGACTGAGGGAGTCTCCTCTTTTGGAGTCCATGTTTCTTCCAAGTTTCAAATTTTGTCAGAACAAAATCCTCATTAAATTTTCTCCACCATGAGACCATAGTAGAGGAACAAATCCATCGAGGAAAAGGCTCTGGAAGATGTTGATGAACATCATAGCTAAACCTGTGTAGCCATGAAATTCCAAACTGTGCACAAAATTTTAACAATTTCTCATGTGCTGGAATTTTGGGGGTTAGAGTTTTGTACTCTAAATATGTTGAATATATTGAATTGGGGAAAATCTCAACAGATAATCCATTATTAACAAACCAATCTAAAAACCATGAAGGGTAGGTAGATTGATTACTTAATATTTGGAAATACCAAGAATGCTTTTCGTTTGGGATATGTAAGAATTGTTCCCAAGCAGCTTGGTAATCAAAGTAATCATAAACTGCAGGGTCGAATACCCTGGATAGTCTTTTGGGCTTTTGAGGGTGCTGACCCCAGTCTGTCATGGTAAAAACCTTTAATATTTTACACTGGGAGTAAGCCACTTTTGATTTATCTTTATCATTATAATTTTCAACAATTTCTGCTGACCTGGTGTCAAGCAGAATGAACTGATAAAATTGCAAATTTTTCTTGGATCCGTATGATGGAATCCAACCTGATCCTTCCATGTGGTATTTTGAATAAATGTTCCAGGGACCTGAAACACTATTTGAGGGATCACCCATTTCGGGCTCCAAAAGTAACCATTTTTGGCATAGTGGTTTGTATTTATGTTGGAGAGGCTCTCTTTCCAACGGTTGTATTTGGGCTTGTGTTGGGGTATTTTGGGCTGGTTTTTGTGTTTGGGTTGGTTTACCCAAAGGAGTAAACCTATTGGCTATTTCAAGAGATGATGAGGGTATTTTAGTGGGCTGTTGGGCCGATATTGGTGTTTGGGCTATTTTGGTTGCACTGGGTGCAAAGGAATCCAATGTTAAGGGTTTTGATGTTGATGAGGAAGGGGATGCCCCACCTCGGGTATGTCCACCTCGGGACCCACTCATTTTGACGAAGATTCCTGCAAAAATTCCCTGGTTAGATAATCAGGGATAAAATTATTTTCACCTTTTAAATATTCTATTTCAAAATCAAAACAGCTAAGAAGACTTTGCCATCTGGAAAAAATATGTTTGGAAACAAGATTTTTAACATCTTTTTCTAAAACATCTTTTGCTGCTTTGCAATCTATACGTAATAAAAATCTTTTGTTAAAAAGATCATCTTGAAATTTTGTAATACATAGTACTATAGATAAAATCTCTTTTTTAATAGTACTATATTTTTCCTGTGAAGAGATCCAAAGACCAGAGTGATATCTGACTATTTGTTCAACTTTTGACTCTGGGAGGATCTGTTGCAGGATGCCACCATATCCTTTTTCTGACGCATCTGTCTGAACTATTAGACAGGCATCTGGATGAGGAATACCAAGACACGGTAAAGACTTGACTTCCTGTTTTATTTCAGCCACTAATTTTGACAACTCATCAGACCAAGGTTTTGGATTCTTAGTCTTTCTAAGTCTACTATATAGGGGCTTGCATTTTATCCTAATGTTGGGAATAAACTCAGAAACATAATTTAAACAACCCAAAAATCTTTGAAGTTGTGTTTTATCTTTTAACTCATTTGGAAAATTATCAGCAAAGGCAATGCTTCTGCTGATGGGGGTAATTGTGCCCTGAAATATTTCATGACCCAAAAACCTCATTTTGGTTAAACAAAGTTTTGTCTTTTTGGCAGACAAAGCCATTCCATTTCTTTTTATTGTTTCTTTGAAAACATTCAAGTGTTTGAAATGTCGATCCAAAGAATTTGAAAATATTAATATATCATCGATGTATATTAAAGCAAACTCAGAATGAGGCTTTAATATTTCATCCATTATATTTTGAAATTATGAAGGCGCATTTTTCAACCCTAAAGGCATTACATTCCATTCGTAATGACCTAGAGGCACAGTAAAAGCAGTTTTATATTTATCTTCTTCTTTTAAGGCTATTTGATAATAACCTGATTTTAAATCAAATTTTGAAAAGATAACCGCATTGTGCAGTCTTTTTATTAAATCCTTTTTATTTGGTACAGGGTAGCGGATCCACTTGTAAAGCTTTATTCAAAGGCTTGTAGTTGATGACCATTCGAGGTTCACCACGTTCTATTTCAGAATTATTGTTGACATAAAAAGCTGTGCAACTCCAAGGGGATTTGCTCGGCCTAATCAATTTTTTATTTAAAAGATCTTGTATATCCTTTTTACAAAACTCCAAAGTTTCACTATTCATCTGAATAGGTCTTGCTTTGGTTGGTATGTTCCTTTCATCAAAATCCTTTTCATACGGTAAAGATACAGTATGAATTTTTCTATTCCAAAAAGCATTTGGAATAATGGAACATACTTCTGTTTCAAATTCTTTTTGAAGAGAAATTACCTTTTCCTTAATCAAAGGATCTTGTAATTGTTTTTCAATCTTCTGATATACAATTTCTTTTTGCAAAAAATTGATTTGGTTTTGCTTTCCATTTAGAATTGACAGAAAATTATTTTCAGAAAGAATATTCAAATCTTTTGATTTTACTGGATTTAAAAATTCAAATAATATTTCTTGATTATTTCTTTTTGTTGTTAAACCATTTTCAGAAACTCCAAAAGGATATAACTGGGTTATAAACGGGGTTCCTAAAATAATTTGTTCAGACATATTTTTAACAAGCAAAAAAGTATTTTTAAAACATACTCCATTATTACAAATACTGGCTTCTTCAAGCTTATACTTGACTTGAAGCTTCTCATTATTTGCAGTATAGAGTTTTTGAATTGTTTTCTTGTAATATTGAGTAGGGATCAAACCTTCTTGGATGCAATTCAGATCAGCACCTGAATCGATCAATGCAATAAATGGTTTGTGAAAAGAGTTTTTAATTTTCAAATTGACTTTCACATGCCATTTTTGCTGTAAGGTTTTAATTCTCATTAAAAAATGATTTTCACCCAACTCATTATTTTCAGAAGGAAATTCATTTTGGAAACTCTGGGAAGAAGATGAAGCAGAAAGATTGACCTTATCCTTCCCCGGATTTTTAGAAAAATTTTGCTCCAAAATTTTAGTTTTTTGTTTTAAATCAGCAATCTCAGATTTTAAAACCTTAATTTCTTTATACAAAAAAGAAAGACTTAAAGGTTCCTGATTAAAAGAAGATGATGTCTGACTCGATGAAGACAGAATTTCTTTTAAAGAATAACCTTTAAATTCTTGTTTTTCTACTTCTTGTGATTCTAATTCTTTATACTTTTCAAGCATGGCTAATTTAATTTGTGGATCATCTACTTGATTTATCAGATCAAGCAGAACTCTTGCTTCTTTAGTAATAACGTTAATTGTGAATTTACAATTACAGTTATCACCAAGACAACCACAACTTAAACAACCTGCATCAGAATCAGATGTTCCTTGATTTTGGAATATAACATTTGAATCATCATCCGAAGATGATTCTTCTGAAGAATTAGTATCATAGAGAAGAATTTTCGAAATCTGATCCTTAAGATCATCCTCCATTTTCAATTCTTTAATCTTTTGTTTCACACGACAATCTCTTGCCATGTGCCCCACACGACCACATTTATAACATGTGATATTTTTCTTGAAATCCTTGGAAAAGGGTTTCTTATAAGTTTTCCTTTGGGATTTCTTATAAGGTTTTATATCTTTTTCCTGTTTAGAAAACCTTTTCTTGGTGGAAAAACGTTTTGAAAACTTTTGAGAAGTAACTCTCCTTTGTTTAGAAGGAGGAGTTAATTTTTCATAACCAAACTGTTCACAAAAATTACCCAATTCTTTGGAATTGGTTTTACTTTCGAATTTAGCTTGGCGATGCATTTTAATATCTGTACAAAATTGTAAACCAACTTTGTTAATTATTGAAATTAACCTTCCATAGGTTAATTCCTCCAAAGGAGTGCCAGGGAACTCCATTTTTAACCGAGCTCTAACTTTTGTTGAAAAATTCTTTGGAAGATCAGATATGAATCTATCCTTCCAATAAGCTTCCCTACAGTCAGTTCTCGTGTAAATTTTTGTTAAAAAATTATCTTTATACCATCTAAACTCTCCAAGAGTAGGACAGTATAAATTATTTAAAATTTCAAGGGACCTATCAGCAAAAGTATTGGGATCACCAATAAATGCCAAAGATATCCCTAATATTAAAGTTTCAACCTTTTCATCAACTTGTCTTTCAACCTGTTGACCATTTTCTAAGCGAGTTTCAGTTTTTACTGAGGTAAAAACTAAATTTCGCTCTTCTTCTTTCAAATTATTGTCCCACCATCCTTTTAGGCTACCAGTGAAGCCATTAATAAGGATTTTGACAGTACTTAGAGCTGTGTTTCCACGAGCTCTATATGCAGTAGCTGCCATGGACATTTCTTCCAATTTTCGCAAAATTTGGTGTTCAGTGAAACCATCAATGTTCCACTCAACTATTCCTTCACCAGTATATTGCGAGGCATATTCTGATGAGAAATAATCTTCATATTGAATATCAGGCAGAGTAGGCCTGTGATAATAATTTCGAGATTTTGGAAAAGATTTTGAAGTATTTTTTATTTTGTTAACAACATCAACGTCAGAATCTTGAAACTGTTTTTCAAGTTCTAAAACATCATCATTATTATTTTTCAAAACATTTACTTTTGAAGAAGATATTTTCAAAGAAGCTAATTGTTTGTTTATTTCATCCAATAGGGTTGTATTGGATTCATTTCCAATTTTAAGATCTTTGATTTCTGAGTCAGAAAGTTTGTAAGGAGAAATCAAAGGTTTTTCTTTCTTTGAAAATATTTTTGAAGAAGATTCGACTTGAGTCGAAGTGTCAAATTCTTCAGTGGTGCTAGCCACCTGATACAAAAGTTGATTTGTATAATTCAATTGTTGTTGAATATTTTTAATATCATAACGTGTCGATTGTTGAGCAGAAAGGGTTTTGTCATCAAATTTCATTGATTTGAAAGGTGATGCAATAATTTCGTTATTATCAACATTTGGAAAAGTGATTTCTTCCAAAGGTGGAATAACAGAAATTACTTCTTTACCCTTTGACGTTTTCCAAATCTTTTTCGCAGAGTTAAGAACTTTTAACTCTAAGTGAGAAAAACAGTGATTTTCAAACCATTCGAAGAAGGGAATAGTATCATCCTCTACCTCCTCCAAATAAGAATAAAATTTTTCTTTATATTCAGCTAAAAGATGTTGAGGAAAAGACGAAAAAAACCATTTTCGTTTTTCTGCATATTTTGGTTTCATAAATTCAGATTGAACTTTGGTTCTATCTGCTATGAATTTTGTTAAAACAAAAATTTGATTCGTATTTTCGAAAGCTTGATTTATCTCAGATAGAGTCGGAGACTCTCTCTGTGCTTCCTGTTGCACCCAAGACCGCAATGGGGGTTTCAACCCTATAATCCGGTTGAGGAATAGTAGGATGAGCATTCATACCTACTAATCTCAAAGAATGGAAAGAATCATTTGATCTTCGAGAATTGTTTGTATTAGTTCTAGAACCTTCAGGACAAGTCCTAAAAGATCTAGTTGAATTACTCCTGTTCAAGGGAGCAAAACTAATAGAAACATTTCCAGAAGCATGTTCAATGGGTACAGACATTACAGAGGATTCTGGCTCCTCCGGAGGCAGAACGTTTTGTAAATTCAATTCTAAATTTCTAGAGACTTCATTGTGGTTCAGTCTCCTTGGTGTAACAGCATTTGATTTATTTAAATTTACTTGCAAAAGCAGAGTATCTTCTTTGGAAGATATTCTTAAAGCTTTTGGCGAAATATTTGTTTTCATGGCTTTATAATATATTTTATATATTACAACCATTGGATAGGAATTGGGATTCCAGATTCCTTCCTTTATTTTAATATCTAACTTTATATTATGCTTGTTTTTACCCAAGCTGTCCAAAGACAAAGTATAATTTGGAAAATTATTAAAGAAAGTGGGACCATCATGAAGATTGGTCTCAATTATTGAAAGTATTTGATCCTCGAACTTTGCAGGACGAGTATCTCGTAGGCATACGCACACTGGGGTGTCTATACCAAGCCTATGAAGTGGTTTGATAGCGACTTGTATCAATCCAATATGTAAAAATTTATATTTTAACTTATGTTCTTTTAACATCGAAAGATTCAAAAGGTTTAGAGACTCTTGAGTCTTATCAACCTTTATCGTATATTCAGCAGTTTTGATAATAAAATCTTACTTGAACTTGTCAAGCAGTTTTGTTTGATATATTTCCGAAACACTCAAAGGAGGGATACTCCAATTATTGAGTTTTTGCTCTATTTCAGGCAAAACTATTTGAAGTTCATTTATTAAAGAAGAATTTTGAGAAGAATTTTCAAAATTATCTGAAGAACTTGTTTCACCAATTTCTTCAATTTTCCCTTTACCCTTTCGGGAAATCATCTTAAGCAGACTCGACATGATAGCCTAGCCTAGAAGCTCTAATACTTAAGACAGACACTCATTATTGACCTTACCAACACCGGGAACACCAGGCTTACCAACGGATTTACCACCTACCTTAGGCTTTACTACCGGGAACACCCTTCAGGCTTACCAACGCTGCAAGAAAGGACAACTCAAAGAACTGTATTAAGTACCAGAACCCTTAGGCTCTGATACCAAGAGGGCCACTGCGGATCATTTCACACAAAGATGTTAGAGACATATTAAGAGGGCCACTGCGGATCATTTCACACAAAGATGTTAGAGACATATTGAAAATATTGATGAAAATAGCAAATTCTTAAAATATCAGAGTATGGATATATGTTAAGAGAGTGTTAAAAACAGAAATATTTATATTGAAAATATTTCACAGTTCACTATATGCCAAAGATTTAGGCGAAGTGATTACAAAATATTACAAATTTTTCAGAACTTACAAAGTACTTGAGCTTGTAAGAAACTTGAAAATGCTTAAAGAACACTGCAAGATTACAAGAAAGCAAGATTAGTAAGTTCGTAGAGAGATAAGCTGTGTCCTTCAACTGAGTCTTCGAGTCCCTTATATAGATGGAGGAACCTTCAGCTGAGAAGAACGGACTTCAAATTTTTTGAATCCGAAAAGCAGGTACTATTCTTCTTTTGACTTTGGTACCAGCTTTTACTATTCACCTTTTACTTTTGTCTGCCACGAGAATGCTTTCGGCACATCACGACAAACAACTTTTCTTTTAAAGCAGAATGGCACATGGGCGACCACATTTGTGTCTGATAGACTCTGCTTTATATATTTTGAGTGGATAATCAATCTTGTCGGCCATCTCTTATTTTAGTGGGAAGATGCGACAAAACCTTATCTAGAATTTTCAGAAATCAACAAATCCTACATCTGGGTCATTATTTTCCAGATAAGGATTGTATTCTTTGAGGTCTTCTGCTGAGAACTCTGGTTCTTCAATGACTTCATCAGAACCAACAGTTGAAGCAGCTTCTAATAATTTCTTCTTTAACTCTGCTGGGGAAGCAGCATCAAAGGTTAAAGTATATGGAGAGAAAGGACTGGGGGGTTGAGAGATTACTGAAGAAGTAGTCCCAACTATATTCTTGCCATTATCTCTTGCTGGTGAGTTGGTTGGAGTAGACACAGACTGAGGGAGTCTCCTCTTTTGGAGTCCATGTTTCTTCCAAGTTTCAAATTTTGTCAGAACAAAATCCTCATTAAATTTTCTCCACCATGAGACCATAGTAGAGGAACAAATCCATCGGGGAAAAGGCTCTGGAAGATGTTGATGAACATCATAGCTAAACCTGTGTAGCCATGAAATTCCAAACTGTGCACAAAATTTTAACAATTTCTCATGTGCTGGAATTTTGGGGGTTAGAGTTTTGTACTCTAAATATGTTGAATATATTGAATTGGGGAAAATCTCAACAGATAATCCATTATTAACAAACCAATCTAAAAACCATGAAGGGTAGGTAGATTGATTACTTAATATTTGGAAATACCAAGAATGCTTTTCGTTTGGGATATGTAAGAATTGTTCCCAAGCTGCTTGGTAATCAAAGTAATCATAAACTGCAGGGTCGAATACCCTGGATAGTCTTTTGGGCTTTTGAGGGTGCTGACCCCAGTCTGTCATGGTCAAAACCTTTAATATTTTACACTGGGAGTAAGCCACTTTTGATTTATCTTTATCATTATAATTTTCAACAATTTCTGCTGACCTGGTGTCAAGCAGAATGAACTGATAAAATTGCAAATTTTTCTTGGATCCGTATGATGGAATCCAACCTGATCCTTCCATGTGGTATTTTGAATAAATGTTCCAGGGACCTGAAACACTATTTGAGGAATCACCCATTTCGGGCTCCAAAAGTAACCATTTTTGGCATAATGGTTTGTATTTATGTTGGGGAGGCTCTCTTTCCAACGGTTGTATTTGGGCTTGTGTTGGGGTATTTTGGGCTGGTTTTTGTGTTTGGGTTGGTTTACCCAAAGGAGTAAACCTATTGGCTATTTCAAGAGATGATGAGGGTATTTTAGTGGGCTGTTGGGCCGATATTGGTGTTTAGGCTATTTTGGTTGCACTGGGTGCAAAGGAATCCAATGTTAAGGGTTTTGATGTTGATGAGGAAGGGGATGCCCCACCTCGGGTATGTCCACCTCGGGACCCACTCATTTTGACGAAGATTCCTGCAAAAATTCCCTGGTTAGATAATCAGGGATAAAATTATTTTCATCTTTTAAATATTCTATTTCAAAATCAAAACAGCTAAGAAGACTTTGCCATCTGGAAAAAATATGTTTGGAAACAAGATTTTTAACATCTTTTTCTAAAACATCTTTTGCTGCTTTGCAATCTATACGTAATAAAAATCTTTTGTTAAAAAGATCATCTTGAAATTTTGTAATACATAGTACTATAGATAAAATCTCTTTTTTAATAGTACTATATTTTTCCTGTGAAGAGATCCAAAGACCAGAGTGATATCTGACTATTTGTTCAACTTTTGACTCTGGGAGGATCTGTTGCAGGATGCCACCATATCCTTTTTTCCGACGATCCGTCTCGAACTATTAGACAGCATCCGGATGAGGAATACCAAGACACTAGTAAAGACTTGACTTCCTGTTTTATTTCAGCCACTAATTTTGACAACTCATCAGACCAAGGTTTTGGATTCTTAGTCTTTCTAAGTCTACTATATAGGGGCTTGCATTTTATCCTAATGTTGGGAATAAACTCAGAAACATAATTTAAACAACCCAAAAATCTTTGAAGTTGTGTTTTATCTTTTAACTCATTTGGAAAATTATCAGCAAAGGCAATGCTTCTCATTGATGGGGGTAATTGTGCCCCTGAAATATTTCATGACCCAAAAACCTCATTTTGGTTAAACAAAGTTTTGTCTTTTTGGCAGACAAAGCCATTCCATTTCTTTTTATTGTTTCTTTGAAAACATTCAAGTGTTTGAAATGTCGATCCAAAGAATTTGAAAATATTAATATATCATCGATGTATATTAAAGCAAACTCAGAATGAGGCTTTAATATTTCATCCATTATATTTTGAAATTATGAAGGCGCATTTTTCAACCCTAAAGGCATTACATTCCATTCGTAATGACCTAGAGGCACAGTAAAAGCAGTTTTATATTTATCTTCTTCTTTTAAGGCTATTTGATAATAACCTGATTTTAAATCAAATTTTGAAAAGATAACTGCATTGTGCAGTCTTTTTATTAAATCCTTTTTATTTGGTACAGGGTAGCGGATCCACTGTAAAGCTTTATTCAAAGGCTTGTAGTTGATGACCATTCGAGGTTCACCACGTTCTATTTCAGAATTATTGTTGACATAAAAAGCTGTGCAACTCCAAGGGGATTTGCTCGGCCTAATCAATTTTTTATTTAAAAGATCTTGTATATCCTTTTTACAAAACTCCAAAGTTTCACTATTCATCTGAATAGGTCTTGCTTTGGTTGGTATGTTCCTTTCATCAAAATCCTTTTCATACGGTAAAGATACAGTATGAATTTTTCTATTCCAAAAAGCATTTGGAATAATGGAACATACTTCTGTTTCAAATTCTTTTTGAAGAGAAATTACATTTTCCTTAATCAAAGGATCTTGTAATTGTTTTTCAATCTTCTGATATACAATTTCTTTTTGCAAAAAATTGATTTGGTTTTGCTTTCCATTTAGAATTGACAGAAAGTTATTTTCAGAAAGAATATTCAAATCTTTTGATTTTACTGGATTTAAAAATTCAAATAATATTTCTTGATTATTTCTTTTTGTTGTTAAACCATTTTCAGAAACTCCAAAAGGATATAACTGGGTTATAAACGGGGTTCCTAAAATAATTTGTTCAGACATATTTTTAACAAGTAAAAAAGTATTTTTAAAACATACTCCATTATTACAAATACTGGCTTCTTCAAGCTTATACTTGACTTGAAGCTTCTCATTATTTGCTGTATAGAGTTTTTGAATTGTTTTCTTGTAATATTGAGTAGGGATCAAACCTTCTTGGATGCAATTCAGATCAGCACCTGAATCGATCAATGCAATAAATGGTTTGTGAAAAGAGTTTTTAATTTTCAAATTGACTTTCACATGCCATTTTTGCTGTAAGGTTTTAATTCTCATTAAAAAATGATTTTCACCCAACTCATTATTTTCAGAAGGAAATTCATTTTGGAAACTCTGGGAAGAAGATGAAGCAGAAAGATTGACCTTATCCTTCCCCGGATTTTTAGAAAAATTTTGCTCCAAAATTTTAGTTTTTTTTTTAAATCAGCAATCTCAGATTTTAAAACCTTAATTTCTTTATACAAAAAAGAAAGACTTAAAGGTTCCTGATTAAAAGAAGATGCTGTCTGACTCGATGAAGACAGAATTTCTTTTAAAGAATAACCTTTAAATTCTTGTTTTTCTACTTCTTGTGATTCTAATTCTTTATACTTTTCAAGCATGGCTAATTTAATTTGTGGATCATCTACTTGATTTATCAGATCAAGCAGAACTCTTGCTTCTTTAGTAATAACGTTAATTGTGAATTTACAATTACAGTTATCACCAAGACAACCACAACTTAAACAACCTGCATCAGAATCAGATGTTCCTTGATTTTGGAATATAACATCTGAATCATCATCCGAAGATGATTCTTCTGAAGAATTAGTATCATAGAGAAGAATTTTCGAAATCTGATCCTTAAGATCATCCTCCATTTTCAATTCTTTAATCTTTTGTTTCACACGACAATCTCTTGCCATGTGCCCCACACGACCACATTTATAACATGTGATATTTTTCTTGAAATCCTTGGAAAAGGGTTTCTTATAAGATTTCCTTTGGGATTTCTTATAAGGTTTTTAATTTTTTTCCTGTTTAGAAAACCTTTTCTTGGTGGAAAAACATTTTGAAAACTTTTGAGAAGTAACTCTCCTTTGTTTAGAAGGAGGAGTTAATTTTTCATAACCAAACTGTTCACAAAAATTACCCAATTCTTTGGAATTGGTTTTACTTTCGAATTTAGCTTGGCGATGCATTTTAATATCTGTACAAAATTGTAAACCAACTTTGTTAATTATTGAAATTAACCTTCCATAGGTTAATTCCTCCAAAGGAGTGCCAGGAAACTCCATTTTTAACTGAGCTCTAACTTTTGTAGAAAAATTCTTTGGAAGACCAGATATGAATCTATCCTTCCAATAAGCTTCCCTACAGTCAGTTCTCGTGTAAATTTTTGTTAAAAAATTATCTTTATACCATCTAAACTCTCCAAGAGTAGGACAGTATAAATTATTTAAAATTTCAAGGGACCTATCAGCAAAAGTATTGGTATCACCGATAAATGCCAAAGATATCCCTAATATTAAAGTTTCAACCTGTTGATCAACTTGTCTTTCAACCTGTTGACCATTTTCTAAGCGAGTTTCAATTTTTACTGAGGTAAAAACTAAATTTCGCTCTTCTTCTTTCAAATTATTGTCCCACCATCCTTTTCGGCTACCAGTGAAGCCTTTAATAAGGATTTTGACAGTACTTAGAGCTGTGTTTCCACGAGCTCTATATGCAGTAGCTGCCATATATATATATATATATATATATATATATATATATATATATATATATATATATATAAAGGCATCAGGAGCAAATGGAAAAGGCAGTACCTCTTTGCCATACATATATATATATATATATATATATATATATATATATATATATATATATATATATAAAGGCATCAGGAGCAAATGGAAAAGGCAGTACCTCTTTGGCATCATTTCATTCTTCTTGTATATGCAGCATCAAGATTTCGTGAGCGAATAGGGAAATTGGGGTATATAGGGAAATTGTTCACAATTTAAAAAATAATCTCTTTTTAACAATCCAACCGTCCTTGTAAAGAGATATTTGTAAAACAATTTTTTTCCATACAAAAAAGTTTTTTAACAATATAATCTAAAGACCCAAACATAATAATTATTTATCAAAACAATTTTTATATCATAAAACAAACATGCTCATAATGGTCAAAATTCATGCAACGTTCAACTCAGCGGCAAGCTGTTGCTTCTTTATTAAAGATTGACTTTATAGAAGTACTAACAATTATTCATGCAGCATATAGATAATAAGCATATCAACCCATTAATTCTATATCAAAATAAATTCTCACTGAAAAGCGTTTTTAAAAATATTTGAAATTTTGAACCACCTTTTAAAAGATTCAACGATAATTGTGCATATTGGAAGGTTGAATATTCTACCATATGATATATTTTTAAATTTATGTTAATGTGCAAACGAATAACAAAAAAACGTAATTGAAAATAGAATTATGAAAATATAGAATTTAATTTCTATGTACTATAACTATATATAATAATAACTAGTTTTTACAGTTATCATATTAAAATTTACATATATAATAATATATAATTAATTAATGATATAAAAACATTATATTAATATTATATCAACTCATAGATACCTCTCTATTTAAAAAAAAATTCAACATTTCACCCAAAAAAAAAAGAATATTTTTCAACATATTGAAATGTGTCTAAATTTGAAATTATAAGCAGGGAGATGGCTAGGGATGTCAACGGGGCGGGGCGGGCACGGATATTGGCTACCCGTCCCGTTGGATAAAAAAACTACTCGTATCCGCTCCGTACTCGTACGGATATCTGTTTAACGGTTTTCACGGGTATCCACGGGTTTTCACGGGTATCCGCGGATATCCGTGGGTAGTTATAAAAAAAAACTTTTTTTAATTAAAAAAAACTTTTTAAAATTAAAAAAAAATACATAAAACTTAAACAAACCACCACATTAATATCTTCCGATATTTGAACAAAATAGCACCTACAAATTAATACATCACACTTAAAATATCCATGAAACAACACAATAGATAGAAATTATCTAGAAAATGATATAAGGACTTTGAGAGTAGATATATATAATAAAGGGTATTATAGTAATTAAGTAACGGGTACGGGTATCCGCGGGCATGGATAGTGTGATACCCGCCCCGCCCCGTTTATAAACGGGTATTGGAATTATCCGTTTATTTTACTCGCGGATACCCGTTTAACTATCCGTCTCGTATCCATTGGGGATTTTATCCGCAGGTATCTGCGGGTACGGATAAAATTGATATCCCTATAGATGGCCACTAAACCAATTGTAGTGTTTATAAAAAAAAAAACTAAACCAATTGTAGTGCATGCGGATTTACCTTTCAACGCCAAATAGTCTTTTAGTAACAATCAGTCATGGTGGACCTACAAGTTAAGGGTGATTACAAGTCAATGAATGATTTTTTTTCTTAGGTCCAAACCGATCGGAGGACTTCAAATTAGGTTGGTTTGGGTTAATGAATTTTTGCTTAAACCGAGTCAATCGGATTCCGCCTCTTTTGTGATTGGGTAGTTTCCATTATGCAATTATTTACCTAACTAGACCCTTTAAATCAACTAATACATCACCTAACTTCTGTATTATCACGCATCAAACATCTTTACCCCTCATTTGCCATACTGTAGTGTAGAGAGTTGAGGATAAATTTTTTCTTGTTTGTTAAAAGCATACTGTTTGAAAAATACTAGGAAGCTTGTCGGTCTGAGTAATAATAAGTTCCAACCTCAGTAATTCAATTTCTTAATTATATATATAGAAAGAGAGAAAATTTGATTAAAAGACAATTATTTTAAATATTGTTTCAGAGATTAATCATTGTTTATCAAAAACATAATAACTCAAAAATTCTGGAAGGCTTTCATACTCCAGCTTAGAGCACTTGCATCTCAGGATGCTTGCCTGGTTCTTAACTTAAGAATCTGGTGTTTGTTTGGGTTGTGGGACGGTGTGGATGCTTGTATAAAAATTTGGAGAGAGAAAATATTTATACAAGCACTTCTACTTATAATAAAAAATGGGTCCTTTTAATATTTTTAATAATAAATCAGTTATAAAATAAAATAAATTATTGATAATCTAAGGACGTGGGATTATTGGTGAGGTTTATTTAAGAACTTTTTATAAGTTGTTGAGTTTGAGATATGAAGTGCTTAAATTATAAAAAATAAAAATAGGTAATGTGTAATGGTGGGATCAATTTAAAAACTCCAAAATGGAATGCTGGATGAGTGTGAACACCTAATTTTGTCTGGGTATTTTCTCCTCTTATTATTATTTTATTTTATTTTTAAAAAAATAAAAAAAATAAAAATTTGCAGAGAAAACTGAAAAAATATATCCATTATTTAGCTCATCTCTTTTAGCCCAATCCACTTACATCATCCCATCTCAAACAAAAATTGCTGACCTTTTTAAAAATATATATATATAATAAAAATAGGAAAGGGACAAAACAAGTGTACAGAACCAGGAGGAACAGGCCAAATTCCTTAATACATCTCAGAAGCTCAAATGGAATAAGACAGTGTTAGGAATTTTCAACAAAAAATGATTTCAAAATTCAAGTATCAGAAAGGAAAAAATGGGAACATGTAACACTGCTACCTCCCTTTCAACCAGAGTCAAAGCTGAATCAAGAATAAAACCACCATACATAAACAAAGGGAAGTTGCAGCACATACATATTGAAGCAGCTATGCAGAAACACTGAGAAAGAAATGAATGAAAATGACTATCCATTGTGGCCATTGGGTTCTGTTCTTGGAGATTTGCAAGCAATGAGGATTTAAAAAGGGGAAGTTCAGAACAGAAAAAAGACTTCATCTTCAAAATCCCTGGCCAAACGAACAGAGCAAAATGACTCTATCTCCACCATTCCTTTCTCCGTTCAATCACCACACTACCTTAAAACTCTATACCATCAACCACTGAACCATATTCACAAACACCTTAAACTCATTCAACAAAACAGAACCCACACAAAGAAAATCATACTCTTCTATTGTCAACCATTTTCCAGATCAAACAAAAACTAACCCATAAAACCTCTCTCTGCCCCTGTTCTTCGTTCTGCCGCCGTCCAGTTCCGCACCGCCATCGTCCGCAACCGGCTCGCCAGTTCGCCCCTGAGCTTTGCCGCCCGCCAGATCTGCGTTCCCCTTGCCGTCGCACGAAGCATCAGACGCACCGCCGCGAACCGCCACACTGCGGCCACACGGACCGGTCGCGCTGGCAGCCGCGCCGTAAATCACCATTCAGACCTCCTTCAGAGACACCGCGTGAGCCCGAGCTGCTCCGCCGCCGACGTGAACGCAGATCTGGACCTGGCGTCGCCTTCTCCGCCTCGAGCTCCCCCCATGCTCGCCGTCGCCGCCGTCCGTGCTCCTTCCTCTGTCTGCGCGTGCTGAGTCAGGAACGAAGGTTTTCTTGCTGTTTTCTCTTTCAGTTTGCAATGTCTTGAGATGTGTTTTAAATGTCCTTTTTAATAGCCCTTTTTTTTTTCTTTTATTCTTTTGTTTTTATTATTTACTCCTTTTTGATTGTTTACGCAGGTTCAATATTTAGTTAGTTATGGGGGTCCATGGTTTAGTTATTGGCCCAATTAAATGAGTTTCATCTAACTAAATGGGTTTTTCTGCTTGTGGTCTGGTAGTACCCTTTTTTTTATCCATTTACTTATTTTTTTATATAAACAAATAACTAGAATAGATAATTATCGAATTATTTTGGGATTGTTTTGTGATAGGTTTCACACTCAATTCCTTAGATGCGAGATAACTCTGTGGACATATTTGCCATGTTCTACCTCGTTTAGGAGTTTTCGACATAAAAAATAATAAATAAGTAAAAAACAAAAAATACATAACAACTCTTTTAAAATAAAACTTTTTTTGTCCATAGAATTAAAATCAACCGACCAATCAAATATTTTTCTAAAAAGAACTACGTTGCTTTGAGTTTCTCATCGCACCCGGGAATACGTAGGAGCAAGATAAATCATCTTGTCGGGCCAAAACTAAATTTTCCTTTTTTTTTGTCTCTTTTTATGTTAAAATAATTAAACTTGTATGTTTTTAGGGATACTCTATGAACACGGTGTCATGTACAGTCCCTTAGATTCGAGGTTGCCCTGTGGACTCATGTGCCATGTTCAACCTCATTTAGTTTTTATAAACAATAAATTAAAAAAATGTAAAAATTAATAAATATTTAAAATATTACAAATTAAAAAATAATTCTTTCTTGTAAATAATTTTGGGGTAAAATAAATATTTAAAAGGTTATTAAAATGTTTTTGCACAATTAACTTGAGGTACCGTTTTTTAACAGGCGATGTGGGGTGCTAACACCTTCCCTACTCGTAACTGACTCCCGAATCCAAATCTTTATATTTTTTTTAAGACCAGTTTACCTTTAAATAATTGGGTTTTCTAAGATTTTCCCAATAAAAATTTTAGTGGCAACTACTCTGTTTTTTATCCCTTTTCGCAACACCTGGACGGGCAGTCGCCACATTCTGTGGCGACCACACTGGGACTTTTGTGAGTCAGGCCTATCATAGTTGGTTGTGCCTTTTTTTTTTCTTTTTTTTTAACAGCTTTGAAAATATTTGTTTTACCCTTTTTTGTTTTATTTCTTTTTTAATGCTTTCATAATTGCTTTTGTATATTCTTGCAACCTTAGGGTAGAGAACTTTTGTATTTGTGTTGTTTGTTCCTTTTGTAGGTCTGGGGTAGTTTCATTTTAGTAGGTTTTTGTGAAGATTTGTGTGCTCCCATCACACACATCACTATCACAACTTGCACACACTTTTGGCTCTATACTCGAGCTTGCTCAAAACTCAAGGATTAGGCGGTGTCTCGACATTGTCATTGAAGAGGTCTCATACCTCCCTCATATTTGTTGATTCACCACTCAGGTTGTACCCGATATCATGGGATGGTCATATTGAGAGGGTTTATCCCTACTTGTGACTATATTCATGAATCGGATCCTTATCTTTCGGGATAGGGGCAATCTGGGAACCATGGCTTTTTAGAAGTCTAGACCCTACCTGATTTTCATTGATAGAGCAAACTTAGTAGCCAACCTGTTTAGAGTCATTACCTCAGGCTTGTCCAATCCTAAGTTTTACCCAATTTAGGACAAATGGAGCATACTCTTTCTCTCTTTCCATTTTTTTTTGGCATCATAAACATAAATTGCCATGCACATACATATTTATTATGAAGTTTTCTAAAAAAGGAAAAAGGGGGCGACACATCGTCGCTCCAAGCCTGAATGACATGTTCGAATATTATTGCACTTCTAATAAGCGGCGTGTCATAGTGAAGGTAGTGCATTGACAGCATACCCGACATAGGGTTCCCAACCCTACTGGGGCTCATGCAACAAGAAGCATGTACGGGAATTTTTTCATGTGTTTCATTTCTAATTTTTTCTTTATTTGTGTTTCTTGACAGGAAGACCTTAGTATTAATCTTATAGCAAAGAATGGAAGGACCTAGCATCGGAAAGAGTACTAGCAATGCAAGCAGTTCCAAGAAGAGCATCAAGATCGACGTGACACTCAATGATGTTCAGAGCTTATGGGAAATTAGTCAACAAATGTCAGAAAAGGCACGTTCGAACTTTAACAACAAGCACGGGAGGATACTAGATCTATTACGTATTCCGGTGGATGCCCCCGCACTAAGTGCATTCGCCGATATTGGAACTCAACTTTGAGATGTTTTGAATTGCCTGACCTAGATGTAACTCCCACCATAGAGGAGTATGCTTACATGCTGAGATTGCCTATCCAAAAGGAATCACGTGTCTATTTGTATTATGGACAATATGTGGCAGATGGGAAGATAGCAAGTCTGTTGGAACTTAAGCCGGAACAATTGTATAAAGTGGAAAAAGGAAACACTACGGGCTTGAAGAGGCGATTCTAGGAAGGTTACCTTAGGGAGTTGGCTCAACAACAACGATGGGTTCTTTTTAATAGGTTGTTAGATCTCCTTATCTACGATCGATCAGTCATGGACGTCTTCTATAGAGTTGAGGAATATGGGGTGAATTTAGTCCCTGCTATCCTAGCTAAAACTTTTCTCTCACTACAAGTTTGTCATCAGAATCAACAAGGAAAGTTGCGATGCTGTGCACCAATGTTATATGTTTGGATTATGACTCACTTGTATGCTGGGAACAAAATTGATAGAACGGATGACCCATTGAAAGGATTCATTCGCATGCCGCTAAAGTCACACAAACTATATGAATGGAAACAAGAGTTTAATCAGGTCGACTCACGTTCATTTAGATGGATGTGCCCATGGTACAATGGAGATTCAGTTATATTCAGTTGTGGGAGTTTCCCGAATGTCCCATTGATGGGACCCAGAGGATGTGTGTCATATTCACCAGCTCTAGTAATGTGCCAACTCAGGTGGACACAAGATGAACCCCCAAAAGAGCTGCTTGGTGGAGCATATTTCCTATATCAAGAATGTGAAAGCATCAAGAGTCGGACAATGGCAATAAGGTCAGCATGGAACAATATTCACATAAAAGGGTGTGATGAGTTAGGAAGGCGGATCATAGCTCGAACAAAAAGATATGAAGCATGGAGAGAGGCAAGAAGGGGGTGTCCTTCAAAACCGGAACCCCCACGCAGTGCTGAAAACAATTCTCTTACAGAAGATCAAATGCTGAAAAAAATTGAAATTCTAAAAGCTCAGATGGGGATTTTGGATGAAAAGAACCAAGTTGCAGAAGTAACTATCGTCAAGCTCCAAAGCCAGGTGCAAAAAACCTGAATTTACAGATCAAGAATTTGAGAAGTGAATGTGCCGATTCCTACGAAGCCCCAAGTCGCATGAAAAGGGCAAGAAAAGAAAAAGAAGGAGTGATCCAAGAGTTGCAAGCAAAGGTGGAGTGTCAAGAAAACACGCTAGTCAGAATTCTGAAGAAGAAAGAAGAGCTTGAGTGGGACTTAGGGATTCAGGTCGAAACAATACAGATACTAAAGGAGAGAGTTTGATCTCTACAAGAATCCTTGGTCCAAACCGAACTTTACTCTGATCGAGGATGGAACGAAACTTCCAGATATCGTCAATTATTAGCAGAATCTAATGAAAGGGAAAATTGGCTCAGGACCAAAATGCAAGAAAATGAAAGAGGAGAAGCTCAACGTCACGCAGAATGGGTAAAGGGATGGAAATTGGTTGTAAGGGATGTTGTAACACCCTACTTTTTATTTTCCGATTTTTATTTTTATATTTATTTTTTTTAGTAAAAATATTTTCGTTGTATTAACCGGTATAAATGTATTTATTTATATTTTTATCCGAGTTTATGGAGATTGATTTTTATGAAATAAAAATCATATTCATACTCTATCTTAGGGTATAAGCTTAGGATAAAAATTTGGGTTGAAAATTCAGACAGAAATCAGTCTGCGTTTTCACTGACAGTATAATTTTACTGACAAGAAAAACTAATTTGGACTCGTGAATGAAATGGTTTATATTTAAATCATATTTCCAACGAGTTTGGTTAGTTTGAAAATTTTCGGTCGAAAACGAAATATTACGCTTTTATACGAGCGTAAAACCCTAATCGGGAAACCGACGGAGTCGAGAAGGGAAGTGCAGAGACCCGTCAAGAGATCGGGACAACGAGTCATACATGATGACTCATGGAGGATGAATCACCAAGCATTTATGAGCATTAAATGCAAGTAATCATAACATTCAGGTAAAAAGACCAAAATACCACCAAGCTTTTACGGGTATTAACAAGATGCATCTACGCAATCTTAACCACTCATTTTATGTGGTTGAAAACCTCCCACATCTATCCAATTTCGTGCATCCGCCTCCAATAAATCTTACCTATTTCATTTTGCTTTCGTTTCATTATTTTCCTCTCAAAAACCGAAATCGGGTAAACGACTTTGAGTGCATCGAAATTTCCAGGAACCGCTTATCGGATAAGATCGGTGACTCATTAGTGAGTCACTTTGTGTGGCCCAAAATCAGCCACACCTCCATCAAATGTGAGCCACACATTTAATAACCATAGTTAAGCAAAGTAACCCTAGTTAAGTTAATTATTAACTATGGTTAAACTTATATTAATTAAATAATCACAAAACCCATTAAATCAATTCCTTATAACCAAACAAAGCCTAAATCTAGCCTATAAATACTCTTCAAAACCGTGGCCTCCCTCCCCTTTCACTCATCTTCTTCTTTTCCTTCATTTCTTCACTTTTCTCCAAAAACACCATTGTTGATCTTCAAGAACTTCAAGTGATTTCCATTAACAAGATTGCCAAGATCCTCATCAATTATTCTTATACTTTCTTAACTTAGGTAACATGATCATCTCCTCTCTTTTTAAGCTCTTGTTTTTCATATTTCTTGAGTTTTCATTTCTTAGATCTAGAACTTCAATTAATTCTAGAAAATTGTAGAAAAATCATAAAAATGTGAAACCAATTTCTATGATCTAGTTATGATCCCTCCTTTATTTATCCAAAAGTATGTGATAAAAATCATTTTACTTCCCTATTAACCATTAATGGCCGAACCTAGGTAGGAAAATGGGTTTGGTGTTTTGTTGTTTGTTTTGAAAGTTAGTACTTGACTTAAGTTCTATAATACATGTATAGCTTAAATCCAAGAGCTTAGGTCCAACAAAAATCCCTAGCTTAAATTCCTAATATGGGCTGAAACCCTAACCCTAAAGGTTAGAGGATTTTATTTCAAATTTTAGTCTTGTAATAAGTAATCTATGTTAGGTAAGACTCTAGTAACTAGGATCCAAAAGATGGCATTCAGAAGATAATCCTAAACCTATTTTCTAAGTCTTGGCCGAACCTAGCCCTAAAGTGTCATAGATGGGTGTTAGTTGATTAATTATAATTATGTTGTTTGGTTGAAGGTGGTTGTGTTAACTCGTGGCGGAATAACGAGGAACGCCGTAATACGTGTTTCCGGTGAAAACTCAGATGGGGGAAAGAATCATTCCATCGTCGGAAACGATAAGTAGTATACAATTTATAATAATGGTGTAGGGCGACCTAAACCCTACTAGTGGTCGAGTAATCGACAATACCAAAATCGTCTTGGAATCTTTTCCGTAATACCAATGACGATTTGGGAATTGTGGGTTTATCGCCTTAGGTTAATTATTCATATTTGAGGATGTTTGAATTATTTACTTTTGATTCGTTTGTGATCTGTTGGTTGAGGTATTCCATCCGCATGTGACGTATTGTTTCGGTGTTTGAATATTATGATATTGAGGATGTTTGTTGTCTCGTCACGGTGCGATGAATCTGACTTTGTTATTTATTTGGTTGAACTATTATGAGTTGGTTGTGATAAATTGCCTTATATGATATTGAGATGTTTGAATATTCTGTTGATTAATGTGTTATGCATGATCTGCCTGGAATTAATTCTATGCTTAGATAATTTTAAGGAAAGATATATATTGCTCGGAGGTATTTTGTTTGGGAGAGAGTTTTGAATATGAATTAGAAGTGCCTCGCTATTATTGTATAGATGTGATGTGATATAGAGTGTAAGTGGAGGTTATGAGGAAAAGCTTGAGGTACTAGGTTGTTATTGATAAAAGTCAGTGAGAATCATGTGTTGCATTGTTGTTCATAACCGTGTATTTGAGATACACGAGGTCCGAAGTTCTTGTAGACCGTTCCAAATTAGAATTTAAGTTGTGCAACTATAGTGTCATTGCTTTGCATGAGCACCCTTGATAGAGTTGAGAGAGAGAACCAGGGTGTGCACCGACGGTACTGTGCAGCTATAGTGTCATTGCTTTGCATGAGCATTCCTACCATGGATGAGAATGTGCACCGGCGTGGGGAACGTGTCACTTGGACGACTGACTGGCATCCGTAACGACGGATGTGTGACAGGATTAGTAGTGACCACGTCAGCATAAAGGTTTAGTTGCATGAGTTGAAGGGTAGAGGATGTTGTTATAAAGTATGGATGATTGTAAATTGTGAGTGATGCATGTTTGTGATTGTTATTGTATTATATGCTATGAATCTTTTCCACTTATGATGATAGAACTGTTTCTTATCTCCCTATTTCTGTATTTTTGGCGTATGTCTACTTTGCTACGTTAGAAGACCATATGGACGACTATGTTATGGAGGAGATGGCTGGAACCCCATACGAGACGAAGATTGTTGAAGAGTTGAACGACGTTCCGTATGAAGTTGACACTGAAGAACCATCTACTGATCCTGTTAATGTAGCGTAGTAAGTTTAGGGCCAGTGAGTCACATAATATGTTTTGTTTTCCGTAGTTATAAGCAAGTTATGTAAATAAGTACCTGTGTGGGATCCTACTGAGAGGATACCCTAAATAGTGTTGTGTAAAATAAAGGATACTTATGTGTGTATTTATATAAAATAGTTTGGTGTGTTATATATTTGTAGAAGTTATTTGATTATTAATTAAGTTTTCAATTTTTACGTATTTTCAACGATAAGCATGCGATTAAGTAAATAAATAATTAAGGATTTAATGTAATAATACAATGGGGCACAACGGGGTGTCTCATTTGGTGGTATCAGAGCAGTTCGATTCTAATCGGACTGTGAGGTCTAGGATGTTGTTACTGGTCGTGTCTAGTTGAATCCAAATCGGATTTTAACTATGCTTAGAAGATGGGTAGTGTGTCCGAATCCGACGCGATAAATAATATTAGTGTGGCATATGGTATTTATATACTTGTCTATGTGGTATTATATGTCATACTGATAAGAGCGAATGATTTCTTTTACAGAATCATGGCTCATGGAAGAGGACGTCCGATCGACAGTAATGACAGAACTCCTGAAAGAATTGCTGGAACTAACAATGTAGAAAATAATCATACCGGAAGTGGAGGAGAGTCATCTGAGACTCAAGATACCATGAAAAACATAGTTACTGCCCTGTTATTACAAACACAGCAGAATGCTGAGATGCTGCAGATGAACAAAGAACAGCAGGAACAACAGAACCAAAGGAGAGCTGCAGCGGCTGAAGATGCCGGAATGGCTACTTTCCTTAAAGGGAAGCCACCCCAATTCCTAGGAGATTATGATCCGGAGAAGGCAGAGTGGTGGATACAAGAGATCGAGAAGATATTCGATACCATGCGTTGCAGAGAGGATAGGAAAGTGACGTATGCTGCCTTTATGCTAACTGGAGGAGCAGAGTCTTGGTGGAGAGGCAAGCGAAGATTGCTGGATGCTGAAGGCAGGGTTATCAACCGGCAGCTTTTTAGTGACTGCTTCTTTGAGAAGTATTTTCCGCGTCTAGTTTGACGCGAGAAAGAAACGGAATTCATGAGTCTCAAACAGGGCAACACACGATTCGAGGCTCTGATTAAGTATTTCGAATTTTATCAGATATTCCCAGATGAAGATTGGCAATGTAGAAGGTTTGAGGAAGGACTCCGACATGAACTCCAGAGGGCTATAGTACCTCTTGATATCCAGAGCTTTCAGAGCTAGTGGAACGATGCAAGTGCGATCGAAAGTCTAGATCTCGAGGTCAGCTAATGAGAAGAAACAATTAAGGAGTGGGGTCCTACTCGTAGGGTTTTGAGGCGAGGAGGTAGTAACTCTCAATGGAGACAGAGACCGTACGCCCGACCAGTGCAGACACCAGCACCAACATCAGTGGTTAGAATTGGTCAACAGCAGCAAGGCTTATCTTGTTTCAGATGTGGAGGACCGCATTATCTTAGAGACTGCAGGAAGCGACCTGGTTGTTTTCACTGTGGGAAAATAGGTCATATGGCCCGAGATTGCAGACAGCAGTGGCGACCGCTGATAGCTTTAGGAAGAGGAAATGGAGGCAATAGGGGTGGAGCTGGGAGAGGAGTAATATCAGCAGGGCAACAGGGAGCAAGACCTCAGGCCACTGGAAGAGTGTTTACCGTGAAGGGAGCTGAATCCTTTCAATCTGCTGATCTTATACAAGGTATGTGTTTGATAGCTGGTAGACTCTCGTATGTGTTATTTGACTCAGGCGCTACACATTCATTTATTTCATATGAGTGTGTGGATCAATTAAAATTAATTGTTTCTCAATTACCTTATACCCTTACAATATCTACTCCAACTAGTAATCCTTTGACTACTATGTCTATTTGTTACAGTGTCCTATAGTGGTCTAGAATAGGACATTTATTGTAGACCTTGTCTGTTTGCCTATGCAACAGATAGATGTTATTCTTGGCATGGATTGACTTTCGGCTAACTATGTAATGCTAGACTGTTCTAGTAAGACCTTATCATTTCTTCAGTCTTCTAGTATAGTCTCTGCCAAGGAAGGAGTAACCTTGAGGGGTGACGATTCTCGGTAGTACGTGATGCTGTTCGCGGTGGAAACTATTGAAACCCCTAGTATAGATTCTATGCCTATCGTGAGAGAGTTTCCTGAAGTTTTCCCTCCCGACGTTCCAGGTTTACCACCAGAACGAGAAGTGGAATTCACCATAGATCTTGTACCAGGGACAGGACCTACATCTATGGCGCCCTATCGGATGTCACCTATAGACTTGGCGGAGTTGAAGAAACAGTTGGATGATATGTTGGGAAAAGAGTTCATAAGGTCGAGTGTTTCACCATGGGGAGCTCCAGTGTTGTTTGTTAAGAAGAAAGATGGAAGTGCTAGGTTGTGCACAGATTATAGACAGTTAAACAAGGTAACAATTAGGAATAAGTATCTGTTGCCTAGGATAGATGATCTGATGGATCAATTGAAAGGAGCCGCAATATTTTCCAAGATTGATTTGAGATTCGGATACCATCAGATTAGAGTAAAGAAGGAAGATATACTAAAAACGGCTTTTAGAACAAGGTATGGACATTACGAGTATTTAGTTATGCCATTCGGTGTGACTAACGCGCTAGCAGTGTTCATGGATTATATGAACAGGATATTTAGACCGTTTCTTGATAAGTTTGTGGTTGTATTCATCGACGACATCCTTATTTATTCTCGTACCTGGGAAGATCATGAGAAACATTTAAGGATAGTGCTGCAAGTTTTGAAGGACAGGCATCTTTATGCTAAACTTTCCAAGTGTGAGTTTTGGATGGAAGAAGTCCAATTTCTAGGACATGTGATCACCAAGGAAGGTATAGCAAGAGATCCAAAGCAAAGGTTGAGGCAATTCTTAAATGGGAACGGCCTAAGTCAGTAAGTGAAGTACGAAGTTTTCTAGGGTTAGCTGGATATTATCGGAGGTTTATAGAGGGTTTCTCGAAGATTGCGTTGTCTATGATGCAGTTGACGAGGAAAAATACAGCTTTTGTATGGACGGACAATTGTGAGCAGAGTTTCCAAAAGCTGAAGGAAAGGTTGACTACATCACCTGTGTTGACTTTACCGGATCCATTAGGACCGTTTGACGTATACTGTGATGCGTCATACCAAGGTTTAGGTTGTGTTCTAATGCAAGGGGGAAGAGTAGTGGCTTATGCTTCCTGACAATTGAGAATTCACGAGAGGAACTAACCGACTCATGATTTGGAATTAGCAGCCATAGTGTTCGCATTAAAAATATGGCGACACTTTCTGTATGGGGCAAAATTTAATGTTTACAGTGATCATAAAAGTCTGAAGTATCTGTTCGACCAAAAAGAGTTGAATATGAGACAACGAAGATGGATGGAGTTTATCAAAGATTATGAGTTTGTTTTACTATACCATCCTGGGGAGGCGAATGTAGTAGCGGATGCCTTGAGTGGGAAATCATTGCATGTGTCCACAATGATGGTTAAAGAGTTGGAATTACTGGAACAGTTCAGAGATTTGAACTTAGGAATGGAGTTGGTTGAGGATAAAATTTGCTTAGGTATGATCACTATTAGTAGTGATTTTATGAGATATCTTAAGGATAAACAGGCTCAGGATACATATTTACAGGAGATAAGTAGAGGTATAGATGAGGGTAAAATTTCCGAGTTTAGTAGAGGAACAAATGGTGTACTGAGGTTTAGGGATAGAATATGTGTTCCAGAGGATTTAGAACTTAGGAAGGTGATATTAGAAGAAGCACATAAGAGTAAGTTGAGTATTCATCCTGGATCCACTAAAATGTATCAGGATTTAAAGAAATTGTTTTGGTGGACGAGGATGAAGAAAGAGGTAGCAGAGTATGTTTTATCTTGCCTGGTGTGTCAGAAGGCTAAGATAGAGCATCAAAATCCAGCTGGTTTATTGCAATCATTAGATATCCCAGAATGGAAATGGGATAGTATAGTTATGGATTTTGTGGTTGGACTACCACGAACTCCTAAGAAACACGATTCGATTTGGGTTATTATTGACAGGTTGACAAAGTGTGCTCACTTCTTACCTATGGGTGAAAGCTATAGTTTGGAGAAGTTGACCCAAATCTACATCAAAGAAATTGTTAGGTTGCATGGTGTGCCATCGAGCATTGTTTCAGACCGAGATCCTATATTTACATCTAGATTTTGGAAACAGTTGCATCATGCTTTAGGGACCAAGTTGAGAATGAGTTCTGCTTACCATCCCCAAACGGATGGACAGTCAGAAAGGACGATTCAATCATTGGAGGACCTTTTAAGAGCTTGTGTTTTGGAACACACTGGCAGTTGGGATGAGTTCTTGCCATTGATTGAATTTACTTATAACAATAGTTTTCACAGTAGTATAGGGATGGCACCATATGAGGCTTTGTATGGTAGGAAGTGTAGGACGCCGTTATGTTGGTATGAGATTGGTGAAAATCAAGTCTTGGATCCAGATGTGGTGCAACAGACTACGGAACAAGTTAGGAAGATAAGGGAAAAGATGAAGGAAGCACAGGATAGGCAAAGGAGCTACAGTAACAAGAGAATGAGACCTTTAGAATTCCAGGAGGGCGATCACGTGTTTTTGAGAGTCACTCCGAAGACCGGAATTGGCAGGGCTATCAAAACTAGAAAACTTACTCCTAGATTCATCAGACCTTTCCATATTATTCGAAGGATTGGTCCAGTAGCTTATCATATTGCTTTACCACCTAACCTTGCTAACCTTCATGACGTCTTTCATGTGTCTCAGTTGAGAAAATATTATCCTAATCCTTCACATGTTATTGAGTCTGAGTCTATACAACTGCGAGAGAATCTAGAGTATGAGGCTCTACCTGTAAGGATAGCAGATAAAGAGATTAGGGAGCTTCGTGGTAGACAAATTCCTTTGGTTAAGGTCATATGGGATGAAACTACTGAAGTTGCTACTTGGGAACGTGAAACAGATATGCAACAACGATATCCACATCTTTTCTGAAGTATGTAAATTCCGAGGACGGAATTTTTTTTCTAAGAGGGGTAGTAATGTAACACCCTACTTTTTATTTTCCGATTTTTATTTTTATATTTATTTTTTTCCAGTAAAAATATTTTCGCTGTATTAACCGGTATAAATGTATTTATTTATATTTTTATCCGAGTTCATGGAGATTGATTTTTATGAAATAAAAATCATATTCATACTCTATCTTAGGGTAGAAGCATAGGATAAAAATTTGGGTTGAAAATTCATACGGAAATCGGTCTGCGTTTTCACTGACAGTATAATTTTACTGAGCAGAAAGCCTAATTTTGACTCGTGAACGAAATGGTTTATATTTAATTCATATTTCCAACGAGTTTGGTTAGTTTGAAAATTTTCGATCGAAAACGAAATATTACGCTTTTATACGAGCGTAAAACCCTAATCGGGAAACCGACGGAGTCGAGAAGGGAAGTGCAGAGACCCGTCAAGAGATCGGGACAACGAGTCATACATGATGACTCATGGAGGATGAATCACCAAGCATTTATGAGCATTAAATGCAAGTAATCATGACATTTAGGTAAAAATACCAAAATACCCCCAAGCTTTTGCGGGTATTAACAAGACGCATCTACGCAATCTTAACCACTTATTTTACGTGGTTGAAAACCTCCCACATCTCTCCAAATTCATGCATCCACCTCCAATAAATCTTACCTATTTCATTTTGCTTTCGTTTCATTATTTTCCTCTCAAAAACTGAAATCGGGTAAACGACGGAGCTGCGTACGAAATTTCCGGGAACCGCTATCGGATAAGATCGATGACTCGTTAGTGAGTCACTTTGTGTGGCCCAAAATCAGCCACACCTCCATCAAATGTGAGCCACACATTTAATAACCATAGTTAAGCAAAGAAACCCTAGTTAAGTTAATTATTAACTATGGTTAAACTTATATTAATTAAATAATCACAAAACCCATTAAATCAATTCCTTATAACCAAACAAAGCCTAAATCTAGCATATAAATACTCTTCAAAACCGTGGCCTCCCTCACCTTTCACTCATCTTCTTCATTTCCTTCATTTCTTCACTTTTCTCCAAAAACACCATTGTTGATCTTCAAGAACTTCAAGTGATTTCCATTAATAAGATTGCCAAGATCCTCATCAATTCTTCTTCTACTTTATTAACTTAGGTAACATGATCATCTCCTCTCTTTTTAAGCTCTTGTTTTTCATATTTCTTGAGTTTTCATTTCTTAGATCTAGAACTTCAATTAATTCTAGAAAATTGTAGAAAAATCATAAAAATGTGAAACCAATTTCTATGATCTAGTTATGATCCCTCCTTTATTTATACAAGAGCATGTGATCAAAATCATTTTCCTTCCCTATTAACCATTAATGGCCGAACCTAGGTAGGAAAATGAGTTTGGTGTTTTGTTGTTTGTTTTGAAAGTTAGTACTTGACTTAAGTTCTATAATACATGTATAGCTTAAATCCAAGAGCTTAGGTCCAACAAAAATCCCTAGCTTAAATTCCTAATATGGGCCGAAACCCTAACCCTAAAGGTTAGAGGATTTTGTTTCAAATTTTAGTCTTGTAATAAGTAATCTATGTTAGTTAAGACTCTAGTAACTAGGATCCAAAAGATGACATTCAGAAGATAATCCTAAAACTATTTTCTAAGTCTTCGCCGAACCTAGCCCTAAAGTGTCATAGATGGGTGTTAGTTGATTAATTATAATTATGTTGTTTGGTTGAAGGTGGTTGTGTTAACTCGTGGCGGAATAACGAGGATCGTCGTGTACGTGTTTCCGGTGAAAACTCAGGTGGGGGAAAGAATCATTCCATCGTCGGAAACGATAAGTAGTATATAATTTATAATAATGGTGTAGGGCGACCTAAACCCTACTAGTGGTCGAGTAATCGACAATACCAAAATCGTCTTCGATTCTTTTCCGTAAAACCAATGACGATTTGGGAATTGTGGGTTTATCGCCTTAGGTTAATTATTCATATTTGAGGATGTTTGAATTATTTACTATTGACTGTTTGTGATACACTGGTTGAGGTATTCCATCTGCATGTGACGTATTGTTTCGGTGTTTGAATATTATGATATTGAGGATGTTTGTTGTCTGTCACGGTCGTGATGGCTATCATGGCCAGGCCGTGACAGAATCTGACTTTGTTATTTATTTGGTTGAACTATTATGAGTTGGTTGTGATAAATTGCCTTATATGATATTGAGATGTTTGAATATTCTGTTGATTAATGTGTTATGCATGATCTGCCTGGAATTAATTCTATGCTTAGATACTTTTAAGGAAAGATATATATTGTTCGGAGGTATTTTGTTTGGGTGAGAGTTTTGAATATGAATTAGAAGTGCCTCGCTATTATTGTATAGAAGTGATGTGATATAGAGTGTAAATGGAGGTTATGAGGAAAAGCTTGAGGTACTAGGTTGTTATTGATAAAAGTCAGTGAGAATCATGTGTTGCATTGTTGTTCATAACCGTGTATTTGAGATACATGAGGTCCGAAGTTCTTGTATACCGTTCCAAATTAGAATTTAAGTTGTGCAACTATAGTGTCATTGCTTTGCATGAGCACCCTTGATAGAGTTGAGAGAGAGAACCGGGGTGTGCACTGACGGTACTGTGCAGCTATAGTGTCATTGTTTTGCATGAGCATTCCTACCATGGATGAGAATGTGCACCGACGTGGGGAACGTGTCACTTGGACGACTGACTGGCATCCTTAACGAGGGATGTGTGATAGGATTAGTAGTGGCTACGTCAGCATAAAGGTTTAGTTGCATGAGTTGAAGGGTAGAGGATGTTGTTATAAAGTATGGATGATTGTAAATTGTGAGTGATGCATGTTTGTGATTGTTATTGTATTATATGCTATGAATCTTTTCCACTTATGATGATAGAACTGTTTCTTATCTCCCTATTTCTGTATTTTTGGTGTATATCTACTTTGCTACGTTAGAAGACCATATGGACGACTATGTTACGGAGGAGATGGATGGAACCCCATACGAGACGGAGATTGTTGAAGAGTTGAACGACGTTCCATATGAAGTTGACACTGAAGAACCATCTACTGATCCTGATAATGTAGCGTAGTAAGTTTAGGGTCAGTGAGTCACATAATATGTTTTGTTTTCCGTAGTCATAAGCAAGTTGTCTAAATAAGTACCTGTGTGGGATTCTACTAAGAGGATACCCTAAACAGTGTTGTGTAAAATAAAGGATACTTATGTGTGTATTTATGTAAAATAGTCTGGTGTGTTGTATATTTGTAGAAGTTATCTGATTATTAATTAAGTTTTCAATTTTTACGTATTTTCAACGATAAGCGTGCGATTAACTAAATAAATAATTAAGGATTTAATGTAATAATACAATGGGGCACAACGGGGTGTCTCAGATGTGATCTATGAAAAGGAAGCATGGAGAAGAAAATATGAAGACATGATTGGTAGAATTCAATATCATACTTCCCAGTTGGTGGATCGATTTGAAGAAGTATTAATTCGGGTCTACAAGAACCCTTTCCTCCAGATACCACCAGAGGTGGCTGAGTTCTTCAAGCATTTTGGGAAGCTTGCAAAGGGATTCAGGAAAAAGAAGATGAAGCTCTTGGCATAGTATTTGGAGGTCCCCAAATATGGGTTAGAATTATGAAAACTCTCGATGTATTGTTTTTCTAGTTGACCAAAGACTCGTGTTTGTATTGCAATATCCATCCAATGAAATAGAAGTTTTCATCAAATTTTTGTGGAATGCTCTCTCCTTTTCCAGATGATATCTGTCGAGGAGTGAATTCTCCCTTAGATACTTCATCAACTATATTTTTACCCTAAAAAGGATGTGTTTTCCGCGTAAAAATATGGGTATCATCAAAAAATAACATTGCTAGTACAGATGTGGTCTATCGAGGAGTGAATTCTCCCTTGGACTCGACATCAACTGCAGTCAAGCTAGAGGGAATTATACCACAAGATTTGATTGCAGGATGAGTATTCTTGCTATAAGTGTATGCTACGGTCTTCCTGTCAAAAAATGGAGTTTAATTGGTTTATGCTCTTTCTTTTGATTTTATTCATTTATTCTTTCTTTTATTAAATAAAACATTGTGGCTTTTGAACAATTGCTCCAAGACACCCTTATCGCACTCGATCACAGGCAAGAGCCATGGCGGATGAACTAGAAGAAGTTCAAGAGATCAGGGATGAAGTCAGTCAAATCAAGGATCAGATGGCTTAGATGATGGAGATCCTACAAGAAGTGCAGAAGGAGAAGAACACAGAGGAGAACCCTCCAGCCTCGAACGAAATACTGCCAGCCACACCTCTCATCCCGCCCGGTTTTTCTCAGATTCCTATTCAAGGCTTCAACCAACCAGGGGCCATGATGCCTCTTGTAACACCCTCCCTTGGGCATTACCGTCTAAACTCGTTCTAATATAAAATTAAAAGATAATTTGCTGGTGCTTTCGGAAAATAATATATATAAGTACATAAGTTTCTGAAATTGGGTATAAAATTTTTTCTTTGTCATGACTCCGCTCCTAAGCCATAATCAACACACAACTTACTATTATAACTTGGCAATCCTATTTCATTTAAAGAATATATTTAAATACAAGATATTAGTTTTACAAAAATTTTGACAGAGTCTCCTCTGTAATTCGAACATCCCAAATAAAATAACACCTGTTAAAAATGATTACATTTTTATTCCAGAATTCTAGCTACACTAAATTCAACCAAACATCAGTACATAAACATAATAGTTATAGCCATAAGCTTTACAAAACCAAAAGAAATAACTTGGATTTTCATTCAAAAGAAAGGCTCTCCGAGCCTCAAACGTTCCATTATAAAATAAAGGCTCTCTAAGCCAAACTCATACACACTATCAAAATAATCTAAGTCTTAACCCTAAGCTGGTCGTTCTAAGAGTTATTCCGCAAGTAATACCTCATCAAGCAACTACATCTAAGTCTCGTAGTGACTTAGACAAACTCCTCTGCAACCTCTGTGATAGAGTACCCAAGGTACAATATCGAACTTAGAAGAATCCTGAAATGTGTGTGTAAAGGTGAGACGCCAATATATGGTTTTAACCCAATAACTAAATGCTCGACACCACATAACACATATACATTTACCACACAAGCATTGATAAGCTAATAGTTTATCAGTGGGTTTAACACCCCAAACACCATCCATAAAATTATGCATGACACTTCTATTCATCATCTAATTTTCGTCCTAATCTCATGAGATATCACCAACCTCGTGTTGAGTTGATCAGACTCCAAAGCCACACCGGCTAACTTGGCACTCTGCCAATAGGTCCGCGACCTCTTCCCATCTTGAAAACAACAAAGGCATACACAGCCAGGCACTAACACGGCCAAACATTGCTAATGCCCACAATCAGTGGCTCAGCCATTAGCAAGTAAGATGGGGATCCCAAAGTCCTCCAAGGCACAATGAGATAATGCACACCGGAATTACCTTTCGCCGCTGGTAATTAATGCATTTAAACCACAAATCACAAATCGCAGGCACGTCTGCCAAATGCATGCAAAACACTTTTGTTTTGTTCTTTTCTTTGTGCTCACTCTTTCTCTTGCCGAAGCTCAAAATGGCTTACGACTCACATAGTTTTAAAACACTTTTTAAAACTTTCATCACAACACAGGACCTCACTGTCCATAAAACATTTATCAAAACATAGGACCTCACAGTCCAAGTGCTCAATCACGACACCTCTCGACCGGTGCACCAATCGTAGGTTCGTGGCACTAGAAACATCTTCAATGTTTCAACACAGTATACCTCATGTATACAATTCATCACAGTATACCTCATGTATACAATTCATTACAGTATACCTCATGTATACAATCTCAAAGTCCAAATGACTGAGTTCATCACAACACAGAACCTTAGTACCCCGACGTCTCGGTTACTAAGTTCCACACCACTATTAACACGAAATCAGTTTTGCTTTCATAAATTCTTTTTCCAAAATTTGGAAATTCATCAATAAACTCCTTAAATAATAAAACTTGGTTTTCACAAATATGAGTCACGTGAGGTTTTCACTTCCTTAAAATATGTACTGCCGTTTCAAAATACTTTCCTTCTATACTTTTCCAAATCAATCATCAATTATCACTTTTAAAGCTTCTCAAACCAATACTTAACTTCTTCCAAGAAAACACTTTCTAAAATCATCTTAACTTCTTTTTAACAATTAATTTCATAATATAACTTTGTATCGTATTACAAACTTTATTACATAAAAATTAGCAGTACTTAAACATTTTTACAATTTCGCTCTCATTGTGACTCGAGTTACTTTTACACTAATAAATCATCCTCATCAAAACTCCTTACTTTTCCAAAATAATACTTTTCACCACTATTATATTCCAACGTTTCCCATAAAACATTGAATATAATTTACACAGCTTATTAAAGCTTTTATCTGATTAGTCGATTGTGCACTGACCACAGTCAGGCTTCTCAAACAACACTCACAAGCAACATTCCACAACAAACCACTATACACATCATATACCATAGCAATATCATATTCAAATAAATAACTTAAAATAAATCAAACATTGATACTCAGATATACAACACCACACATACCACATAATCAGATAACTACAACCACATCAATTACACAGAATACACAACAAGTAAATGGTCACAAACAAATGGTTATTGAGAAAAATCCATCAGGCAAGCTCCCCTTACCTCTTGAAGACTCGAACTAAATAATCTCCCGAACTCGACTCGATTTCTCTTCGTCAGTGTAAATAAGCTAACTCCGTAGTTTCCTTCAAACGAATTGCAACCAAAATAAATAAATCAAACAACAACACACTTAAATCAATGGGGGTTAGGGTTCGGCTTTACCCCACTTTCTAGGTTAGGAAACTTAAAATTTGATTAACTTAGGGATTAATGATCCATAAGTTACTTAAGCATGATTAATCACTTTAACCATGATTATGAACCAAGAACATGAACTAAAACTCATCTAGTTCCAAGAACTAGGGTTTCGGCCAAGACTGAGTTTGGAGTTAGAAATCTCTAAAATTTATAAACTCTTAGATTTAATCAACATACACAACCTAGAGTTAGATTCAAGTGTTTCAAACAACTTTTGAATCATAAAACTAACAAATGCTCATACCTAGGGTTTCGGTTTTTGAAGAATAAAATAGGCTAAAATTAGATTTTTGATCTTCTATATACTTGAATACAAGAACTATCAAGATATAATCATGAATCAAGACATGACATGGAAACAAAACCTAAGAACACAACTTAACCTAGATTCGGCCCAGTCCAGAAATTAGAGAAAGAAATTTCTCATGATCTTGAGCTTCTAGATAATGAAAGTAGAGATGATTATAAGATCATAGCAATTGGTTTCATGTCAAAAGGATTTTTCTAGAATTAGTTATGAATTTTTCAATCTAGCTTCAAGAACTTTGAACAAATGAAGAACATGTTGATCAAAGGCATAAACTCAAAAATCTTATGAAGAGAAAGGCTTAGAATAGCAAGATTAAGAGAGACTACCTCTTGATGATCCAAGAAAATGATGATTTGGATGATGTTCTTCAAGAATGTCTCATGGTGTTCTTGAGAACTTAAGGAAGAAGATGAACCAAGTTAGGGTTTCAGAACAGTTTCGGTATTTTGGGTATATCTCTCAACATACTCATCCGTTTTGGATGATCTTTATGTCGTTGGAAAGAAGAGAGAAATATGAACAACTTTCATGTTGAAAGTTTTTCAATATTCGAAATGGAAACTGATCAGAATGGCTATGCAAAATCGGACGAGTTATGGACTCTTTAGAGCAAGAATCAAGACTTTGGAAAAAAATGACTTAAGGAAGGAATTATCCTATTTAAATGAAGAAGAAATCAGCTTATTGAAGAAGGAACTAATGCTTAATGATGAAGGAGTCAAAACTTGGAGAAGAAGGAAGTCAAAACTTGTTTAAGAAGCATCCAAAACTTCTTAAAGAAGTAGTCAAGACTTAATGAAGAAGTTGTCAAATGCTTAATGGAGAAGGAGAAGAATTTAAATACTTGGAGAGAAAGGCAAGGTTGGAGCCGTGTGGAGTTGGCAAGGATTTTGGGTCAATTTGTCAAATGTCACTTTGTAGGAATTGTCATAAAAAGACAAGGGTATTTTGGTCATTTCACAACAAAATTAAATGTTGCCATAAATGTGCTATTAAATGCCATTTATGATAGGTTAGACTTGTCAAGAATGCTAATCAAGTTGGTCAATCCAATGTCTCTGCTACTTTACCGACTTCCCGATCCATCTGACTCAGACTCTGCCTAGAGACATCTTGTCGTATAAGCCCGCAACAACATAATATGTTAATTTTTTTCCAAAATTTTCAAAACTCCTAGTATCATAGTAAATATGATAAAAATATTTTTCGTCTCGTTAACGATCCAAAATTAGATCTTCTGAGCAGTAAAATTTTACTGTCAGTAAAAACACAGAAAACAGCAGACCGGCTTCCGTCTGAGTTTTCAACTAAAAACTTCCCTGTAACCTTATAAAAATAAGTATCACAAGGAAATGACCTTGGTTTATCCAAAATCATTTTCTAAGTCTCGGATAAAAATATATATTTATATATTTCTTACCGATATTACGAAACAGCGAAAATCGGGGTGTTACATTACTACCCCTCTTAAAAAAATTTCGTCCTCGAAATTTCGTAGCTCAAAACTAAATTGGATGTTGTAATCATACCTTAACTCTAAAATCTAGCTTTGTATTTTCATCGTTTCATTCCTTTTATTATAACATAATCAATTCTTATGCCATTCTATTTATCCTCAAAACTTTTCACTACCGCATTCTCTCTACTACCTTAATATTTTATCTTAGTCTATTATACTTCACAGAACAAAATCAACGCTTAATCCCTTCATTTAACTTTCTCAATACTAATCCATTTGAATTCAAACTTTCTCCAATATCTAACTTTCACAGCTAACATCAAAATCCATACTAACTTTACCATAACATCAATTAACCTTCTACTCAAGAGATGCAATCATAGTCTTAATCCAATTGAGCTTAGTCTACTCTTCTAGCCATATCAAATTCACACTTTTCAAGCCTCCAATAAAATGTCATAACATTCCTAAGTTGCACATGATAAACTTTCTCCAAGAACCTAAGAAATTCAATCTTATTAAAATTGACTCTTACCACATCCATCATAATTCATTCTCTTATTAATTTCACTTGAATCTTTTGCCTACTTCGATTTCATATCCTCCATTTGCCTTTCATTTTCAATTTGATTCTCAATTCCCATTAGTATCCCTGGTTTAAGAAATTTCTCATGCACATCTACCCTATTGTCCAAGGAAATACACAACTCCTAATAATTTCCTCCATTCGAAGTCTTATCTCTATCACTTATACAAGGAAATGCTTGTATCCTATCTGCCCTTATCTTATATATTTGCAACCAAGAAAAGATTATAAAATAAAGTTTTCTCTAAGGTCATTACCCCTAAGAGTTGCACCAAAACAAAGCCAAGAAATCCAGATGAACACTCCCTAATAGCAATCTCGAATTTTAAAATGTCCAATTCCTACTATGGATCATCAATCACATATTACCATAATAAGACCTCAAATATTATAAACATTTCATCATACTTATCACACTCGAAAAACATAATCAAAACTTAATCACTTCTTGTCTCCAAATTAGTCTGCTAACAAAACTTCTTCCACACCTTATCCTCACAACGAATATCAAGTTCAACACTAATTTTACTTTACTACATATAGTAACTTTCAACCTAAAGCACACAATTGTAGTCTTAGTTTCCTCTGAACACATTCCACCACTCCAAATTATAACATAGTCATTCATTTCAATCTTAAAGAATACAATTACATTTCTCCATGCAACTACAACCCAAAAGGAATCACTTCAACTTGAATTATCCAAAATCATAATTCTTAAACTCTTCTAACAACTTAGTTTCACTTAAGAACTTCTGTTTACTAGTTCCATTCAACTTAAGGAAAACTACCATCTATACTTTTCCGTTAATCTTCGGACTCACCAAGTCAATATTAACCATAAATATTGATCACTACTCTAAATTTTCTTTAATGATATATCTTCCTTGATCATAATGTCCATTGTAATCATCTCACTCAATAATGTTGAACTTAAGGGTTCTCATAATACCATTCACATCTATACACTAACAAAACTCCTATCAATTCTGGTTCGTCCTACCATAGAAATGACAAAAATTTATGTACCACTTTACCTCCCAACTAACCTGCTAAAGATAGGTCACCTTATTCCTTATCCATCCCACTAAGGATGATCAGCTGGACTTCGTCTCAACTTAGTCCTTAACACTTAAAGTAAACCTAGTTAACACACATTGATAAATTTCCATTTTTCATCTAAAACAATACTTGAAGATACTCCACCAAATCTGAACAATTCCCTGATATACTATTTGGTTCACTAACTCTGCTTATGGATCTTAACTCGAAAGAAGATGTAAGCTTCACCAGTCGATCAACGATCATTTGAATTCAATCAAGACTCGTGCAGGTCTTCAGAAAACTCATAACAAAGATTGAAGAAATGCCAACATCTCAACAAAGAAGGTCTCAATTGTACGTCTTGATGTAGAGATATCCAACTCGCGACGGATGAAATAAGTCACACATCGACAACATTTGGAAAGTACATAGAATTAAAATGATCAATGACAACAAGCATTTTTGAACGACAACAAGACATGACCTTGGTGATCATAAAAGAATTTCTCAAGAGAAGAAGTTTTTCCTGAATTCCATTTTCACATAAGCATAGAAAAGAATTTCATTACTTTGAAGGATATCGGAACATCCAATATGGAAAAAGATCATTCCATCAGGTTCGTGGATGTAAAAATGCATGATCAATACACATTTACAAACATGAATCTAATAAAGTTCATTCTTCCACAAGAATCTTTCAATTGATTCAAATAATCAAGGAGTGAATAATGTCTAATCCCAAGAGGATTAATTCTTATTCTTAATACAAAGAATTTACAAAAGGATGACTTTCACCTCTATCAAAAATAGAAGTGACGGAACTAAGTTTCACCAAGAAACTTCTGCTATCACGAAATTATCTGGGTTATAACTCAAGAAAAATAGTCATAACCACTTTTCTCAACAACACTTTAAAGGATTCCGACCACTGAATTCCTTTAAACCAATTCACTCAAATGTCTAATACATCGAGGATCATTTAAAAATATGAGTACGACTTCTTATAACAAAGAAATGAATAACTGGAAATTTATGAATCAGCATAACTAATTCATAAGTCCTGTCCTGACAGATTGCAAATTAAAATCAGAAAATATGTCTGACACATACCAACTTCACCGTTGTGATTATCTAATACAATCACAGGATTTGAGAAATAATTGTCAACTAACAAACACAAGAGAATCAAAGGGTACAATGAAGAATTCCTCAATCACGAGACACTCACCCAAAATCGAAAATCCACTCGATTCGTCTTGGTTTCAAACCAACATACACGTCTTTCTAGCCATGCTTAGTATAATCACCTTGAATTTGAGCACGATTCCGGACAACTTAACCAATCGATCCAACATGCAAAAGGTTGATCCTTCCTCCTGAACTGAGTTGACGATGCAAAACCTTAAATAGCTCCAATCTGGTACTAGCTCGTCTTCAAATCGACCTTTGAGTAGATAACAACTACTCGAAATTAATTTATCAAATCAACTACGCAAGTTAGAGAATACTTATTCCTAATTCGTCCTTTTACCTAGTCGTCAGAAATCTAAATGATGACACGAACCTTCACACAACGTTGGTGCTTCACAAGGAAAACACTTGGTCTAACAAACGATTCAGACCACCGATTGAACTCGTTTCAATCTTTGTAGGCAACATCCTACACAAAAGAACAGAGATCTGACCGCATCCAGAAATTAGATCAATCAAAATCAATATCCTTTGCTAACCCTAAACCTAAAATATTTCCAGGAACACTCCCGGAAAAATCCTATACACAAACATCTTGTTTCGAATATCTGACACGATTCACAAAATAATCGAATGTCATATTCGAACCCAAATAACATTCAAGATCTACGGTCTCCCAAGATATAAAACCCTTGGAAAAACCATCAACAAAACATATACTTGTGCGTCAACACACATTGCTTCAACAAGAAACAATTCAAACAAGAACCAACCAGAGATCACACAACACAAACTTAACAGACCTATTCCCCAAAGATCCCGAAAGACTCGACCAGCTCTGATACCACACTGTAACACCCTCCCTTGGGCATTACCGTCTAAACTCGTTCTAATATAAAATTAAAAGATAATTTGCTGGTGCTTTCGGAAAATAATATATATAAGTACATAAGTTTCTGAAATTGGGTATAAAATTTTTTCTTTGTCATGACTCCGCTCCTAAGCCATAATCAACACACAACTTACTATTATAACTTGGCAATCCTATTTCATTTAAAGAATATATTTAAATACAAGATATTAGTTTTACAAAAATTTTGACAGAGTCTCCTCTGTAATTCGAACATCCCAAATAAAATAACACCTGTTAAAAATGATTACATTTTTATTCCAGAATTCTAGCTACACTAAATTCAACCAAACATCAGTACATAAACATAATAGTTATAGCCATAAGCTTTACAAAACCAAAAGAAATAACTTGGATTTTCATTCAAAAGAAAGGCTCTCCGAGCCTCAAATGTTCCATTATAAAATAAAGGCTCTCTAAGCCAAACTCATACACACTATCAAAATAATCTAAGTCTTAACCCTAAGCTGGTCGTTCTAAGAGTTATTCCGCAAGTAATACCTCATCAAGCAACTACATCTAAGTCTCGTAGTGACTTAGACAAACTCCTCTGCAACCTCTGTGATAGAGTACCCAAGGTACAATATCGAACTTAGAAGAATCCTGAAATGTGTGTGTAAAGGTGAGACGCCAATATATGGTTTTAACCCAATAACTAAATGCTCGACACCACATAACACATATACATTTACCACACAAGCATTGATAAGCTAATAGTTTATCAGTGGGTTTAACACCCCAAACACCATCCATAAAATTATGCATGACACTTCTATTCATCATCTAATTTTCGTCCTAATCTCATGAGATATCACCAACCTCGTGTTGGAGTTGATCGGACTCCAAAGCCACACTGGCTAACTTGGCACTCGCCAATAGGTCCGCGACCTCTTCCCATCTTGAAAACAACAAAGGCATACACAATCAGGCACTAACACGGCCAAACATTGCTAATGCCCACAATCAAAGTGGCTCGACCATTAGCAAGTAAGATGGGGATCCCAAAGTCCTCCAAGGCACAATGAGATAATACACACCGGAATTACCTTTCGCCGCTGGTAATTAATGCATTTAAACCACAAATCACAAATCGCAGCACGCTCACAAATGCATGCAAAACACTTTTGTTTTGTTCTTTTCTTTGTGCTCAATCTTTCTCTTGCCGAAGCTCAAAATGGCTTACGACTCACATAGTTTTAAAACACTTTTTAAAACTTTCATCACAACACAGGACCTCACTGTCCATAAAACTTTCGTCAAAACATAGGACCTCACAGTCCAAGTGCTCAATCGCGACACCTCTCGACCGGTGCACCAATCGTAGGTTCGTGGCACTAGAAACATCTTCAATGTTTCAACACAAGTATACCTCATGTATACAATTCATCACAAGATACCTCATGTATACAATTCATTACAAGTATACCTCATGTATACAATCTCAAAGTCCAAATGACTGAGTTCATCACAACACAGAACCTTAGTACCCCGACGTCTCGGTTACTAAGTTCCACACCACTATTAACACGAAATCAGTTTTGCTTTCATAAATTCTTTTTCCAAAATTTGGAAATTCATCAATAAACTCCTTAAATAATAAAACTTGGTTTTCACAAATATGAGTCACGTGAGGTTTTCACTTCCTTAAAATATGTACTGCCGTTTCAAAATACTTTCCTTCTATACTTTTCCAAATCAATCATCAATTATCACTTTTAAAGCTTCTCAAACCAATACTTAACTTCTTCCAAGAAAACACTTTCTAAAATCATCTTAACTTCTTTTTAACAATTAATTTCATAACATAACTTTGTATCGTATTACAAACTTTATTACATAAAAATTAGCAGTACTTAAACATTTTTACAATTTCGCTCTCATTGTGACTCGAGTTACTTTTACACTAATAAATCATCCTCATCAAAACTCCTTACTTTTCCAAAATAATACTTTTCACCACTATTATATTCCAACGTTTCCCATAAAACATTGAATATAATTTACACAGCTTATTAAAGCTTTTATCTGATTAGTCGATTGTGCACTGACCACAGTCAGGCTTCTCAAACAACACTCACAAGCAACATTCCACAACAAACCACTATACACATCATATACCATAGCAATATCATATTCAAATAAATAACTTAAAATAAATCAAACATTGATACTCAGATATACAACACCACACATACCACATAATCAGATAACTACAACCACATCAATTACACAGAATACACAACAAGTAAATGGTCACAAACAAATGGTTATTGAGAAAAATCCATCAGGCAAGCTCCCTTTACCTCTTGAAGACTCGAACTAAATAATCTCCCGAACTCGACTCGATTTCTCTTCGTCAGTGTAAATCAGCTAACTCCGTAGTTTCCTTCAAACGAATTGCAACCAAAATAAATAAATCAAACAACAACACACTTAAATCAATGGGGGTTAGGGTTCGGCTTTACCCCACTTTCTAGGTTAGGAAACTTAAAATTTGATTAACTTAGGGATTAATGATCCATAAGTTACTTAAGCATGATTAATCACTTTAACCATGATTATGAACCAAGAACATGAACTAAAACTCATCTAGTTCCAAGAACTAGGGTTTCGGCCAAGACTGAGTTTGGAGTTAGAAATCTCTAAAATTTCTAAACTCTTGGATTTAATCAACATACACAACCTAGAGTTAGATTCAAGTGTTTCAAACAACTTTTGAATCATAAAACTAACAAATGCTCATACCTAGGGTTTCGGTTTTTGAAGAATAAAATAGGCTAAAGTTATATTTTTGATCTTCTATATACTTGAATACAAGAACTATCAAGATATAATCATGAATCAAGACATGACATGGAAACAAAACCTAAGAACACAACTTAACCTAGATTCGGCCCAGTCCAGAAATTAGAGAAAGAAATTTCTCATGATCTTGAGCTTCTAGATAATGAAAGTAGAGATGATTATAAGATCATAGCAATTGGTTTCATGTCAAAAGGATTTTTCTAGAATTAGTTATGAATTTTTCAATCTAGCTTCAAGAACTTTGAACAAATGAAGAACATGTTGATCAAAGGCATAAACTCAAAAATCTTATGAAGAGAAAGGCTTAGAATAGCAAGATTAAGAGAGACTACCTCTTGATGATCCAAGAAAATGATGATTTGGATGATGTTCTTCAAGAATGTCTCATGGTGTTCTTGAGAACTTAAGGAAGAAGATGAACCAAGTTAGGGTTTCAGAACAGTTTCGGTATTTTGGGTATATCTCTCAACATACTCATCCGTTTTGGATGATCTTTATGTCGTTGGAAATAAGAGAGAAAGATGAACAACTTTCATGTTGAAAGTTTTTCAATATTCGAAATGGAAACTGATCAGAATGGCTATGCAAAATCGGACGAGTTATGGACTCTTTAGAGCAAGAATCAAGACTTTGGAAAAAAATGACTTAAGGAAGGAATTATCCTATTTAAATGAAGAAGAAATCAGCTTATTGAAGAAGGAACTAATGCTTAATGATGAAGGAGTCAAAACTTGGAGAAGAAGGAAGTCAAAACTTGTTTAAGAAGCATCCAAAACTTCTTAAAGAAGTAGTCAAGACTTAATGAAGAAGTTGTCAAATGCTTAATGGAGAAGGAGAAGAATTTAAATACTTGGAGAGAAAGGCAAGGTTGGAGCCGTGTGGAGTTGGCAAGGATTTTGGGTCAATTTGTCAAATGTCACTTTGTAGGAATTGTCATAAAAAGACAAGGGTATTTTGGTCATTTCACAACAAAATTAAATGTTGCCATAAATGTGCTATTAAATGCCATTTATGATAGGTTAGACTTGTCAAGAATGCTAATCAAGTTGGTCAATCCAATGTCTCTGCTACTTTACCGACTTCCCGATCCATCTGACTCAGACTCTGCCTAGAGACATCTTGTCGTATAAGCCCGCAACAACATAATATGTTAATTTTTTTCCAAAATTTTCAAAACTCCTAGTATCATAGTAAATATGATAAAAATATTTTTCGTCTCGTTAACGATCCAAAATTAGATCTTCGAAAAGTAAAATTTCATCACAAGTAAAAACACGTAAAAAAAGCAGGGACCGCTCCGCCTCGAAGTTTTCAACTAAAAACTTCCCTGTAACCTTATAAAAATAAGTATCACAAGGAAATGACCTTGGTTTATCCAAAATCATTTTCTAAGTCTCGGATAAAAATATATATTTATATATTTCTTACCGATATTACGAAACAGCGAAAATCGGGGTGTTACACCTCTCAACCAAACTCATTTTTCATTTGACACGAACAATCCCCCATACGATTTGCCTCGTGGATTTGTACCACCAACAGCCCCCAGTCAACAAGATGGCATTCAGAACCCTGAACACATCACTCAGACACAAATCCCCACCAATGCTGTCGAAATACCGCAAACACAAACTGTCAACCCTACTTATGGTAACACCCCGATAGTGACACCTTCTGTCAATCCAAGACCCCCACAATACACCCTACATTATGGACCCCAAGGGGCTCAAATGATGCCAAACTTCGGTTCCTCCTCCATGCTATATTCATTTCCCCATAATATGTACAGAGAAACTCCGGTGAATCAGCCGGGAGGGATTTCTCAATCTAAAGAAAAGCTGGAAGTACTAGAGGAAAGATTGCGGGACATTGAAGGGGTAAATAGTTATGGTCTTCGGGATGCCTCGAAACTTTGTCTGGTGCCAAATGTTGTAATTCCGCCAAAATTTAAGGTGCCCGATTTTGACAAATATCGGGGAACCACTTGTCCCAAAAATCATTTCACCATGTATGTTAGGAAGATGGCGTCATATGCCCAAGATGATAAGCTCTTGATTCACTTCTTCCAAGACAGTTTGACTGGGGCAGCTTCAAATTGGTATACGCATCTCGAGCGGGCACACATCCGATCCTTCAAAGATCTAACAAATGCATTCCTGAAGCAGTACAAGTACAATGTTGACATGGCTCCCGATAGGATGCAACTCCAAAATATGTCAAAAAGGGACGTAGAGACTTTCAAAGAGTATGCACAACGATGGAGGGAACTGGCTGCTGATGAGTGTGATTTCACCTCATTTTTCATGTACATTTATGCATGCATTTGCATATAGTTAGGCCAATTTAGTGTTGATTTTGTATAGTTTTTCCTTTGGAACGGATGAGGTGGTTTCTGTGTGTTGTTTTGCAGGATTTAATGGAAAAATGCCCAGAAATCAGCCTTGGTGGAGCTTGGATGAAAAAGAGCCTGAAAAGTGAAGATTATGAGCCAAACAGAGCCCATCACGGCCGTGATCAAGCAGAGAAGAAGGCAAAAGTCAGAGACTGTCACGGCATGCCCGTGATATGAATCACGGCCGTGACCTAGGATTCGCGTCGCGAACAAAGGGCTCGCCTCGCGAGTGACCATTTTGTGCAAATTCGCCCAAGTCAGAAACCATCACGGCCTGGCCGTGATGGCCATCACGGCCGTGACGCGATACTGATCTATAAATGGGACTGACTTCTAACCTAAAAGGGGGCTTTTGGTGGAGAGAGCACTTGGGGACTTGGAGGCTGCGGCTGAGCTAGGGTTCCTGCCCTAGAAGGGGAGATTTCCTTGCTCTGGGAATGGAGGAAGCTTGTCTATGAGTGTTCTCCATCCCTTTTCTCATTCTGTTTTGTATTTCCTTTTATCATGAGTAGTTAAATCCCCATTGTTGGAGTTAGATGTAACTTTTCTGAACTTGTTGTAATTGATTTGGTGTTTTAATGCAAGTCTTTATTTCTTTATGAGTATGTGATTCTGTGCTTAATGCTTTCCTTGGATTAGCTACCCATAGGAATGATATGTTGCTTTGATAGATGACTGGAAGGTTGGTATTAAGGCATGCTCATGAATCATTTGCCAAGTAGTTCAAGAATCTAGACATAGGTGTTGAATGCTTGCAATCGTATAAGTCTTGACTTAATGCAAAATCACAGATTAATCCACCTAAGACATTAGGGTTTAATTTGGGGTTTTAGGCTCAATGCACCTAAGACATTAGGCTTGAGTACTTTAGAAAAGGCTTGATTGGCATAATTGAATTAGGACTTGTGTTGATAACCATTTCATTGCAATTAAGGGAGGATTAGTGTAGTCTAACCCTAACAATCTTAGCCATATCTCTGTTTGCCTTCCAAGTGTTCGATATAATTCCCGAAAGACCAAAAATATTGTTTTGCTTTCTTTATTTTCTGTTTCAATCTCTCATACCATAGTTTAGTCTAGATAGTTGTTAAGTTTGTGAATTGGTAATTGACAACCAATCCCTGTGGATACGATAACCGGTCTCACCACCGTATTACTTGATTGCGACGAGGTGCACTTGCCTTTATTCATATCTCTAAAAATCACGCATCAAGTTTTTGGCGCCGTTGCCGGGGATTGGCTTTGTCAATATCATTAGTAACAAATGAGATAACTAATGTAGACATTTATTTTATTTTATTTTATTTTATTTTTCTGTATATAATTGATATCTTTCTTTTATTAGTTTTGTATATATTTGTTTTTGTGTTTCTTTGATCTTGGGCTTAATTGTCTGTGAGGTGAAAAATTGATTAGACAGGATCATGGACTACAATTGGTATCAACCATCTGATGCAGAAAGTGAGATATCTGAGCTGCAGCTGCGGGTAGATATGCTGCAGTTGGCCATAAACATCCAACAAGTGAGTAATGAGCTGTCAAGGGCACAAATCTCTCCTCCACCAATGGTAGGTTGTTTTGAATGGGGAAATCAATATCCCAACACTTACACTCCATGGTGGGGGAGCCCTCCAAACAATATTTGGATTGATGAAGAGGAACATTGGGAATCTTCCACACCTTGGAATGATGAGCCATCCCCATTGGAAGTTGCTTGGGAGAACTTCAAATCCGCATTCCCAGTCGAGGTTGAGCAACCTATCCCGGATAGTCGACCTCACTTAGAGGCTGTTTTGGAGAACTTCATGGCAACAACAATGGAAGAATTAAAGAATCAAGAAGATACCATTCGAAGTCTCGGGGTACGTATTGAGGAACTCTCTAACCTTCTATCCGAAATGCCAAATGGGAACCTGATGGATGATGATGAAGATGATGCCAAAATGGATGAGGAGGAAGAAGAAGAAGTGGGAGCAACCGAGTCAAGAAGTGAAGACCCTGTTTTGGAGAACATAGTTGCACCATTCCCCATTGAACCCTTGACTAAGGAGCCTGAAAGGAAGAGGCAATTGGAGGACATCTATTTCACCATGCTTGGAGATGATGAAAAACTTTTGGAATTAGATGGTGCTATTGGTTCCTATGCATGTGTGGGATGTGATGGGAGAAACACTTGTGTGGTTTGTGCGGAGATTTCTGCATATTTGGAAGGTGATGGATTTGGCAATGCTGAGAGTGAAGATTGTACGAAGCTTAAAGCACCAATGATCCTCTCGAATTGTTTGCCACCTCACATTTTAAAGCAGTCAACAATGGAGTTCATGCCTCTGCCTGAGGTTGAACCCCATTTTTATTGGGAAGATTTTGTTGATAAAGGGGTCATCTTTGACCCGAGAGGAATTGAAAAGCGCTTCCCATTTGAAGAAGTCAGCATGAAATTCGAGCGCTCGCTTCCACATTTTTGCTGCAAACTGTGGGATCCAGGTGAAGGATCTCACATGGTTAGCATCCCTTGGTCCTTATACCACAGGTTATGGGATCCAGGTGGATGCTTCTTGATAAGTCAAGCAAGTGACGTTAAAGAAGCGCTTATTGGGAGGCAACCCAACTTTTCTTAACCCTTCTCTTTAGTTAGTTTTTGTTTTTGATTTTCAACCTCTTGAATAATTTGAGAAGCTCAAGAGGAAAATAATAAATTGTCAATTGTCAAGTGTTTGCAGGGTAATAAGGAAGGAAGGAGAAGCAAAAAGAGCAGGGAGAAACAAAGCCAAAAAGCATGTGATCCAACACCCGCTACCACCTTGGTAAGCCGTTCCAATTTTTTGCTTTTTTTTTTTTTTCCTTCTCCTCTCTCCAACTTGATTGTTTACATTGGGGACAATGTAAATCTTTAAGCTTGGGGTAGGGGTAATCTTTTTGCTTGCATTGTAAATATTGCATTCATATAGGCTTAAGTTTGCATGATCGCATGATTCGGTTACCCTTGCTTAGATTGAGCTTATGATTGTGAGAGCTAAGTGCCAACTTTTTTGTGATAGTGAATTCTTGAACCCAATTCTGTTTATTCTTGTGATTTGGCTGCAAATGAATATGCTTGAGATGATCTCGGATAGTTGATGATTAGCATATGTTTCTGTAGACTTGTGTTTTTCACTGGTTCTTGAACTGATAAATGTGAGCTTTTGAGCCATTAGGGGGTACTCACTAAATCTGCCCCCGTTCTTTGTGTAGAGTGTGTTCCTCTTGGATTGTTTTTCTCTAGAACTTGACTTGAAACCATTTTGAAGCTTGAAAATTTTTTAAAACATTTTTGAAAATGATCGAGGCAATAGGTATTTTTCTGGCCTTCTGAGCTTTGAATGATGAAATGCTACCCCTTAGTTGCCCAATTTTGAGCCTACAAAGAATAAAATACTTTTCTTGGTACCCCGAAATTTTTTTATGAAAGATGCTTGATAAGGGACCTTCTAAAGTATTACAAAAGGGTGAAAAAGGTAGTCGAAAAAGTTTGGGAAAAGAATCAGAAAAAAATAATTCTCTTGAGTTGAAATAAAAAAAAAATTCCCCTTCTCTAAATAAAAGAAAAATAAATAGAGAAGGGGATGACAAAAAGAAAAGTGAGAAATAAAAAGAAAAAGAAATAAAAGAAAGGTGGAAAGTGAATTGAAAACCCAAGAAGGTATTTTAGAAGGTCATGTTTGCAAAGCTTTATGTTTATGTAGCCTGATGAGCGTCTGTTTGACTGGTTTTATAACTAGTAAAGGCATTGGCTTTGTGCTAATTTTATATCATTTTCACCCAAATTAGACTTGATTGTCCTTAAGTAAGATTTTGAGTCTGTAAAGTGTTTTTAGGTTAATTTAGTTGATTTAAAGTTAAATAAAATACTTACTGTTATTTCTTATTTTCAGGTAATAAAAATGAATAAAACTGGTTCGCCCCGCGAAGAAGCTCTCGCCCCGCGAGTATTGCAACTCTGAAAAGTCAGAGACGATCACGGCTTGCCCGTGTTGAAGATCACGGCCGTGACAGTTTTGAAGTTGAAGCGTTCGCCTCGCGAGCATCCATTCGCCTCGCGAGCCCTTGAAGTCAGAACATAATTGCTGTCACTGGAACCTGAACTGGTCATGAAGATTGGGCCATAACTTGGGCTGTAGATGTCGGTTGGAACTGAAACCGGTGGCAAATGAAAGATAAAACAAAGAGCTTTAACTCTCATGAAGACCATTATTCCAAACAGAGCCGTTTTGAAGGGCTTTAATCCATGTGAAGTCAGAGGCGTTTCAGTTGCCCTATGAGTTGAATGTGGACATAACTCCCTCATCTTAACTCATAATTAAGCAAATTAAGTGGCTTTGGAAAGCTAAGAGGAAGAGGTTGAAGTGAATTAAAGTAGTATTCAGATATTGAGAGGTCCTGAGAGAATTTGTATAAATAGGAGTCATAGTTAGGCAGAGGAGGAGTCAGGAGGAGTAGTGGTAGTTTCAATAGTTTATTTTCCTTTTCTTTTCTTTTCTGCTTATGTCTGTAATGGAGAATTAGTCTCCTAGATTAATCTACTGTGATTGGTTTCTGTTAAGACTTGAGGTTTCTGTAATCCTGTCTCATTTGCTTTTCTCTTTTCAATGCCATGCTTTATATTTCTGTTTGCTTAATTCAGGAGTATATTGTGTTGTGTTGGTTTATCTCGGTGATATCATGTTCCTATAATTAATCGCGTTTGCTTAATTCGTGTGTGTTCGTTTCGTGTTCGCTTAGTTCATGAAGGGCTTAACCTCGTTTGCTTAATTCGGGAATAGGGACATATATTTGTAGTAGTGGTTTCGCTTGTAAATTGTTGCTACAACCGGGAGGGGATTAGAATCTGCTTAGGGTTGCATGAACCGATGATAGTTGGGAAACCGAGAATAGTAGGTTAATCGCTTAGCTTATTTGGTAAATCTTTCTTTTTTTCTTGCTTTGTTTTTCTGTTTTGCTTCTTAATTTAGTTTTCAATCCAAAACCCCCAATTCTGACTTTTTCTAACTTTTTCTGTTAATAATAACAACAACTAAAGAGTCCTTGAGAGACGATCCGAGTTGTCGCTCTATACTACATTATTTTGTAAACGCTCGTTCTTTTTAGCGCGTGGCGACAGCGCGGTCATAGCCTTTTGAAATATCCCTTTCTTGTTATCCCCGCCTAAAGATTAATCCCATGGCCACGTTACAACCAAAGAAAAGACCTCTTGATTCTAATTTGTTTTCATTAATAAAGTAGAGATATGGTTGATAGTCAAGCCTATGGTAGGATTCATTCCTTGAGGAAAATTGAGCGAAATGTCTTATCCCCTAAACACTTGAGTGGTGAGGCAAGAAAGAGAGCCAAGCAAATAAACAAGCTTGGGGTGAGCTTCAGGTGAGAAAGAGTGCCCAAATCAGTGAGAATGTGAGTCTAGGAAACCTAAGCCTCTAATTGGACTTGAATTGATTGTCTCTTGCTGAATTGTTTGAATTGCCTGTTACTTGGATCATTTTACTCGGGTTCTTGGTTCACTATCCATGCTTTTGTTATCTTTATCTCTTCTGGCCTTAGTTTTTGCTTGAGGACAAGCAAAGTCTTAAGCTTGGGGTGATTTGATGAGTGTGATTTCACCTCATTTTTCATGTACATTTCTGCATGCATTTGCATATAGTTAGGCCAATTTAGTGTTGATTTTGTATAGTTTTTCCTTTGGAACGGATGAGGTGGTTTCTGTGTGTTGTTTTGCAGGATTTAATGGAAAAATGCCCAGAAATCAGCCTTGGTGGAGCTTGGATGAAAAAGAGCCTGAAAAGTGAAGATTATGAGCCAAACAGAGCCCATCACGGCCTGGCCGTGATGACCATCACGGCCGTGATCAAGCAGAGAAGAAGGCAAAAGTCAGAGACTGTCACGGCATGCCCGTGATATGAATCACGGCTGTGACCTAGGATTCGCGTCGCGAACAAAGGGCTCGCCTCGCGAGTGACCATTTTGTGCAAATTCGCCCAAGTCAGAAACCATCACGGCCTGGCCGTGATGGCCATCACGGCCGTGACGCGATACTGATCTATAAATGGGACTGACTTCTAACCTAAAAGGGGGCTTTTGGTGGAGAGAGCACTTGGGGACTTGGAGGCTGCGGCTGAGCTAGGGTTCCAGCCCTAGAAGGGGAGATTTCCTTACTCTGGGAATGGAGGAAGCTTGTCTATGAGTGTTCTCCATCCCTTTTCTCATTCTGTTTTGTATTTCCTTTTATCATGAGTAGTTAAATCCCCATTGTTGGGGTTAGATGTAACTTTTCTGAACTTGTTGTAATTGATTTGGTGTTTTAATGCAAGTCTTTATTTCTTTATGAGTATGTGATTCTGTGCTTAATGCTTTCCTTGGATTAGCTACCCATAGGAATGATATGTTGCTTTGATAGATGACTGGAAGGTTGGTATTAAGGCATGCTCATGAATCATTTGCCAAGTAGTTCAAGAATCTAGACATAGGTGCTGAATGCTTGCAATCGTATAAGTCTTGACTTAATGCAAAATCACAGATTAATCCACTGTTGTGACTCCGGCAAGTGTACCGGGTCGTCGCAAGTAATAAAAACACGGTAGTATTCTACCGAGGTCGAACACAAGGATTGGGTTACCAATTATACTAAATTGTCAAGAAATCCGACACGTTAGTTAAGCAATAGAAGGAGGTTGATAGAAAGAGATTGAGATTGCCAATTCAGGAATCAAATCAATTAAAGCTACGGGTGATTAAATTCAGAAATAAAAGCATCCAAGGTTTCGAATCCACCTACCCACTCATGCAAAGTACCCAAGTGATGATATTCTCCTCCCTAAGTTCAATTTTAATGTCAACCGGGACCCCTAAATTCTCCTAAATCCACTTCCGTGCTCATTAGGACGTATTCGATGATTTGGGTTAATTACTTGCTAGGTCTCTTAACCCTAATCTCAAATTCTATTAATTCTTGTTCCCTATAGGTTGCACCGATCTCCTATTCACTCTCGTGCAATACTCGACCGATGTTCCCAATTCAAGTTCATAAACGCGAATCGCCGCTAGGCCTCATCACGCTTAACTAGTCGATCACGCTAGCATATAATCGACACAATGAAAACAGAATTGGAAAATCATAATTGAATTAAAGGAGAGAGAAGTACATTACATTAATACTATGCCGCCATGGGTGGCTTCATCGGTCCCTTGGACAAGAGGATTAGTTCCTCATGTCCGTAACAACAACGAACGTACAATTGGAATCCATCCTAAGCCTATGAATTAAGAGAAAAGAAGAGAAGAAGAAATCCCAGAAATAGGGTTACACAAAGTCTCTGAAAAATTCTGATCCAAAAACTCCTCAAATCCGTTTCGACCTGCTCTATTTATAGGGAGGCCACGCGTCACGGCCGTGATGGCCATCACGGCCAGGCCGTGACGCATTCTGGGTTGGGCGCGCTTTCAAATCTTGAACATCACGGTCGTGAGCCTCATCACGGCCAGGCCGTGATAGCTTCTGTCTCCACATCTGTTCTGTCACGCCCGTGACGGGTGTCACGGCCAGGCCGTGACAGGTTCTGACTTTTGCCTCCTGGATTGTCACGGCCGTGATATACATCACGGCTAGGCCGTGACAGCTTCTGACTTGTGTGGGCTTTAGGTCACGGCCGTGATATACATCACGGCTAGGCCGTGACAGCTTCTGACTTTTGCCCCTTCTGCTATGCTTGATCATGGCCGTGATGGTCATCACGGCCAGGCCGTGATGGGCTCTGTCTGGCTCATATTCTTCACTTTTCTTAACTCTTAAAGCTTCACTTATGGATCTGAAAACAACACAAGCAACCACAAGCGTAATTCTATCCAAAATAACCTAAAAACTACACAAAAGACGCAAAACGAGTCAAAGTCCAACTTAGGAACAAAACAAGGCAAATTCGGGCGAAATCGAGAGTGAACTCGAATAAATCGGCATATAAACCCTAGTTCATCTAGTCATAAAACTAGATAAGCCAGAGGCTTATCAAAATACCCCAAACTTAAACCTTGCTTGTCCCCAAGCAAGCTTAAAACTCAAAAACGACTCAAGACTTGGCAAGCTTGAAAGATCTAATCAATTTCGCACAAATTTCATGCGACTTTACAAAACAATTTTTCTTCTTTGATCCCCCTTTTTTTTTTTTTTATCAATGTAGTCCCCACATTCATCTACTTTAAACAATTGAGAAATTATCATTCATGCCATCATTACTCTAAGTTGAGGCTCAAAGATACACACTAAGGAAGATCACCTATTTCAAACAATTGCCTTCCTCACAAGGGCATTTAGTATTTCACTCATTCGCTCAATTTTGTCTAGGCTTTCAACTTTTTCACTCAATTTCACTTATCAAGAGCACTTCCCATGAATTTGATTTTCATCTCAAACATAGTTCCCACGAAAACATGCATGCAACATCAAAAGGTCTTTTAAAGGTTGTAATGGGGCCTGGCTGAGGTAGGATAATCAAGGATATTTAGGCTTAAGTCCCTAGGAACTAAGAGAGCATGAGCATTAAACACAATTTCCACTCAAATTCCTTTCTTTCCATTTTTCATTTGGGCTCGGGTGACTACAACCTTTTCCTTGATATTATTTTTATTTTGCCCCTTTTCTTTTGGCAATTTTTGGTTTCTTCTTTTCTTTTCTTTTCTTTTTGCCTTGGGTCAACCTTTATTTTCTTTTTCTCAGTCTAACATGACACATACCTTGTAGCCACCCCAAACTTAGTTTCTCACAACCTTTTTCTTGCTCATTTCCATGCTCTCCTAATCCTAAGATTGGGTTAACATGGTTTTTCAGATTTTGGCTAGTAATGTAGGGTCATCAAGAAACAATAGGTCAATTGGGCTCAACTTGGCTAACTAGGGAACATGCATTAGGGATGGTTCTTTTCAGGCCAAGTAGTTATTCAAAGAAAATTGCCTAAATCATTTGATGCAACACATAATCATGCAAACCATATAGAGATTCAAGCAAATTCGGGAAAGTGCAACTTAACAAAGTGATTCTCGCATTCAAAAACAGAGTTGGAGGCTCAAATTCCTCACCTGGACATTTTGCAAATTGTTTGACCGAGATACGATTCCTAGAGTGTGCACCCCCTCACCCCAAACTTATCATAAATCAAGCAATCATAATACATCTCAAAGTTCAATTTTCAATTTTTTTAAGTGGGGATCAACTTTTCTATTTTCAGACCCTAGGGGGGAAATCATCAATGATCAAGTAATTCATGCAATCAATCATGCTCAATTCAATTAACATCCAACAAGCTTGCCGACACGACATTCATACAACAACTCTTGATCTTCTCAAATTATTCAAGAGTGACAACAAAAACAAAACACACACAAAAACAAAAACAAAAATAAGAGTAAGGAAAGGAGAGGGTACCTAGCTTGGGTTGCCTCCCAAGTAGCGCTTGTTTAACGTCCCGAGCTCGACTCAAGTCACCCCAGAGGGTTAATTCAGAAGAAACACTTGCTTTCCAGTTGGGATTGACTCCCCATGATAATGCTTTAACCTGTGCCCGTTCACCTTGAAGTTGCTAGAGGTCCCTTCTAATTCCACTGCCCCATGAGGGAAGACTTGTAGGATCTTGTATGGTCCCGACCATCTTGATTTCAGCTTCCCGGGGAAGAGCCTCAACCTTGAATTATACAGAAGCACCAATTGCCCGGCTCGAACCTCCTAGGCAAGATGTGCTTGTCATGCCATGCTTTCGTCCGCTCCTTGTAGATTCTCGCGTTCTCATAAGCTTGCATGCGGATCTCGACAGACTCATTCAAGTCCAACAACCTCTTCTCTCCGGCCTTTGTCAAGTCAAAGTTGAGCTCCCTTATTGCCCAATAAGATTTCTCCTCCAACTCCATTGGTAGGTGGCATGCCTTTCCGAACACCAAATTGTAGGGAGACCTTCCAATTGGAGTCTTGAAGGCGAGTCCTATAAGCCCATAGGGCATCATCCAATTTCCTTGACCAGTCCTTCCGTGAGGAGTTGACGGTTTTTCTCGAGAATGCGCTTCAACTCACGGTTGGATACCTCTGCTTGCCCATTTGTTTGGGGGTGATAGGGAGTAGAGACTCCGTGCTTGACCCCATACTTCTCGAGAAGCTTATGCATTTGCTTGTTACAGAAGTGGGATCCCCATCACCGATCAACACTCTTGGAACCCCAAACCTAGAGAAGATATTGCGCCTCAAGAAATTCATGACTACCCGCGCATCATCTGTGGTTGTTGGGATTGCCTCCACCCACTTCGACACATAGTCCACAGCCACCAAAATGTATTGGTAAGAGAAAGAGGGTGGGAATGGTCCCATGAAATCTATCCCCCAAACATCAAAGAGCTCTACTTGAGCATGCAATTCAAGGGGAGTTCATGCCGCTTAGAAATATTGCCAGCCCTTTGGCAACGATCACGATTTTCAACAAAGGTGTAGGCATCCTTGAAGAGCGTTGGCCAAAAGAAACCACTTTGGAGGATCTTTTCTGCAGTCTTCTTTCCCCATAGTGCCCACCGTAATCCGAGCTATGACAATGCCACAACACGTTTCCGATTTGGTCATGGGAATGCACCTCCCGAGGATCCCATCCGAGAACCTTTGCTTGAAGAGATAGGGGTCCTCCCACACATAATATTTTGCATCCGAGAAGAATTTCTTTCTCTGTTGATTAGTCCAACCTTGCGGAACCACATTTGAAGACTTGAAGTTGGCCATATCCATGAACCAAGGAGGGGAATTTTCAATAAGTGCAAACAGCTTTTCATCGGGAAACTCTTCCTTGATGTCTAACAATTCCTCCTCGGTGTCGGGATTGACCAACCTAGATAAGTGGTCCGCCACCCCATTGTCAGATCCCTTCCTGTCCTTAATCTCGAGATCAAATTCCTGCAAAAGAAGAATCCACCGAATTAATCTAGGTTTGGCCTCTTGTTTTGTCATCAAGTGTTTTATGGCCGCATGATCAGTGAAAACCACAATCTTAGACCCAACTATGTAGGATCTAAACTTATCCAAAGCAAACACCACAGCAATTAGTTCTTTTTCGGTGGTGGAATAATTAGCTTGTGCCTCATTCAAAACCTTACTTGCATAATAAATAACACGAGCTAATTTTTCCACCCTCTCCGCCTAAAACAGCCCCCACCGCATAATCACTAGCATCACACATGATTTCAAATGGCAAATCCCAATTAGGTGCAGTGATTATGGAGTGCGATGACAAGCATATTTTTCAAAACGGTGAAGGCATTTAAACAAGAATCATTAAAATCAAAGGATACATCCTTCACAAGAAGGTCGCAAGCGGCCTTGCGATTTTGGAGAAGTCTTTGATGAATCTCCGGTAGAACCCGGCATGCCCCAAAAAACTCCTCACCCCCTTCACATTGGTTGGTGGGGGCAGCTTCTCAATCAATTCAACCTTCGCCCTATCAACCTCAATCCCCGTTGGGAGACTTTGTGCCCTAAGACTATACCTTCCTTGACCATGAAGTGGCATTTCTCCCGATTGAGCACAAGGTTAGTATCTTGGCACCTTTTAAGCACCAAGGTCAAATTCTTCAAACAGTTGTCATAGGAGGTCCCAAAGACCGAGAAGTCATCCATGAACACCTCAATGCATCTCTCCACCATGTCCGAGAAAATAGAGAGCATGCACCTTTGGAAAGTAGCGGGGCGTTGCACAATCCAAAGGGCATCCTCCTGTAGGCAAAGACTCCATACGGACAAGTGAAAGCCGTTTTCTCTTGGTCTTGAGGATCCACCACAATCTGGTTATAGCAGGAGTAACCATCCAAGAAACAGTAGTACTCATATCTCGGCTAACCTCTCAAGCATTTGATCTATGAAGGGGAGAGGAAATGATCCTTCCTTGTTGCTTCATTTAATCTTCTCGTAGTCGATGCACACTCTCCACCCCGTGATGGTTCTTGTTGGGATCAATTCATTGTTTTCATTGGCCACCACGGTTGTTCCACCCTTCTTTGGGACCACATGAATCGGACTAACCTAGATTGCTATCCGAGATTGGGTAGATGATTCCGGCGTCTAAAAGCTTAATCACTTCCTTACGCACAGCTTCTTTCATGATGGGGTTTAGCCGTCTCTGTGGTTGAACCACCGGCTTATAACCATCCTCCATCAAGATTTTATGCATGCATAGGGAAGGGCTTATACCTTTTAGGTCCGAAATCTTCCACCCAATGGCGGATTTGTGTTCCCTAAGAACTCTCAACAGCTTCTCCTCTTCATCCTTTCTCAAGGCATTGCTAATGATCACCGGATGTTGTCCCTCCTCCCCCAAGAATGCATACCTCAAGTGATTTGGGAGTTGCTTCAACTCTGGTGTCTTTCCATCTTCCTCATTGCCTTCCTTGTTGAGTTTCTTCTTTGCATATTCATCCCTTGGGAGACTTGGTAAGGCTTCCATCTGTTTCAAACATTCAAGATAGTCCTCGTCCCCCAAGGGGTCTTCTTCCTCACTATCATCACCATGGGATTTTACCAACACTTGTGCAAGTGCAGAACCATGGGCTCCTCTAGTGGTCTTTTCCTTGACAATGCCATCCACAAAATCCACCCGGTACACTTCCGACCTCTCCACAGGGTGCTTCATTGCTTCAAAGACATTGAAGACTACATTCTCATCTTGCACGCGGAGGGTGAGCTTCCCTTGTTGCACATCAATCAAAGCACGCCCTGTGGCCAAGAAAGGCCTACCCAATATGAGAGGGATCTCGGCGTCTTCATCCATATCAAGCACCACAAAATCTGCCGGAAATATGAATTTGTCTACCTTCACTAGCAAGTCTTCAACAACCCCATAGGGGTATTTGATGGAGCGATCGGCCAGTTGGAGTGACATCCGTGTATCCTTGGCTTCCTTAATTCCCAACTTCCTCATCATGGAGAGGGGCATCAAGTTGATGCTTGCCCCTAGATCACATAATGCCTTCCCTATATTCATCTCCCCAATAGTACACGGTATCGAGAAGGAACCGGGATCCTTCAACTTTGGAGGGAGTTTTCTCTGAAGAATGGCACTACACTCCTCGGTCAAAGCAACCGTCTCCTCATCCACAATTCTCCGCTTCTTGGTGAGAAGCTCCTTCATAAACCGGGCATACGATGGCATTTGTTCCAGGGCTTCCGCAAATGGGATGTTAATCTGAAGCTTGCGGAAGACATCAAGGAATCTGTTGAACTGTTTATCTTGTTGAGGCTTCTTCAATCTTTCCGGATATGGTACCTTCATGTAGGACGGGAGGTCCTTGGGCTCTACCCACTTCTTTCTACGGAACTCTTCATCTACAAGCTTTAACCTCCCTCCTTGCTCCGGTGCCTTACCTCTTTCTAACTCCTCTTCTTTCTCAGGTTGTTCTTCCTCAACATGTGGATGGTTCGAGACCTCAACTTCCGGAGAACTGGGTGCGCCCCTGTTAGATTCCAGCACTCTACCGCTTCTAGTGATCACGGCATTGCACTGGCTCTTAGGGTTGTTCTCAGTGTCACCTGGGAGAGTGCCTGGAAGACGCTCATTCAATTGCTTCGCGAGCTGTGCTATTTGTGTCTCAAGATTCTGAATTGCTGAACCTGTATGAGTCGCCAACTTGTCAATGGCAGTGTTCGTGTTAATTGACAATTTCTCCACTGCTGTACTCATCTTTTCAACAGCCAGCTCCCACGGTTGTCTTCCACTATCTGTTGTTTGCACTTGACTAGTCCCTGGAGTACCCTGCTGAGTATTGCGCTGCTGAATCCCTATGTGTGGCCTCAGACCCTGTTGAGGTTGCTGCCCAGCTAGACCACCACTAGCATTACTCCATGTGAAACCCGGATGGTCTCTCCTCATGTACCCCCTATTCTGATTCTGATTGTAGTCATTTTGTCTGTTCCTCGATAGTTATTTCGGGGCACGGTGTCATAAAAGTTGTGGCATGAGTCCACATGTTCCTGAGGAAATTCAGCGGGCAAAATTGAGTGTCATGATCCCCATTGCAGTTGCCACAACCCGGAGGCATCCCCTCATGTATCACATTAACCCTCTTGTTCCCGGACAAAGCTTCATCTGCATCTTCAACAATCTGTTTTGCTCAAGAATGGCCTCCATCGCCCCAAACCGATTCCATTTGAAGTTTCCCTTCCACGGTTGTAATCATTATATGACATTTTTTCCAATAATGCCCATCCATCCTCAGCCGACAAATATGAGAAAGAACCGCCAGCTGCGGCGTCACAGTTCATCTGATAGCGTCCCCTTAGCCCGTTAAAGAAATGTTGAACTTTAGAGACGGGGTCAAAGAACGCTGAAGGGCATCTTCTCAATAGACCATTGTATCTCTCCCACGCTTCATTGTAAGTTTCATCCTCCGTCTGCCCTGAAAGATGTAACGGCTATTCTTGCTTGTGCCGCCTTCTGAGGAGGAAAGTACTTGGTTAGGAACTTCTGTGCCATCTGCTCCCAAGTTCTGATGCTGTTCCTATCCAAACTGTCAACCCAATCGCGAGCGACATCCCTAAGAGAGAGGGGGAAAAGTCGCAAGCGAAACTCATCCTGTGAGACTCCTCTTGTCTTCTGTAAGTCACAGGCTTCAAGGAAGCGAGTGATGTGTCTATGCGGATCTTGTTTGCCACTGCCATCAAATTGATTCTCGCGGATCTGGGCTGTGACACATCCTTCCACTCTGAAGGAGTCTGTATTCAAGTTGCCCCTCACAATAGAAGAAGCACAATCCTCCAAGTTTGGTAGATCGTACTCGAAGAGAGGCTTGTAACGAGGAGGAGGAGGAGGAGGATTTTCTTCAGCCATGCCTTCTATTTTAATTGCTTCCAACCTCTTCCTTTCTCTGGCCTCTTTTCTTAACTGCCGCTCGGTCCTGGTGATCTCGGAATCAAATAGCAAGTCCTCTTGTAGAAGGGTACCTCGCATACAAGAACAGGCAAAGACCAAGTGGAATCAAAGAAGCAGATAAAAATAATAACAATTAAATAAAAGAAATAAAACAAAAAATCAGCTTAACCAAACAGCCGAATTTCCTCAGAATGAGGAAAATTGGTTGTGCCAATCCCCGGCAACGGCGCCAAAAACTTGTTGTGACTCCGGCAAGTGTACCGGGTCGTCGCAAGTAATAAAAACACGGTAGTATTCTACCGAGGTCGAACACAAGGATTGGGTTACCAATTATACTAAATTGTCAAGAAATCCGACACGTTAGTTAAGCAATAGAAGGAGGTTGATAGAAAGAGATTGAGATTGCCAATTCAGGAATCAAATCAATTAAAGCTACGGGTGATTAAATTCAGAAATAAAAGCATCCAAGGTTTCGATTCCACCTACCCACTCATGCAAAGTACCCAAGTGATGATATTCTCCTCCCTAAGTTCAATTTTAATGTCAACCGGGACCCCTAAATTCTCCTAAATCCACTTCCGTGCTCATTAGGACGTATTCGATGATTTGGGTTAATTACTTGCTAGGTCTCTTAACCCTAATCTCAAATTCTATTAATTCTTGTTCCCTATAGGTTGCACCGATCTCCTATTCACCTCGTGCAATACTCGACCGATGTTCCCAATTCAAGTTTCTGAAACGCGAATCGCCGCTAGGCCTCATCACGCTTAACTAGTCGATCACGCTAGCATATAATCGACACAATGAAAACAGAATTGGAAAATCATAATTGAATTAAAGGAGAGAGAAGTACATTACATTAATACTATGCCGCCATGGGTGGCTTCATCGATCCCCTTGGACAAGAGGATTAGTTCCTCCGTACCGTAACAACAACGAACGTACAATTGGAATCCATCCTAAGCCTATGAATTAAGAGAAAAGAAGAGAAGAAGAAATCCCAGAAATAGGGTTACAAAAAGTCTCACGAAAAATTCTGATCCAAAAACTCCTCAAATCTGTTCCGATCTGCTCTATTTATAGGGAGGCCACGCGTCACGGCCGTGATGGCCATCACGGCCAGGCCGTGACGCATTCAGGTTGGGCGCGCTTTCAAATCTTGAACATCACGGTGCGTGAGCCTCATCACGGCCAGGCCGTGATAGCTTCTGTCTCCACATCTGTTCGCATCACGCCCGTGACGGGTGTCCACGGCCAGGCCGTGACAGGTTTCGACTTTTGCCTCCTGGATTGTCACGGTAGTGATATACATCACGGCTAGGCCGTGAGCTTCTCGACTTGTGTGGGCTTTAGGTCACGGCCGTGATATACATCACGGCTGGCCGTGATGACTTCCCGACTTTTGCCCCTTCTGCTATGCTTGATCATGGCCGTGATGGTCATCACGGCCAGGCCGTGATGGGCTCTGTCTGGCTCAAATTCTTCACTTTTCTTAACTCTTAAAGCTTCACTTATGGATCTGAAAACAACACAAGCAACCACAAGCGTAATTCTATCCAAAATAACCTAAAAACTACACAAAAGACGCAAAACGAGTCAAAGTCCAACTTAGGAACAAAACAAGGCAAATTCGGGCGAAATCGAGAGTGAACTCGAATAAATCGGCATATAAACCCTAGTTCATCTAGTCATAAAACTAGATAAGCCAGAGGCTTATCATCCACCTAAGACATTAGGGTTTAATTTGGGGTTTTAGGCTCAATGCACCTAAGACATTAGGCTTGAGTACTTTAGAAAAGGCTTGATTGGCATAATTGAATTAGGACTTGTGTTGATAACCATTTCATTGCAATTAAGGGAGGATTAGTGTAGTCCAACCCTAACAATCTTAGCCATATCTCTGTTTGCCTTCCAAGTGTTCGATATAATTCCCGAAAGACCAAAAATATTGTTTTGCTTTCTTTATTTTCTGTTTCAATCTCTCATACCATAGTTTAGTCTAGATAGTTGTTAAGTTTGTGAATTGGTAATTGACAACCAATCCCTGTGGATACGATAACCGGTCTCACCACCGTATTACTTGATTGCGACGAGGTGCACTTGCCTTTATTCATATCTCTAAAAATCACGCATCAGCTGCTCAGGTGGAGCCCCCCTTAGCCGAGAAAGAAATCGTAGCAATGTTCATTTATACACTCCAGTCGCCCTTCTATGATAGAATGATTGGTAGTGTGTCATCAAACTTTTCTGACATGGTCATCATCGGTGAGAGAATTGAAAGTGGAATGAGGAATGGCAAGATCACTGAGACTTCAGTGGGGAACGGCCCAAGGAAAGCCCCGTTTGTGAAAAAGAAAGAAGGAGAAGCACATGCATTAACCTTTGAACCAAAGAAACTGAAACAATGGAGATCGAACCAAACACCCGCCTTCCAAGCCCAATACGCCCCCATATTACCAACCACCTCCGTATTACCAAGTCAACCAGCCATACATCGCTGCCACCTCGCAGCTTCCAAACCCTCAACAGATGGCTCCCTACCGACCATCTTACCCTTCTCAGCCTCAAACACACCCTACCATGCCACCTCAAACCGTTCAGCCCCTAAATCCAAACCCAAACACCAGCCAAACAAGACCACCGTATAACCCGTAAAGAAAGCCAGTGCGTTTTGACCCAATACCCATGACCTAAACCGAACTCTTCCGCCAACTTGTGAGCAAATCCGTGCTAACTCCTATCCCGACAAGACCAATAGACCCTCCTTATCCAAAGTGGTATAACCCAAATGCTCAATGTGAATATCACGATGGGGCCATAGGTCATTCCACCGAGAGTTGTAAAGCTTTGAAGTTTAAGGTGCAATACCTGATTAATGCCAAATGGTCGAGCTTTCAGAAGGAAGCTCCAAATGTAGCACGGGGTCCTATGCCAAATCATGGGAGTTCGGGAGTCAATGCCATTGAGAGCTTCTTGGAACATACTCTCAAGAGTGAAGTGGCCGATGTTAGGACTCCTATGAGAGTTGTTTTCAAAGAGATGTGCAAATGTGGATTGATCCAAATCCCAATCACGGAAGAAAAGGCTCTCGATGGAGAGATAAGGTGTGACTTTGATGGGAACATGGGACATTCGATTGAAAACTGTTCAGAGTTTCGGCAAGTCGTGCAGCAGTTAATGGATATGAAGGTTATCTTAATTGGTTGTGGATCAAATGAATATGCCATTAGTATGGTTGCTGAATCTACAACTTCCCCAACCCCAATTAAGATAACCCCTTTTACTGTTGTGGTTAATCCTCAACCAGTTCCCGAGCAAGTCACTCCAAAACTAGTGGTGATATGCTATACTGAGAAGAAGCCTTTGTCGGTCCTAAGTGGGCCAACACCAATCGTCATCCGAGTTCCAAGTCCTTTCCCTTACAAGGACACCAAAGCGGTACCATGGAAGTATGAGATGCAGGTCCAACCCAATCCTTACGACGGGACTACTGTGGTTACCAACATTTCAGGAATTGGTGGAATGACTAGGAGTGGTCGCATTTACACTCCAGAGGTTTTGCAATGGGTGGAAATAGAAAAGGAAGGAAAGGATCACAAAGGAAAAGAGAAGGTGGAAGGGATTCTAGATGACAAGGAAGCAGATGGGGGTAAGAATAAAAATGAGGTATCTGATGAAAAAGTCGGTGAATTCTTGAAGTTCATCAAGCAGAGTGAATATAGGGTTGTGGACCAATTAAATCGAACTCCAGCTCGGATATCTCTTTTGTCTCTATTGATGAACTCTGAGCCACACAGGAGAATACTGATGAAGGTGTTGAATCAAGCGCATGTCTCCCATGACATCACAGTTGATAAGCTCGATAACATTGTAGGTAACATAATTGCTGATAATTATGTCACCTTCATCGATGATGAAATACCAGCTGAAGGTATGGGGCACAACAAGGCCTTGCACATTTCTGTGAAGTGCCGAGACCATGTCATGGCCAGGGTTCTCATTGATAATGGCTCTTCTTTGAATGTAATGCCAAAGTCAACACTGGCAAAGTTGCCTTTTGATGGAACTCATATGAAGCCAAGCACAATGATTGTAAGAGCTTTTGATGGCACCCAAAGGGAAGTCATGGGAGAAATCGAATTGCCCATTCAGATTGGCACTTGCACCTTTGAAGTACTCTTCCAAGTAATGGACATCACACCAATATACAGTTGTCTCCTGGGACGACCATGGATCCATTCAGCTGGAGCTGTACCTTCCACATTGCACCAGAAGGTGAAGTTCATTGTTGATAGTAAGTTGATAATTGTTTCTGGAGAGGAGGATCTGTTAGTAAGCAAGCCATCAACAACCCATTATATTGAAGCTGCCGAGGAAGCTCTCGAGACCGCCTTCCAGTCACTTGAAATTGCCAATGCCACTTATGTTAGGGATAGTGCTCCACTATTTAAACCTCGGTCATCTAAAGCATCCATCACGATGGCCAAGGTTATGCTTGAAGGAGGATACCAACCTGGAAGCGGTCTGGGGAAGAATAGCCAGGGTGTCGCTGACATCCTCATGCTCACTGAGAACAAGGATAGGTTTGGGTTGGGATACAAACCCACTAAGGCCGACAAGATGAGGGTTATAGAAGAGAAGAAAATAAAGAGGTTGGCTCGGCTGGAAAATCGTGAATGTGAGGCTAAAAGGGTTCCCATCTGTGACATTCGGCAGAGCTTCCGAAGCGCAGGGTTCGCATTCCTGGACCAACTAGAAGTTATTGAAGATGATTATCCTGCTGATCATGGTATCAATCTGGTGTATCCATGCTCTCCGGATACAAAGCTCAACAATTGGGAGATCATTGAGTTCCCCAAGACCGTAGAGTCCTTTTCAAAGTAATTATGAAATGATTATCCTTTAACTCTGCCCAAGGCTTTAGGAATTTTGTTGTAATGGGCTTACTTGTTTCTGTTTCAGTATGACTTATCAATAAATGCATGCATCCAGTATCTTTGTGTTGTTATCTCTCTTTTTTTACTTTCGTCTTTGTTCACCATTCCTCACCAATAAATGTAGTCTCTCGTATTTAGCCTTTATTCATCTTTCCCTGATAATTACCAAAATGCAGATCTAAAAGTGACTCTCTTGAAAACGACAGTGTTAGTAACTCATCATACAATTTTGACTATTACGTTGATCATGCTGTGGAGGTTGTTGATGATGACGGGGAAGTTCCTCCTGAACTTTTGAGATTGGTAGAACAAGAAGCCAGGGAAATTCGTCCCCATGAAGAGCCGAGTGAACTAATCAATTTGGGAACCAAAGATGATAAAAAAAAATAGGTCAAGATTGGCCTTTCCCTAAAAGAAAAGGAGCGGAACAGGTTGATCAGGTTGTTGATGGATTATAAAGATGTTTTCGCATGGTCGTACCAAGACATGCCAGGGTTAGACCCCAGTGTAGCATAACACAAATTACCATTAAAGCCGGAGTGTCCTCCAGTAAAGCAGAATCTACGAAGGATGAAAGCGGAAATGTCCTTAAAGATCAAGGAGGAGGTCAAGAAACAACTGGATACAGGTTTCCTAGAAGTTGTAAAGTACCCTCAATGGGTTGCTAACATCATTCCTGTTCCCAAGAAAGATGGAAAGGTTTGAATGTGTGTTGACTATCGTGATCTGAACAGAGCTAGCCCAAAAGATGACTTTCCTTTGCCTCACATTGATGTTCTTGTAGATAATACTGCTCAACATGCATTATTCTCTTTCATGGATGGTTTCTCGGGATATAATCAGATCAAGATGTCACCTGAGGATATGGAGAAAACTACATTTGTCACTTTGTGGGGAACCTTTTGCTATAAGGTTATGCCCTTTGGCTTGAAAAAAACTGGGGCAACATATCAACGAGCTATGGTGGCTTTGTTCCATGACATGATGCATAAAGAGATAGAAGTTTATGTAGATGACATGATCGCCAAGTCCAGGTCCGAAGATGACCATGTTGACAATCTGCATAAACTTTTTGAGCGGTTAAGAAAGTTTAAGCTCCTACTGAATCCAGCCAAATGCACTTTTGGAGTGAAATCAGGCAAGCTTCTGGGGTTCATCGTTAGTAAAAAAGGAATAGAGGTTGATCCTGAAAAGGTTTGAGCAATCATCGACATGCCAGCACCTCAAACGGAGAAGGAAGTTCGTGGGTTTTTAGGAAGATTGAACTACATTGCCCGGTTCATCTCCCAACTAACCGCGACATGTGAACCAATCTTTAAATTGATGCTCAAAAATCAAGCTGTGACATGGAATGAAGATTGTCAAAAAGCCTTTGAAAAGATCAAACAATACCTACAAGAGCCTCCAGTCTTGGTTCCCCCAGTGCCAGGAAGACCTCTCATCATGTATTTGACTGTACTAGATGAATCTATGGGTTGTGTACTAGGGCAGCACGATGAGTCAAGGAGGAAGGAACATGCCATCTATTATCTAAGTAAGAAATTCACCAATTGCGAAGCCAAATACTCACTGCTAGAACGCACTTGCTGTGCCTAAGCTTGGGCGGCTCGCCGTTTGAGGCATTACATGTTGTGTTACACTACCTGGTTGGTGTCCAAAATGGATCCGATCAAGTATATCTTTGATAAGCCTGCTCTGACTGGAAGAATTGCTCGCTGGCAAGTCCTGCTATCAGAATATGACATTGTCTATGTCACCCAAAAAGCGATAAAAGGGAGTGCTCTTGCAGAATATCTAGCCAATCAGCCGGTAGAAGATTATGGATCGATGCAATGTGATTTTCTAGATGAAGATATAATGGCTTTGTTTGATATTGAGTAATCACCAGAAAAAGAAAAGTGGACCTTGTTATTTGACGGAGCTTCTAATGCATTGGGGCACGGAATCGGGGCAATCTTAATCTCACCAGGAAATGATTATTTACCTGTCACTGCAAGACTCTGCTTCGATTGTACAAACAATATATCCGAATACAAAGCTTGTGCACTAGGGATTTTGGCAGCAATAGAGGCAAAAGCAAGGAGACTGGAGGTATATGGGGACTCTGCATTAGTCATCCACCAGCTAAGAGGGGAATGGGAAACCCGATATGCCAAGTTAATTCCTTACCATGATTACATCAAAGGTTTGATTGACCAGTTTGACGAAATCATATTTCATCATATTCCCCAAGAAGATAACCAATTAGCTGACGCGTTGTCTACCTTGTCCTCAATGTTCAAAGTAAGTGACGAGAGGAACCTACCACTCATCAAAATGGAAAGTCGTGATCATCCTGCATATTGTCAAGTGATAGAGGAAGAGTCTGATCAAAAACCGTGGTACCATGACATCAAATGCTTCATCCAAAGAAGGGAATACCCTCCGGGTGCTTCAGAAAATGACAAAAGAACTCTAAGAAGACTTGCAATGGGTTTCTATTTAGATGGAAATATTCTCTACAAAAGAAATCATGACATGGTTTTGTTGAGGTGCGTTGATGCAAAAGAAGCTAAACGGATAATTGAGGAGGTACATGAACGATCTTTTGGAACACACGCGAGCGGTCATGCAATGGCCAGGAAAATCTTGAGGACTGGCCAATATTGGTTAACAATGAAAGCTGATTGCTTTAATTATGCGAAGAAGTGCCATAAGTGTCAAATATATGCTGATAAGGTTCATGCGCCGCCAGCTCCCTTGAATGTCATGTCGGCACCCTGGTCGTTCTCAATGTGGGGAATGGATGTGATCGGGACCATCGAACCAAAAGCCTCAAATGGACATCGCTTCATTCTTGTTGCCATCGGTTATTTCACCAAGTGGGTTGAGGCTGCATCATATTCCAATGTGACCAGGAATGTCGTGATCAGATTTGTCAAAAGAGAGTTAATTTGTCGTTATGGGTTGCCGAGTGAGATTATCACTGATAATGCGACCAATTTGAACAATAAGATGATGAAGGAGATGTGCGAAAATTTCAATGAGGGATACTAAAATTAGTCATTGAAAGAGACATCACTTGAGGAGATGTGATTCTACTCCGCATTGTTTTGCAACTTATGCTTTGTACACCTTTTTCAATCCAAATATAATGACATTGACTTCCTTTACTTTATTTCTCTACCTTGGTCCTTTTCTCTTAACTTTTGTCATTTGTGTGTGTGCATTCATCCTGATAAGTATATACTGAAACGTGAAACAAGTAATGTTTTTTTTAAGTAGTTAGAATTCCTTAGAAAGCCTCAAAAGGTCTTGGGAGGCACAATGCTTCCCCTATAAAGGGCATCAAAGAAAGGAAGGAATACTGAGAATCAACCATCGAGATAATTATCATCAAGAACGTTTAATCATCAGGAGATAAAAGTGCAAGATATCTCTCCCAGATAAGATGGCCTTGTTTTAGTTCATCCTCAAGACTGACTGTGATCGATGCTTTTAGGGGGTCAAGGATCCAATAATGAAAGAAATAGTAAAGAAGAAATAATCTATCATCAATCTTTTGCATCATGCCCAAAATTAATAAGGGGTATCATCATCATCATTCTTTCTGTGAATTGAAAACTAGTTATTTGAATTTTCGCATTGTCATTCCATCAGTGAGCAAAATCGACATTCATATATTGCATTTGTCTATATGGCCTCACAAGCTTTTATCTATCTGTTTGAGCTTCTGACGGGCAATCCACCCCGTAAGCTCTCTTATCTTTCTGGTCGAGCTTCTCACGGGCAATCAACCCCGAAAGCTCTTTTATCTTTCTGTTCGAGCTTCAGACGGGCAATCCACCCCGTAGGCTCTTTTATCTATCAGTTCGAGCTTCTCACGGGAAATCAACCCCGTAAGCTCATTTATCTTTCAGTTCAAGCTTCTGACGGGCAATCAACCCCGTAAGCTCTTTTATCCTTCTGTTCAAGCTTCTCACGGGCAATCAACCCCGTAAGCTCTTTTATCTTTCTATTCGAGCTTCTGACGGGCAATCCACCCCGTAAGCTCTTTTATCTTTATGTTCGAGCTTTAGACGGGCAATCCACCCCGTAGGCTCTTTTATCTATCAGTTCGAACTTCTCACAGGCAATCAACCCCGTAAGCTCATTTATCTTTCGGTCTGAGCTTCTGACGGGCAATTCACCCGGTGAGCTCATTTATCTTTCTGTCCGTGCTTCTGACGGGTAATCTACCCCGTAAGCACTTTTAGCTTTCAGTTCAAGTTTTTGACAGGCAACCCACCCCATAAGTTCTTTTATTTTTCTTTTCAAGCTTCTCATGAGTAATCCACCCCGTAAGCTCTTTATCTTCATTTTTTAAGCTCAGCAAGTAAATCCATCTTGCAAGCTTTTACGTGTAAACCTCGGTGGGCAATCCAACCTACGGGTTCTGTACAGGAATTGGCATTGAGGTCATAGGTCCTTTAGCTCGTCAGGGTACCTCGAACAAAATTGGAGTTCATGTCTTTACTCATTTCTTATAACGATAATTGGTTAACCACGGTTACACCTTTATCTAATAAGAAACAAGTAAAGAGGAGCAGCTGTGAACACCTAATTTTGTCCGGGTATTTTCTCCTCTTATTATTATTATTTTATTTTATTTAAAAAATAATAATAAAAAATAAAAATCTGCAGAGAAAACTGAAAAAATATATCCATTATTTGGCCCATCTCTTTTAGCTCAATCCACTTACATCATCCCATCTCAAACAAAAAGGGCTGACCTTTTTAAAAATATATATATAAAATAAAAATAGGAAAGGGACAAAACAGGTGTACAGAACCAGGAGGAACAGGTCAAATTCCTTAATACATCTGAAACTCAAATGGAATAAGACAGTGTTAGGCATTTTCAACAAAAAATGATTTCAAAATTCAAGTATCAGAAAGGAAAAAATGGGAACATGTAACACTGCTACCTCCCTTTCAACCAGAGTCAAACCTGAATCAAGAATAAAACCACCATACATAAACAAAGGGAAGTTGCAGCACATACAGATTGAAGCAGCTATGCAGAAACACTGAGAAGGAAATGAATGAAAATGACTATCCATTGTGGCCATTGGGTTCTGTTCTTGGAGTTTTGCAAGCAAGGAGGATTTAAAAAGGGGAAGTTCATAACAGAAAAAAGACTTCATCTTCAAAATCCCTGGCCAAACGAATAGAGCAAAATGACTCTATCTCCACCATTCCTTTCTCCATTCAATCACCACACTACCTTGAAACTCTATACCATCAACCACTGAACCATATTCACAAACACCTTAAACTCATTCAACAAAACAGAACCCACACAAATAAAACCATACTCTTCTATTGTCAACCATTTTCCAGATCAAACAAAAACTAACCCATAAAATCTCTCTCTGCCCCTGTTCTTCGTTTCGCCGCCGTCCAGTTCCGCACCGCCATCGTTCGCAACCGGTTCGCCAGTTCGCCCCTGAGCTTCATCGCCCGCCAGATCTGCGTTCCCCTTGCCGCCGCCGCATGAAGCATCAGACGCACCAACGCGAACCGCCACACTGCGGTCACACGGACCGGTCGCGCTGGCAGCCGCGCCGCAAATCACCATTCAGACCTCCTTCAGAGACACCGCGTGAGCCCGAGCTGCTCTGCCGCCGACGTGAACGCAGATCCGGACCTGGCGTCGCCTTCTCCGCCTCGAGCTCCCCCCACGCTCGCCGCCGCCGCCGCCGTCCGTGCTCCTTCCTCTGTCTGCGCGTGCTGAGTCAGGAACGAAGGTTTTCTTGCTGTTTTCTCTTTCAGTTTGCAATGTCTTGAGATGTGTTTTAAATGTCCTTTTTAATAGCCCATTTTTTTTATCTTTTATTCTTTTGTTTTTATTATTTACTCCTTTTTTATTGTTTACGTAGGTTCGAGATTTAGTTAGTTATGGGGGTCCATTGTTTAGTTATTGACCCAATTAAATGAGTTTCATCTAACTAAATGGGTTTTTCTGCTTGTGGTCTGGTAGTACCCCCCCTTTCTTGTGGTTTGGTAGTACCCCCCCCCCCCCCCTTCCTTTTATCCATTTACTTATTTTTTTATATAAACAAATAACTAGAATAGAATAATTATCGAATTATTTTGGGATTGTTTTGTGATAGGTTTCACACTAAATTCCTTATATGCGAGATAGCTCTGTGGACATATTTACCATGTTCTACCTTGTTTAGGAGTTTTCGACATAAAAAATAATAAATAAGTAAAAAACGAAAAATACATAACAACTCTTTTAAAAAAACTTTTTTTTCCATAGAATTAAAATCAACCGACCAATCAAATATTTTTCTAAAAATAACTACGTGGCTTTGAGTTTCCCATCGCACCCGGGAATACGTAGGAGCAATATAAATCATCTTGTCGGGCCAAAACTAAATTTTCCTTTTTTTGTGTGTCTCTTTTTATGTTAAAATAATTAAACTTGTATGTTTTTAGGGATGCTCTATGGACATGGTGCCATGTTCAGTCCCTTAGATTCGAGGTTGTCCTGTGGACTCATGTGCCATGTTCAACCTCATTTAGTTTTTATAAACAATAAATTAAAAAAATGTAAAATTAATAAAAATTTAAAATATTACAAATTAAAAAATAATTCTTTCTTGTAAATAATTTTGGGGTAAAATAAATATTTAAAAGGTTATTAAAATGTTTTTGCACAATTAACTTGAGGTATCGTTTTTAAACGGGCGATGTGAGGTGCTAACACCTTCCCTACTCGTAACCGACTCCCGAATCCAAATCTTTATATTTTTTTTAAGACCAGTTTACCTTTAAATAATTGAGTTTTCTAAGATTTTCCCAATAAAAATTTTAGTGGCGGCTCCTCTGTTTTTTATCCCTTTTCGCGGCTCCCGGACGGGACGGTCGCGACAACGAGAATACTCTTAAAAGACAAATGGGAATGAGGCCGCGAATGAAGTGTCTATTTGGTTAGTGTTTCAAACCCCACTTTGGCATTCAAATCCCAGTTGTTACAGGAATTGAAGTGTTTTTTGGGTGTAAAATTCAGTTTAAAATAATTGATTCCTGATGGATAAAATTGATTTTAGTGAAAGCAAGAATTTCTGACTTTTTTTTTAGAATAATTGATTTAAATGTAGGACCCACAAAATTAAAAATGATTTTGTTTTATCATTCCAGCAAAATTAATTCTTCCAAACTTAATTTTAAAATATTATTATCAAATACAAATCAATATTTTTAATGTTGATTTTTCAAAATCTACCCTATAAAAATCTAAAATAAACTATAACGATGGGTCACATTATATTACGTCATTTTATGGATGATAATATTGACCCGAGGGAACGAAGGATACCCCACCCGGCTGAAATTGGGGATAACAGTCCTTGCCACAGTCAAAGTGGTGGAGCCCATATTGTAATCACAGAGTCAAAAAGGTACACAAATAGTTGCAGTGAAGCAGTGCGATGCATGTGCCTTGTAAGAAATTGTTGACAAAAAACTTTCGTAGTATCATAATGCAGAGTTTATTAACCATGTAATTTAAATTAAAAATTTTATTTTTAATTCAATAATATATATAATTGTAAATATCATGTATTATACTTTTATTAAACTGATACATTACTCTAAACAGTTTGTTTGATTTAGAAAAGAAAGAAAATGAAAGGAGAAAAAATAGTAGAAGATAAGATGATTATTTAGTATCAATTTGCTTTATTTCTAATTTTTTATTTTTATTTTTATTTTTAAAAATAATTATAAAAATATCATCTTATTTTTATTTTATTTTCTGTTTTAAAAGATTTCTATAAGTTGTTTTCAATGTTTAATTTTCTGTACAATTTCAATTTTTTTATAGATTTATGGTGATTAGTGTGGAAATATAACACTATTAGAATAAATCTAAACCAATTTGTTGTCATGTTGAGATTGCTAGACATGATTTGAATCTCAAATATCCGATAATTACATAATTTAAGTCAACTTCGAAAGGCGCGTTTAAGATGACAAAACTCTTATAACATCTATTTTTTCAATATTAATATATAAGTCTCAAACTCGAGAATTTACTTTTAAAAAAAGGAGTTATTTAAACAATAAATTTTAGACATCATATATGATATTGTATATATTTATCTCCATCTCTCGTTTAGTTTCTATTTTCTATGTACACATTTCAAAATACACAAGGAAAAAAAAACTATATCATATGTTATCCCATATTTTTTATGTTAAAAAAACATTTCTCTGAGAAAAATCAACCTCCTTCGACCAAAAGCATTGGTTTATTTCATTCTTATCTAATTCAATATATGTTGCTACTAGCTACTAGCTACTAGCTACCCAACCTAATTGTGAAAACCAAGGCACACCCATTTTTGGTCATGGAAGGAAGCGAATCGATCTCAATTCTGTTTGGTAGCTTTTTCAATTGTATGATTTTGGTCCTTCAAAAATTTTATTTGTATATTTCATCCCTCAATTTTTTCAATTGTGCGATTTTGGTCCCTAAAAAATATAAGTACATATTTAGTCCTCTAATTTATCGAATTGTGCAAAATTAGTCCTTCCTTTCATGACTAGTTAATGTGTAATTAAATTTTTGAGGGACCAAAATCACATAATTTTAAAAGTTGAGGGATGAAATGTGCAATTAAAATTTTTGAGGGACCAAAATCTCACAATTGATAAAATTAAGGGATCAAAAGTGCAATTAAAATTTTTGAGAGACCAAAATCACACAATTAAAAAAATTAAGAGATCAAAAATACAATTAAGCAAATCTGTTTTTTTAGTAAGTGAAGTGGTCCCATATCTCAGCTGCGGCAAAGACCAAAGAAGGTAGCTAGAAGATATGGAGAACGTTTTCTGTTTTACAAGCTGGAGATCACGAAAAGAATCTATATCTATATAAATGGAATATGCAGTAGACATTTTAGCCTCTGTTAAGATTTTTTTTGCCGCAAACGGAACATTTCACCGTCCCGAGATTACTATTTATATATTTGGAAATTTTGGTACGGTTGATGCATTTGTTCATGAAACTCTATTTGAAATAATCGATTTTGGGTGGGTCAAAACTAAGTTTTATGAAAGTAAAAAATTTTAGTTTTTTCATTGAAAATAATTGATTCTAGATGTAGGTTCCACAAAATTCTACATATTTACACCTCAAAAGTGATTTTACTTTATCATCCAAACAAAATCAATTCTTCTAAACCCATTTTTAAAATATTATTACCAAATATAATCAATTTTTTTAATCTTTATTTTTCCAAAATCAATTCTTCCAAAATCAATTCTATCAAAATCTAAAAGAAACGGAACTTTAGTCATGTTTGCAGCTACCTATGTATCCCTTATAGCATGCACTGTTCCGAAACTCGTAATGATATTGCCGGGGCATAGTGATAGTTCCCTGCTTGCAAAACCTTCTTAAAGTCAAAACTTCTATACAGGTTGAACAAAAACTATTCAATACAAACAGTTAATAAAAATACATATTGTGAATTCACAAATGCCACTCAATTGACACTACATTCATGTCTTGGTGTATATAATATAATAACTATTTTAGTTTTATATATTATATATATGATAATATTTAACTTTATTTATATAAAAGTATGAATATTTCATGAAAGATAAAATCTGGTGGTACAAAAATCATTACAGTGATAACAATAATGACTATGCCTGAAAAGCAACTGCGTGATTATTGTTTATTTTATATATAGATTCGCACATTGTAGTTATAATTTCCTTTTGGGATACCTTGTGAACTTTTCCTTTAGTTATGGCCCCTGATGTCCATGAAAATTGTAAAGAAAAAGTTGAATGGATAGTATGCGCGCGATTGCGGTACATGAATGTAGCTCCATGTGGTCCCCGATGTCCCCAGTTGATTTGGCTAAGCGGAGGGATGGGGGTTACTGGGAGGCAGGGAGCCACACACTTGAAGTATACTCTATGTTTGGGAGAAAAAAAACGAGAAAAAAAAAAGGTGAGAAAAAATGGAGATAGAGAAAGATAGTAAATTTTTGGTATTCCAACTTTGATACAAGAAGAAAAGCAATGAAAGAGAGGAGAAAAAAAATGATATTATCATTTGAGAAACAAAAATACCCTTAAATTAAATAAAGTGAATACATTATATTATATAAAGAATATAAAGTAAATACATTTAGCAAAGATAAAAAAGGAACAAACAAATTACTAAAGTTTTGCAAAAAGGAAAAAAGGCGTGGGGCCCATGTGTATTTTTTCTGTCTTGGCTCACGGTATCTGTCTCTCGTATACAGTATAAATCATCCTGTCTCTTTTATAAGTAAAACTTAAATAAAACATACGTATTAATATGGTTTGTTAATCTCATCGAATCTTGTAAAAAATTAGGTTTGTTATCTAAATTATCCTTTATCTAAAACTTCAATCTTCATTAAATGGGTCATTGGAATTTATTTTAAATGGTTTGTTAATCTCATCAAATCTTGTAAAAAATTAGGTTTGTTATGTAAATTACCCTTTATCTAAAACTTCAATCTTCATTAAATGGGTCATTGAAATTTATTTTAAATGAAGGATATTTTGAAAATGATGTCATTAAAAGAATATTTAAAAAATAAAATTTGTTTATATATTAAATCAAAAATCTTTGAGATTTTTTTACTTATATATTTAATCGAGGGAGACTAAACAAGAGAAACATACTCTCTCTTCGCTACCTCTCTTTCACTAACTCTCTCTCTTTGCATATATGCATCATGGTATGGTTTTTTTTTTCTCCCTTCTCCTCTTCTATGTTTCCTTTGTAACAAATAGAGCATTAAAATACTCCTTTACTATTTCTTGAAAATTTTATTTTTTTTAATTTTTAAATCTATATATAATTTAAAGTTTGACATTATGAAGACGGACGGATCTATGTGTATTTTTAAGGGGTCAAACTAGTGTTTAGGAGAACGGTGTTGAAAAAGCTTTCCTTGTATATATAATGTGCATAAAAATTTCCTCCAAATCAAAGTTATTACCATTCAAAGTTTTGTAACAAATACTGATGATATTTTAAATGAAATTTGATGCATATATATTGGATGGAAGAATTTTAATTTGTATAGTTGACTCCCCTGTCATCTATGTCTCACGTTGTCCCTCCAACAAAGATAAAACTAGCTACCAAAAAAATAAAAAAACTAGCTAGCATTTGCCCTTTCCAATATAATATTAGAGTGTGTTTGAGAAAGTTGGAAAAAAAAAGATTATGTTGATAATATATTTCATTTGGGTGTTATAAAAAAATCACTTTTATATAATAAATTATGAAAAGGATATGAAGTTATTTGTATAATTTAATAATATTTGTTTAGAAGTTAGTTTTGTTGGGGTAAACATGGAACATAGTTTTGTGAATGAAAAATAATTAAATCACAACAATCTTAAGTTAGAAAAAACTAGACGGCACTAGACAACTTTTTTCCAAAAAAAAAAAAAGCTTTTTTTTTATAAATTTAAGCAAAATGCCTAACATGATAGATTATCTATGAAACAACTTATAAGCTAAAAACAACTGAAATGGGGGAAAATAAACTTTCCCAAACATACTATTAGTAGGTCTTTTTCCTATTTAAATGCATTTTCATACGTTGTAAGATGAAAAAATATTGATCGTGTGCGAATATTTTCGTAGACATTCCGATTTTTGTAAGACTTAGGGGTGGACACCGGTCGGTTTCGGGCCAAAAAATCCTAAACCGAAGAAAACCGAACAGCCAAATATGTCACCCATTTTCGTTCGTCTGTGGCGTCGATTTAGGCGGGTGCGGTTTGTGCTGGTGACAGTTTGCACGGTTCGGTTTGCTCGGTTTTGGACAATAAAAAAATCCCAATAAGAAAAAAAAACCTTCAAGAAGACAGGTTCAGAAGCAAGAGGTAAAAAAACCTTTATAACAATAATACACAAGCAGATATGGGAAAGCAACACACAAAAGCATATCCGAGAAAGCAACACACAAAAGCAGACATGGGAAAGTAAATCTGGCCACCTCTTCTTTGTTGAAGCAAACGGGTGAACCTCGAATCCATATCTTCCTCAACCGTGGCAAATTGGAACCAACAAAGGCAGCACGCTTTGGATTAAAAAACCAACGACAGTCGCGGCGCTCCGGAGTCAGGATGACGACACTAAAGCGTAAGAAATGACGGCACGAAGAAATATGAAGACGAAAGCAAAAGAAATGGCAGAGCAAAAGAGTCTGGAGCACGTCGGGCGTGAGGGCGCGGACGGTGCTTCTCGGGATTCGGTGGTGGCTGCCTGACTGGTGTGAAATAATAGCAGCTAGGGTTTCCTTCACATTGTTAATGAGGGTGTTGGACTGATTTTGGAAAGAAATGAAATGAACTCTTTGATTTACAATGGATTGGATTTGTCAAGCCTCATTTGATTTCCTTTATGTGGGTTCCCTTCTATTGGATTCAATACATTAGATCATCACTGACTTAAGGGCCCAATAATAGTGGAGCATTTCTTTATAAATCATTTGGATTCGGTCGAGCCCGGGTTCCCACGAAATTTTAAGACACCACCTGAGCATGTTCGATTGAAATCATTTAAAATCAAGATTCTAATCCGACGGGTCATTGGCCCAATCCGGCCCACCCATTCAATTAATTTTTTTTTGGTTTCTTTGGTATCGGATCGGGCCTCGGGTCCATGTACAGCCCTGGTAAGACTCATCTTCAATTCGATTTATGAAATTGACATTTTCTTAAATGGATAAAGAAAAGGATGTCACTATTTAGTGAGTCACTCATAATAGTGATTGATTTAAAAAGGTAAACGTGAAGAAAAAGATTAGATGACCAATGTTTTCACTTGGTTTCATGCGCCGTGGCTTCATTATTATCAATAAAATATACAACTCCGTTAATTATGTTATCGATATGCTTAAAGTTGAAGAATAATGTCGAACGTATATACCTTTTTTGGTGGATGTCGAATGTATATACCTATTTTCCTATATATATATACTATTCATTTTTAAGTTTTTTTTAAGCATATTCATTTTTTAGTTAAAAAATAAGAATGTATATATATATATATATATATATATATATATATATATATATATGTGTGTGTGTGTGTATATATAATTGTGTGTATGTATGTCTATGTGTACGTAATAGAAGAAATATAATATTATATTAATACATTGAATAACCGAGTATCCTAATTTACTGTTCATTAACACGTGTCGGGTTGTGAGAATTTTGCAGGGGAAAAGCAGTCTAAAACCAATGCATCCAAGTCACCATAACATATTTCAACGCACGGGTGCCTACAATAAATCTTTAATAAAACTCATATTTCAATAAATCTTTAATCTTTAATAAGCCTCAAGCATTGAGAGTTACTGTTTTGCTGATTTGTTGGCTTGTCCTTAAATTAGGGAAGGATAATATTTTGTATTCCTTATTTGTTTCTGATTTTACAATTATTAAATAATCTTTTTATATTCTAGGTTGCTTACACGGGAAGAATTGCATTTATGAGAACTACAAAAAAGAGGAAAGCTATTAACCATCATTTCTTTGTAGAGTAGGACGCGTTGGTTGTGCGATATGACATCCATTTCTGCTTTCCAATTGAAAGAAAAAGGCAGTAGTTTCTTCACTCAGCACACTCTACCCCATTTTCCTTTCCCCCTTCATTTCCCTTTCCCCTCGAACCAGGACGACAACGATGCAGGGGTACTCGTCTTATTCCTATGTTAGGGGCTTGACGCATCCTAGGTTGATGGTGGTTGGGCAACCAGAGAGGAGAAGAGGTGGTTATGCAACTGAATCACCGTTCTCACATCCCAGGTCGGATTTCTTTCCTGCTCATTTTTTTTCTTCCATAATTTTTTGTGCTTTTCACTCTCTTCTCTGGTCTCATCTCCTCGCATTCTCTTTCCTCTATAAATGAGAATCAGATTTCTTCATTCAATATAATTGATTTTTGTAAGATTTAGGAAAAGGGAAGATAAGTGGAATACATGAATGTGATGTTCATAAGCTTGATTTTTGTTTTGTGATCATCACTAACTGATGTTCATGGTTCCCTTTCTGCTTCTTACTCAGTTTCTGACATTCTTAGTTTGATAATCGTTTACTTTAATTCGAGCTTGTGATGATGTGATATCTGTTTTTTGGGTAATTTTTGTTCCTGCTGCACGTAAAGGCTTAAGATAGAAGAGAGGAGAATGGTTGACGGTGCAAGGCAGAAGCTATAGCAACTTTTTTTGTAGGTATGCAGAAATTGTTTCATTGAAACCGGTTTTGCAATAAATTTGTAGGTGTTTGTTGACCCAATTGATGTATTTTACTGAATTGGCATCCATTGCAGATGACCCGGCACAATGTTGCAGCTTGATGGTTGTGGAACCTGGTGGGCAGAAGTCAATTGCAGGAATTGTAACAGAAAGAGGTATCTGATAGAGATGCATAATTTTTCTTTTTTGGTACGTTGATATGTTGTGTAATAGATAATTTAGTTATATGTTGTCTACTAGATAATTGAGCAATGGAGTAGGTTTTACTCATTAGGAATGTTTGATGATGGTAAAGATTGAGAAAATGGTTTGGTAGGTTGCAAGGCTCGTGTGGTAGTTCTTGTGATTTTATCGTCTTGGTGAAATACACATATACTAGAGTATAGCTCCATTGGTTGAAAGGTTTCTTCTTTTTTTATTTGAGTGACTGACCATGTTTCTTCATAGTTTTAAATTGATACCAATCTTTGTCTTTTCATAAGTTTTAGATAACGAATGCATATTCTATTTGGGTTTAATGAAAGAATCAATCCTCTTAAAAGGAGCAAGCTCGTGGTATTATTATGAAGTAAGTGTATCATCTTAATAACTTTACATTTTTTGTCATTTTTTCCTTCACATGATTTGAGTTTAAAGATGTTTTCACGTTGCATGTGCTTATCGTTTTTAGATTATTATCTTTATATTTAATCTTAATTTTATTTTCAATAACGTGACTAAGATGCATGTTTCATGGTTGTATAATATTCTCTTGCATTTCTAGACGAATGCACACATTGAAGAAGTCAAAATACCAGGTCTTACTTCTTCTAACAAAAATTTAATTGTGCTTCACCGATACATTATTTGGCTTGATGGAATTACCGGTGGAGAGGAGATGGGAAAGCTTAAGATAATTGATAGTGTCTTCTTTGAATTTGGGACAACCATATAAGCACTTTGCTACATCCGGGTACTATATTCTATTACATACCATTGAACTATTTTTCTTGGCACTTATTCTGTTCACATCCATAGCTGAATCACCGTTTTGATTTCCTGAATTCGTAAACTTTCTAAATCCTGTAAATCCTATTGCTGGGAAATATAAGGCTCAAAGAAAGATATGTATCCATTTCTTTGTATAGTGCATATGATAGATCAGCTATTAAGTTATGACGAATAGAGCAGATTAAACTTCAACATAGAAGACTATGATGAAGACTTGAAACAAGTCAGCTGTGAAACAAGTCAGACTTGAAACAAGACTTGAAACATAGAAGACTATGATAAAGGCATTTAAGTTATCTTATCTCGATCGGCCATATAAGATACACACATTATCTCCCATGGTTATTAAGTTTTTCTAACTTGAATTCTCGTGATTTTGTTGAATGTGAAGTTAATATAGATGAGCAATCTGACCAAGTAAAAGTTTGTGCATGTGCTTTGATAAAAACAACCATATTTATCTTTTCTATATTTGTTTTATAGTTTTCTTTGACATACAATAATTCATTGGACTCGACTATGTAGGACTCTCTTTTTAGAATGGGTAATCAAAAGTGCTTTGGATTAAATTAATAGAATTTGACCATGATCTTTTAGAGAATAACAGTCCAATTAACTCCCAAAGAGTGGGCATTTGCCTTTATGTTAGTTTTCTAAATGATGAACGCAGTCTTTATTGATATTGACCATGATGAAGTGAGTTATAAGTTCATGGTATCTCAATCTTCAAAAGTTTCACGATGAATAAGAAGATTGCTATAAAGCTAGGTCTTTGTGATATTGTATTGCAGCTAGGCATTTGCACTTTAACTTGAACATTGTGTGTCGTGGCAAACATGAAGATGCTTTCTAGAAACAATTTCACCTCTCAAGTTACTCAATGTTGTATGTTATGATTGATGATCATTCATTTTGATGTTTTTGCCATGTTTTCCTGGTCTTTGGTGTGTATGTTTGACCAATATAATATTCAATGACTCCTTTTTAGGTACATATTCATTCTCCCTTTGGCCTCTCTCCTCTTTGTTTGCTTTTAGAAATCTATTAATCTAAAATCTTATTTGGTTTGATCTGAGTGGAACCCAGTTTGGCCACTTGATACGACATGAGAGGTTGTCACACTTGCCATGTTGAATCTGCATCTCACATCACACTAAACAATTTTCTACTCAAAAAATAATGTATGCTTTGGTGAATATTACTATTTTTGCATAATACACAAGTATCATTTTTCTGTCATTAACAAATACCATGTCATGTGCACATTGTGATAGATGCTATAAACTAAGGAGAGAAAATGTTGCATTGAAAACAAGTGATGATTAATGAGAAATGGAAGTTTGGACTAAAAAGCTAAATAGATGAAAAGACTATAGAGGGGAGGTTAATGTTATTCTACGGATAAGAGAGGAATGAGTGATCTTGGCAACAATGCTAGAAACAAAGAAGGAATGAGTTATCTCAACCAATGGAATTTGATGCATTTCTGAGGAACTCAACACTTAGGTACCCACAACAGTGTGGTCCTTCTGGAATGGTGACCAAATGTTCCATCTTAATTCGCAAACTGCCATGGAGGTCCAATTGACAAAGGATGGAAGAAGTTTAGTTGTTTTGTAGATTTCTTTATTTTTTTTCAATATACTTTTTCTCATTTTCAATTCAGTATAACTAATTCCCTTCATATTAGACTTTTTAGCCAAGTTTTATTCAATGTTTTTTTGTTCAAATAGAGCAATCCCTGTATACAACCTTTGTTTAAAACTTTTAATTGATTTCTCATATTGAATCATGTAGTCATTTGGAAAAAGAAGCTTCCACGTGAGACACTGACTATGGACAATAGTACTCCCATGTGCTCTTCATGTTCAACTAGACAATAGCTATTGACAATAAAACTAAGGAGGCCTCCTAGACCAAATTTAAGGAATAATAGGTTTTTTCTCATGCATCCAGTGGCTCTATTGATATAATAAAAGCTTTTTTATATATTGCTGACATTCACAATTCACTACCTTATTAATGCTATATTATGCTTCTGTTATAGGTTTTATTCATTATAATGTTATGTTTTTCTGCAGTTGAATAAGGTTCGATTCCTAATCCATTCAATAGGCCTCGTGTTGTATTTTTTCTGGAAGTGAATGGAGTTAATGGTCTTTGGCCTTGATTTTAAGCTTGATTTATTTCTAAAATATCCTCATTCACACTTGGCATGCTTAACCAGGCTGCAAAACATGTCTTTGTGTGATGAGTGGAAAACTGTTATGGTATCAAATGTTTGGGTGCAAAGTGACTTATATCAAAGGTGATAAATGCTTTTACAGTCATGGATTTTCCAATATTAAATTTATTGAAATTTGCAACTTGGATAGGTTTATCATCTAATAGTAAATTGTAACAAGAGTTCATCAAAATAGAAGCTTTCTCATTCGTAAACACCATCAAATAGAAATTTTGTAGCTTGGGACAAGCAACTTCTCTTTGAAGAAACCTACAAGACTTGTTCCGTCCAAATACCTCGGATGAGAGATACTCGGCCTAACTAGGTTTAGTGGGGTGTTTTTGGATTGTGCTTTGAGAATGTGGATTCTGCTCCTACGTATCCAAATGGGAATCAAAGCAAACGTAGTTCTGAATGAGGGGGTAAGCCCCCTATTTATAGAGATCTCTCAGGATCGAGCTCCGAAATAAGCGGAGAAATATTAGGATCAGGTCATGATTATGCAGAGAGACATCCGGACCCTGATTATGCGGAGAGATATTATGACTAGCGAGATATTCGGCCCGATTAGGCTGGCTGGATAGCTTAGGGCCGAGGTATCTTCGTGCGTGGCTGTCATGGAAAAGGACGAAGTAGTTATCCTCGGGTGTCGGTGTCTTGACATGTTCTCGGCCTTCGAGGAGTTTGGGCCAAGGCCCATTCGTGGGGGTAAGCTCGGTTGGTCCAGTGTATAGACGAGTTCTCGGTCTTCTATTCTCGGCCAGTACAAGACTATTATTGGATTATAATTTTAATATTTTATTGAATCATTGTATATGCTAGATCGAAGTGTTCACTTTTATTTACTTTCCACTGATAACTTATTTTGTTTCTCTTTTGCTTCAAGAGTTTGGCATAGCTAACAGCCTATGATAGATGTAGTTAAGTTGTGGGGTTGAAGCTCCTAGAAATGAGAATATTATTATTAGGCTGCTGACTTGGATGCATTTGTTTTAGACTGCTTTTCACATTAATGAAAAGTTTACATTTCCTTTATATCTTGTGGATTCGATTGATGTAATACCTATATGGTTTCTATTTACAACTTATATCTCAATAGATCAATTTCCTTCCCACAATTTTTCATTTTTCATTCTTTGCTTGGATTTGCTTGCATCTATTGCTTCATGTAGTGTGATTAGTATACTCCATTATGTCAGGTGAAATAAGTTGGTGCAGAGGGCATGGTATAAATTACCATTTTTCTAAATCAAATAGACTATCAGTATAAAAACCTTTGGTCCACACCCAGTTTAGTGACAAGATCATTTTATTACAAGTAGGAAAGTATATCAAGAGTATAAAAATATCGATGGATGATTGTGTCTCTCTATTGCACCTAAGATTATTGTTTCTCAATAAAGAGAAGTGGTCAAACTCATGTATACATTCCAACTTACAAACTCAAAATTGTTAAAAATAAGTTAGCACCAATATGTAGCCACCAAACTTATAGCAGCAGCATGATGAAGATTGACATGACTTATGAATGATTTGCTATCCATTAAATGAAAAAGCATTTAATGAAGATTGAGTTTTAGAAAGTGCAAAAATCCCTTTCCCCTCAAAATCCCTGCTGCTGAATGCATGTTATCTTTCCACCATCAACAATGGTTAGTGCATTGGTTGATGGAGTATCCCTACGTTTACAATGTATATTGACAAATAAAATGAAGGGAACTTCTAAATCCATAATTGTTCAGTAAAGACCTCCACTTCAATAAATGTTTTGAGCTTTATGAGTAATAATATAAAGCCCTACCGAACCCGTGTTCAAACTAAACCAAACCCTACCGAACCGAAATTTTTTTACAATGTAACCGACTAATTCACTGTTCATTAACACGTGTTGCTCTACTATATTATTACTCACTCCATTCCATATTATAAGAAAAAAAAATTAATACAACACACATATTATGATGATTAATTAATTTCATTTAATTTAGTTAAAATATTACTCCCTCCAGTACATATTATAAGAAAAAGTAATTAATTTTACATTTATTAACGAAGTCAATTAATCTCATTTAAAACAGTCATTGGGAATAAAAAAATTGAGTTTGTTACCTAAATTACTCTTCCTCTTATTTATTAGGCCTGTGTTGTTAAGAATAAAAGTAGTCATTGGAAAACAAATTTTGCATTAAATGAAGGGTATTTTAAGAATAATTTCATTAAATAGGATGAAAGTAGTTGAAATTTGCTTATATGTTGGACCAAAAAATTGGGAAAATCTTGCTTATATTATGGACCGGAGGGAGTAAGTTTTTACCTAAATTACCTTTTATGGTAATGAGAAGTTACTTGTGTTGTTGGGAATAGAAGGAATTATTGAAAAACAAAATTTGTATTAAATGAAGAGTAGTTTGGGAATAATGTCATTAAATGAGTCATTGGAAAACAAAATTTATTTATATATTAGACCAAAAGAGATAGAATTTTTTTGCTTACAATATGGACAGAAGGGAGTATCTATATCATCAATATCAATATCAGCAATACACGGATACAATTATAAAGTTTCTCCTGTTACGGTTCAGCATAAAGAATCAACACGTGCGATGTCGACTGAAATTTCGGTCTTTTTTAATTTTTAATTTTTAATTTTGTTTACTTTATTATAAAAGAAATTAATAATTTAAAAAAATGTAAGTTTTAATTTTTTTAAATAAATTTTTTTATTAATTTTTTTACATTTTCCTTTATTTAAATAATTTTATTTTATTTTTTTTTAAATTTTTAAACTCTCTTTAATAAACCTTTTTCCGTTTTCCTTTTTTTAATGAATTTTTTTTTACTTTTTCCTTACTTTCTTTAATAACATTTTTTTGTAAATTTTTTTCCTAATACTTTTTTTTAATTTAATTTGTATACACTGACAGTGTAAAGTTTTTTGACACTATCAACCAATCATAAATTGACAAACAGTAAAAGTAGAGTTGTCATGTTCTTGATGTTTTAATTTTTATATATTTATATTTTTTTGTACTTTAATATTTTATATTATATATATATATATATATATTAATATTTTCCGATTTGAGCCGAATCAAACTTAATCGGTTTGGATATTGTTATTGATTTTAGAAAGTTTATAATTTTATTGTTTTTTAAATATTTTTAGCCAGGAAAGGTAGCAAAGCTACCGTGTTCTTCGAAAAAGTTTAGGTCGTAAGACTCGAACTAATAATTCAATGAATTTGAAAATCCGAACCAACCAAATAAATTGGTTCATTTTTTTTTCTTTTTTGTGTTCGGCTCTGAATTGAACCAAACCCAATGGTCATTAGTTCGGTTATATTGGAACCGAACCAATTATTATATTTTAATATTTATATATATTAATATTCAATATGTATATCACTTTATCAATTGACAACTTTTCGTCTACTATTCCTGTAACAGTAGAAGCAGTTGTAAACTGGTGGATTATTTTAATTAATTTATTTATTTTTTATACATATGTTTTGTTGGTTTTAGCTACTGTGTTCTTCGAAAAAGTTTAGGATCGTAAGACTCGAACCAATAATTCGATGAATTTGAAAATCCGAACAAACCAATTAAATCGGTTCTTTTTTTTTGTGATCGGCTCCGAATTGAAGCAAACTCAACGATCATTAGTTTGATTAATTTTGAAACGAACCAATTAATATATTTTAATATTCAATATCTATATCAATTTATCAATTGACAACTTTTCTTCTGATGCATACGTACGGGTGAATGGTATATTTTGGAGTGGAGAGGGGCAGCGTGAAAGAAACGGAAAATAAAGTGAATAATAACATACATAATGTTTACAAACATTAAATATTAACCTTAACCATTTATCATTATCAAATAAATTTAGAGTTAAATTTTTGTATACTATTAGTGTAAAAATTCTTTACACTGGTAAACAATCGCAAATCAGAATATGAATTACTTTTAAGATGGTTAGAATAAGATTCAAAGAATTTAATGATATGGCAATTGGTAATTAGTTGTCTGTGTAAAATATTTTTACACTGCATTATATAACAATTAAATTCATAAATTTATTAGTTCAATGTTATTCTCCTCCATAACAAATATTTAAAAAGTTAATGTCAATAAAATATTTCTTTGTGTGAATTCGGTATCGTCTCGCCGGGAGTTAAAGTTAATTTCTCGAGGTATTAAATTCATTTAAGGGCTTACCTCCCCCAATAAATGTTCTTCATACACAATAACATGGTATCGAGTCTCTAAACACATATTTCAAGGACCCAGTTATGTGCTAACCGTGCTACACCATTTTGGTAATATTGATATATTTTATCTTGTTGTTAACATGAAACTAACATTTTAAATGTGTGTTCATTATCAACATTATAATGCGTATTCATGATATAAATATATTGAAAGATGAAGAGTATTAATAAATAAAATTAAAATTAAAATTAAAATTAAATATTATAGCATTATTTATTTATTTTGAAAAACTACCCGTGCGTTACGCACGGGTAATTACACTAGTGTGTGTATATATATATATATATATATATATATATATATATATATATATATTGATAATATATAAAACTTTAGATTCTACACGAAGGTCGTTAGAGTAAAATCAACAAAATATAAGATCTTATTAAGAAATTATAAACTCATCATTATTCTTAGTTCTTATCCTTATGTCACATAATTGTCACTCTTAATTAACATTTTAACCCTAAATGTGTATTTGTCACATTAAAAGAGTTTGACTTTCTAAATATAGTTATTGTGATAATTAGTTTTTGAATGATATTTCAATATGTTTGGATGTTGTTTTGATGATAACATAAATAACTAAAAGTGGATTAAAATTAAGTATATTCCAAACAATATTTTTTTTTAAACAAAAAATATTCAATAAGGTCCCCCCTTCTTTTTGTTACAAGGTGGTGCTAAAGCCCAAAAATAACGATCTACAGCCTAACTAGGCGGGGTGAGGTGGTCCTAAGACATTATCTAGAAGGTGAATCACAAGCTCGGGTGGAAAACATCGGAACTCTTTACATCTGATGACTCATCTAGACTATTGTGGCAATCTGCAAATCTATTCCCTCCCCAAAAGAGTGACGGAAAAGGATTTCCCGCGATCGCTGAGCGGGGGCGAATCAATTTAATAGTGAGGGTGCGTAGATGCACCCTCTCAAATTTTTAAAAAATTATAATAACATTATATATTTTTTTCCACCATTAGTTGTAAATATTTGCACTCATGCCCTTTGGGGTATCAGATTGCACACACTTGACCACTTGGACCCACACCCACGACACTTACCTTCCATCCGGCCCCACCACCAAAGCACCACTCCATTCTTCTTCTACTCGGACCATGCCAGTCTACACCGACCTCCGCCGCCGACCCTCCACCTTCCCGAACAAAGCCTCCTTTGACCACCGCGAAGCGAGAACATAGCACATCATTCGCGAAGAGAACAACACGAGCTGCGCACAACGGCTGGAAAACAAAGCCTCCTTTTACCACACTTGAGTCCGCCTCTCAAAACAAGGCAAGCCACGGATCGTAAGTCCGCCTCCTCCTTTGTCCCTCTGCCGGTCCGCCTCCAGGCCTCCTCATTTGTCCTCGTGAGGTTAGTCTGGTCTGATCGTGAGTCTTGAGGAATTTGAGGGATTTACTCTTTCCCATCATTCAAGTGTTTTTTGACTTGTTTAATTTAGCCCACCTAGCTGATGGTTGCTCATTTAATTGTTCAATTAAAATGTTAGGGTTAATTGCTTGTTTGACTTGACTGAAAATATGATACTGAATTTAGGTTAGTGTTAAAATTGTGGATATTGAGATAACAACATTATTTCATGAAATTGAATGGTTAAACATGAAATTAAATGCATTAATTTGTTTCTTTGATTGTAGGAGATAATGGGAACTTTTTTGAAGAGAAGATTATCATCAAATGAGCAACCACCTTTGTTAAATTCTTGTGAATCAAGTCTCCAACAACAAAGGATTTAAATTGATTTAGAAGAGTTGTCATCCGATCCAGGAATGTGAGTTAAAATTTCTACATATCATCCTAATGATCAAGATAAGATACGAAGAACATATATACAAAGAGGACCATATCAACCTACTCAACACAATTTTCCCCAAAGAAAAATTGGGAATTCTTTAAGAAGATTTTGTCCTTCTTGGTTTAATGAATTTGGCAACCGGTTAGAGTAAAGTATAGAAAAAGATGCCGCATTTTGCTTATGTTGTTATCTTTTTAAGCCTGATTTTGGAAATCAATCACGTGGTGATACATTTTTGACAGACGGATTCACAAATTGGAATAAGAAAGAAAGGCTCTCATCTCATGTTGGAGGTCCAAATAGTGCTCATAATTCTCGAGATTTGATGAATCAAAATTAACACACTGAAGTTGCGATATCTAAGCAATCGGAACAAGTTCGTGACTTATATCGAAGGCGTTTAACAACGTCACTTGATTGCATTCGCTTTCTAGTGAAACAAGGATTATCTTTTCGTGGTTATGATGAATCAATCGATTTTGCTGATCAAGGTAATTTTCTTGAACTTCTTAAATTTATTTTCGAACACAATGAAGCAATAAATCATGTTGTCTTGGAAAATGCTCTTGAAAATCATCAATTAATTACTTCAGCAATCCAAAAGGAAATTGTTAATGCTTGTGCATTGGAAACCATTAGTGCTATTGAAAACCATTAGTGCTATTGAAAACATTGTCGACCCATCAATTTATCTTCTATTGAAGTTAGCAATGATTTTGCCCACGATAGAAAGAGCCTTTTCTGTTATGAAGATTGTGAAAAATAGGTTGCGTAATCGAATGGGAGATGCATGGATGAATGATTGTCTAGTGACTTATATTGAGCGAGAAGTGTTCAACAACGTTGACAACGAGTTGATCATTCAACGATTTCAAAACATGAAGTCACGTAGAGGGCAGTTATGAGATATGTAATTTATTAGTTTTTAGTACCGTGCAAATGCACGGAAAAAAATCTATCAAATAAATTTCTTTTAAATTTTATAATATTAATAATTTTATAATTTTGTTATATTATTATAAAAATATAAACGCAATATTATGCGTACATTAATTTTGTTATGATAGTGTAGAAACAATTATAGAATGCATATTTTTTTTATCAATGCATCACTGTATAATTACCAAACAGTATAAAAATCTTTAAACTAATAGCATGTATAATTTAATTTTTCTTAATGCATATAAACATAAAAATTATTATAACAATGTCGACATTATACTTATTACTTTAATTTACTTGTACATTATTTTCATGATCATAATAATTATTATTACTATCACAAATAAAATCTATTTTAGCATACTATTAATGTACAAAATTTCGCATATTATACTTTGTTTCAAGTTAAAATATATGTATAAGTATATCATATACTCATTATAAGATAGATACATGTGCTTTAAACATAATGTAAATTATCTTTGTCACGTCATCCATAATAATATATATGCATATTGCAAAACCTTATTTTGAAATTCAATAGTGTATATTCCTGAACAAGTACCACAACAAATTATAAGTAGAGAGCCACAACAAATAAATTATTGAACACAAAAAAAATGAAAAGTTAAAATAATAGCATGAGTTATTTAGCACCCACACCTGCAATAATTTTCCCAAAAAATTCACCCTTTGGACGAACTACATGAAATATCAGGACATTCCGACGAACTAAGCTTTCTCTCAAAAACAAAATGATGGATCTCATCCCACTTTGGATTACATGTGAAAGTTAAAAAAAATCTGGATATCCGAACTTTGTATAAACTATCATAGCATCTTACCTTAAAGCATTTTTTAATGGAGGAACCTTTCATATCTCCTCGATCAACAACTTCTTCAATACTTTTTAAAAAATCACCTCTAAGAATACTCTGATTTCTTCTAATGTATGATAATCTTTTAGTTTCAACCATTGAGTATATATCAACAACAAATTGTTGGAATAACCTTTTATTGTTCAACAAAATTGTCCCCTCAAAAGATCTATTCATTAATCTAAATTCAAGGAACCTTCTAAGTGAAATCCAAACTCTTGGATAGATTGTGAAATTAACATTCTTTATTCCACGCACTATATCCCCGTAACTCACTTGGGTTGGTAGACTACGTTTCTGACATTCCACTAAACTTATAAAATCTAAATCTATTTATTTATTAAAAAAATAAAGCAAAAAAAAAAAACAACTAAGTATTTGAAGACTGAGTTAGTCCATTCACATTACCCTTTTAAAAAATAATTAAATATTATAGTTGAAAATAAATAATAAAACTTAAATAAATGATCCTCTAAAAATCAAGATCAATAATTTTTAGAACTACACAATTAATAAAAGTTGTAAAAAATACTTAATAAATATTTTATATATTAAAAATCAAACATTGTATACAAATAAAGTACAAACAAAATATATTAAGTAATAATATTCGTGTCTATTTATTAAAACAAAATAGTTCTACCTGGAAGCATTTTTATGTTTTCCTCACCACTCCTCAAACCAAACCATTATGCCACAATGTTCACAACATCGGTTCATTGCTCAAAAGTCTAGAAAATCTAGGAAAAAGTTTAACAAATCAATCAACATGCAAAAAATAAAAAAGTAGCAAAAATAAATTAAATTAATAAATGCAAATAGACATTGATTACTAAATAAATATATTCACGTTCATCTTCAACAAATAAAGAATTCTCTCCATTATGAACTTGAAAATCCATTTCTATAAAATAAATAACAACGAACCAATTAAATAAAAACTGAAATGCAAGTGGGAAAATGTTATACATTAATACAAGCAAAATAACAATTTCTATTACTTGGACGGATTTTGAAATTAACATTCTTTCTTCTACGTAGTATATCCCTTAACTTACTTGGGTTGGTAGACTATATTCTTGACATTCCACTCGACTTATAAAATATAAATCTATTTGTTTTTTAAAAAAACAAAGTAAAAAAGTTAAATATTAACTAAGTATTTGAAGACGAAATTAGTACATTCACATTATCATTTTAAAAACATAATTAAATATTGAAGTAGAAAATAAATAATAAAACTTAAATAAATGGTCCCTTAAAAACCAAGACCAATAATTTTTAGAACTACACAATTAATAAATGTTGTAAAAAAAACTTAATAAATATTTTACATATTAAAAATCAAACATTGTATATAAATAAAGTACAAACAAAATATATTAAATAATTATATTCGTGTCTATTTATTAAAACAAAATAATTCTACCATGGAAGCATTTTTATGTTTTCCTGACTGCTCCTCAAATCAAACCAATTGCGCCACAATGTTCACGATATTGGTTCATCCCTCTAAAGTCTAAACAATCTAGAAAAAGTTTAACAAATCAATCAACATGTAAAAATTAAAAAAATGGCAAAAATAAATTAAATTTATCGATGCAAATAGACATTGATTACTAAATAAATATCTCATGTTCATCTTCAACAAATAAATGATTCTCTCCATCACGAAATTGAAAATCCATTTTTATAATATCAATAACAATGAACCAATTAAATAAAAAACCGAAATTCAAGTGGAAAAATTTATACAATAATACAAATAAAATATTAATTTATATTACCCAGACGGATTGTGAAATTAATATTCTTCCTTCTACACATTATATCCCCATAACTCATTTTGGTTGATAGACTATATTGATGACATTCTACTCCACTTAATTTTTTTTTTAAAAGCAAAAAAATTAAATATAAACAAAATAATTGAATATAAAGTTAGTACATTAATATTATCATTTCAAAAGCATAATTAAGTATTTAAGTGGATAATAAATAATAAAACTTAAATAAATGATCATGAAAATCAAGACGAATAATTTTTAGAATTAAACAATTAATAAATGTTGCAAAAAATAATTAATAAATACTTTACTTATTAAAAATTAACCATTATATATAAATAAACTTCAAATAAAATATATTAAATAATTATATTTATATTTATTTATTAAACAAATCATCATAGCATTAGGCTCATCCTCTTTTTTTACTGTTCAGTAAAAATGTGAATGAGCAATATAAAGTTAATAGATTTGATTAGATATATTAAAATTTTGTGATTTTAACATTTATAATTTTATCTTTTTATATATATATATAATGATATTTATTATTAATTATTTTAAAAATATACCCCACTATCCTGAATTTTAGATCCGCCTACTGATGTCAAGCATTATCTGGAATGATGAAAAAAATTGATTACAAAAGAATTGATTTTATATTATTTAAATAATACACTTTGGATACTTATTTAAAAAAAAACAAATATGTTTCACAAAAAGTCGTGCAACGCACAGGTGCCCTCCCCCACTAGCAGCCACACTAGTTAATAATAAATTAATAGTAATACAATATGAATAGTTCACTTGAAAAGAATAACAAGGATAATTCTTCTGATCGAAAAATTTTCTTGTCTGCATTTGAAATCAGCGCGTTGTCATAGCTTTACACTTTGAAGTGTTAACCAATAACCGTGCCAAAATGATACGATTAATTCTTCTAAGACGTAGGGGTAGGTCCAAAAGTCAAAAGGCTAGTTCATCGACTGCATGAACGTTCGTTACCCTACCCTACCCTGCTTTCTCTGGTTTCATTCATGAATTCACGTTATTGGTCAGAAAACTCAGAATTAACAGCACGATGCCTGTTTGTACAGCATTCCGTTGTTGAAACTACGTTTGAGCGTTCAAATTCTAATTGTTACGTTAACTGTAGTGTTTGAGAATAAAATTGATTCGAAAATAATTGATTTATGACGTCTAAAATCGAGTTTTATGAAAGTAAAATTTTTTGGTTTTTCTTTTGAAAATAATTGATTCGAGATATAGGATCTACAAAATTCTAGATATTTACATATTAAAAGTGATTTTACTTTATCATTCAAACAAAATCAATTCTTCTAAACATGCTTTCAAAATATTGTTACCAAACAAAAATCAATTTTTTAACCTTGATTTTTTCAAAATCAATTCTTCCAAAATCAATTCTTAACCTATTTGAAACAGCGACAGAATGATGAGAATTACTTTCGTGAAGACTGGACATGGAAGCTATTGAGAGCAGCTTCCAAGTTTTTAGCATAAAAAAATTACAAAAGTACCATTTTGACCGTGATTTAACATTCATTGTGAATTTTGACTGCCAATCCAAACACGTATTATCAAAATCTAAAATAATTGAACCTCATGAGGGTAGTATTCAATGACATGACGAGTAGTGTATGAAAATTGGTGATATTTATTATTATTATTGAGAAATGTTAGCAACAAATTCTTTTCAATACACTCCCTTTGGTTGAGATTCATACGGATCCTACTATTTTGGAAATTGGTCTTATTAATTTATGTGGGTCTCACTTGAATTTTGTATGACCCATATGAATTTCAACCAACAAGAGAGAATATATTCCTAGCATTTCTCTTTATCATTTCCACACTATTTTATTATTTTTAATTAATTAAATAAAAGAGAATTATTTTAATTAAAATAAAACCAGTAAAAGGTAAATGTCTAACCAAAGGTGTAAAAAAAGATATGTAGCATTTACTTTTCAGTGTAATCGCTGATCACTTAACCTTACCATGTGTTTGGATGAATGTTTGTTAAAAGTAATTTTGAATGTGATTGATTTTGCTAGTATTTGAGTTTAACATTGGATAGTGATATGACCTGAAAAATGCTTATAAGTAATGGGCAACTCCCACCCTATAAGCTAGCTTTTGGGATTGAGTTAGACCCAAACCCAAATTCAAAGAGTTAGAATTGAGTTCGAACTTGAGTGATTTATGTTTGGATTTTTTTTATTTTGAAAGCAAGTTTGATGCAAAACTTAGTGTAAAATTTTCAATTCAACTCAAAAGTTACTTTTTATAGCTTCTAATCACTTCTAAAGGAAAAATCAATTTTTTGGACAAAAACCAAACATCTATTATTACTAAAATCACATTTAACATAGGGTAAAATCAATTCGAAAGGTTTTCATCTTGAAACCAAACACACTTTAACATTGTCTATCGCGCAAGTAAATTAAAAATACTACTTGTACATTTACTTGCAAAAAGTTTTTCCAGAGGAAGCTTACATATAACATGATAGGTAAAAATACATTTATTTAGAATGTGTTTAGAAGAGTTTATTTAGACGAGTTCTGATATTTGAATATCAAAGTTTAGACATTATATGTAATACCGTATGTGTTTATTTTTATATTTCATTATTTTTTATCAACTTTTATATTCATGCATATCGAAAATATACTCAAAAACAAAGGGGACACCATATGTTCAAAAAACATTGTTGTATTTAAACTTATCTTATAGTATAAGTGCTTTTGTAAGTATTTGGAAGAGCTTATAAAAATAGATTATGGTATGTCCATAAGCTGTTTTTAGCTTATATTCATCTGCTCCACAAGATAGCTTACAGAAATAGCTTATAAAGAGTTTATGCAGGGTTTCAGCTCATATGTGTGTGTTTGGTTCCAAGTTTGAAACCTCCAAAATTGATTATGCTCTCTATCAAACATGATTTTAGAGAAAATGAGATGTTTGGTTACCGTAAATAAAATTGATTTTACCTCCAAAAGCGATTCTGACTAGAAGCTAAAAAAAGTAGCTTTTGAGTTGAATTGAAAAATTTACACTAAGTTTTACATCAAACTTGCTTTCAAAATTAAAACATCCAAACATAAATCACTTCACTTTAAACTCAATTCTATCCAAACCAATTTTATAAAATCAATTACATTCAAAATCACTTTTATCAAACGCTCATCCAAACACAAAAGAAACTATTCATAAAAACGTATATGATAAGCACTTATTAAATAAACTATTAGTGTGTGCTTGGATAAGCGTTTGATAAAAATGGTTTTGAATGAAATTGATTTTGTAAAATTGATTTAGATAGAATTGAGTTTGAAGCGAAGTGATTTATGTTTGAATGTTTTCATCTTGGAAGCAAGTTTGATGTAAAACTTAATGTAAATTTTTCAACCCAACGCAAAAGCTGTTTTTTTTAGCTTTTAGTCAAAATCGTTCATCGAGGCAAAATTAATTCTACCTGATAACAATCAAACTCCTAATTTTTACTAAACTCACGTTTGACAGGAGACAAAATCAATTATGGAGGTTTCCAAGGTGAAACCAAACACACATTTAATTAAGTTGTGTATCCAAATACACCATATGTTCGGAAACCTATGTTGCTCCTACAAAAGTGTTTATGAAAAGTGGAAATTACTCATATTAGCTACCATCTAGACGTGATTCCGGTAATGAAATTGAAGGTTTCAAACACACTATTGGATTAGAGAAATTATAAATGAACACCTTCCCCATGGACACCATACCTACATCGTATGGGGGGAGTATGTTTTAGGTATTGGGTGTTGATTTTGGGGAGAATAAAATAATAATAAGTATAGAAAAATATAAATATATGATATTTAGTGTTGATTTTGGATGTACAAATATCATAACTCATTGGATTATTAGTCGGCCAAGATTACATTTCATTTTAGATTAAATCTGAAATAAATATATTCTTACTTATAACACTGTTAAAATAGCTTTCTTTCATATATCTCAAATCGTCTAAATGGTAAAATTTAAAAAGGAAACTTTAACCATAATTAAATTATTAGAATTATATATATATATATATATATATATATATATATATATATATATATATATATATATATATGATAAGTTGACAATCCAAACCAAAAACCGACAATCATATAAATACCACTAAGAATAGAGAAAAGACAAAAACAATAATATAATAATATAAAACATCATAATAATGAGTTGATACAAAGTTGTCCCATTATAGTTATCTATACTTGTTAGAATATCATACCTCATATATATATATATATATATATATATATATATATGTATGTATGTATGTATGTATATATGTATGTATGTATGTGGAGCAACTCCTTTTGGATCATACATGAATGATCAAGATTAGAACATAAAGTCATGTGACTTTTTTAAGTGATCACACGACCACCAACTAACTTCTAATCCTGATCATCCATGTATAGTTTAATGGTCCAGATTTATTCCTCTCACTCTCACAATAAGACATTTCTCTCACTTTAGTTGCCCCACATATATATATATTACTTGTGTTACTCTGAACTTAATTATAAGTAAAAACAACTAATTTCATACTTATTAAGGTAGTTAGTTAATTTAATTTAACTGTATTGATGTATATATAAAAAATGAACTATAATTACTAAACTATCATTTAATTGTCTCTGGAATATGCAATGCTCTTGAAAAAATAAAGAGAGAATTGGTTTTATTGATTAATTTTCTTGATTTTTAAAATACTTATATTAAATAGAGTTAAGTTAGTTGGATTTTGGTTATATTTGAGTGAAAAAACATAGCTACTTTTTTGTTTTAATTGATTTGAGATTTAGTATTATTTTAAACAAAATTAGAGACAGTTTCCTCGAAAACAGTGTGATCCCTTGACAATCTTTCTCCTCCTCCTTCAGGTCTTCCTGATGGCTTTTTCCATAATTAATTAATTTTATCCTCATGTACAATCATTATAATGAGCACCGAAAATGGAAATACGATAAGCACAGTAACATTAACACTACTTTGACACAGCCCTTCTAAAATAATGTTGAGAGTAAAGTAAGAAAGTAAAAGTATATTTATTTTTAATTAATTAAAAACAGTCGAAATTTCAACAAATTTTAACTACTAAAAATAAATATATTCTTATTTACCTATTTTAGATGAATATCAATTTATATGAGGCTAATCCAATTCGAGCTTGTGTGGTTGTAGTCTTTAATAGCTCATGCAATTTTTGTATGTAAAAAAAAGTTCATGCAATTTTAATAAGTAATTAATTTTTTAAATAGCAAATTAAAAATTTAACTTTTAAAATTGTAGCTAGAATTCTGAAATAACATTTTACATTCACTTCACATGTAATTGGTAACCACCTATTATTCGGTATTTAGTGTCTTTAAATTGAGTGGACATCCTTTTCATTTATTAATTTTTTTAGGTGAGAGATTGACACAATGGATAAATTCGTGTCTCCAACATTTTAATCTTTTATAAAAAAATAATGCATAAAAAATATATTATATCTATCTCTCTCCTAAATGGAAGTGTGAAAGGGAGATAACACAAGAGAGAGGATCTTGATTAGTTTAAATTACATTTTTTTTGTTAGCCTATAAGAATCTTATTAAATGAACTTTTTTTAATAAAAAAAACTTATTTCCAAAAGAATAATCCAATCCAAAGAATGGCAAAAAAAAAAAAAAAATTGTAATCCAAAGATACAATAATACTAGAATACAAAAAGATGATCTTCTGCTTCTGTTCACACTCAACCTAGTTCGTTATTATTGTAAAGTAATCACTGATTTCCTCTGCTTATTAATGCACCTAACTCAACACAAGCTAACACTTCTGGAAAAGTAGTAACCATGGCACAGTAAGAACTCCGAGTGAGTGAAACTGTGGAGCTCTGAGCAACAAAAGTTAACACTAACTCAACACTCACCACCAACCCTTCCTTCATCAACAACAATGCTCCAAACAACCTGCATTTTGTTAATCTCGGTTCTTGGTTCCTTCTTACCACTTGGAACAGCAATGCTGAACCTAACTCTCCCCGGAGCACACCCCGACCCTGAAGCTGTTGCCCACGAAGTTCATAGGTACCCTGTTTATTCCTCTGTTTCTTAGGTGTTTGTTGCAAAATACTCTATAACTTCACAATGTAGTATCCTACATTGCAAATATTTAGAGGACAAAGGGTAGATCTGAGCATCTGGGTCATATTCCATTTCATTTTTCTTTTCATATTTGATTTTATTAGTTGGTTTTATACATAGCTACCGGATACGCGGTGAACGGGTCATTTGGTACCAAATTTGACATTTTTATTAGAAGATTTTCTTTAAGATGAACAAGATGATATGACGAATTTAGTACGTGATACATAGGTTTCATGAGATAACTCAGGTTTTAAATCCTTATGCGGTCACAATTGAGGTACCAATGCGGTTATAGAGACTATCAAAATCACAATTTATACCTTGGATTCATGATTTCTTTTGTTTTGTAGGAAGGTTAATGCTTCAATTGCAAGAAGGGAAATGCTAGTAGTGTCACAGAAAGATGAGTCATCATGCCTAACAGGGAACCCAATTGATGATTGTTGGAAATGTGACCCAGATTGGCCCAACAACCGGCAGAGGCTAGCAGACTGCGCCATTGGGTTTGGGCAGTATGCAAAGGGAGGGAAGGATGGTGAGTTTTACATTGTGACTGACTCATCTGATGATGATGCTGTTAACCCAAAACCGGGAACTCTTAGATTTGCAGTGATACAGAATGAGCCACTGTGGATCGTGTTCCCAAGTAACATGATGATTAAGCTGTCTCAAGAGCTTATCTTTAACAGCTATAAGACCCTTGATGGGCGTGGCGCTGATGTGCACATTGTGGGTGGAGGCTGCATTACTCTTCAGTATATAAGTAATGTCATCATACATAACATTCACATCCATCATTGCCATCCCTCAGGTAAGAAATTCTTCAATTAATGCTTCTTGTCTTCTTCAACTTAATTGTGCTTCATACAGTGAACTTTACTTTAAGCAAAATGTTTTTAATTTTATGCCATGATAAGCCGTTTAGTATTAGTGGATAGTAAAATATACTTCATCCGTAGTTTTTGGTAGTTTAAGGTTTCTACACATATATTAATAAATCATTAATATATTTATAAGTATAACAAAATATCTTTATTTCTATTATTAATTATTTACAAATTAAAACTATATTTATTCCATACTCCACCGGCCATTTATATACTTGACAAGCTTTGTGTATGAAAGACTTTTTAATTTAATTCTATTATAAGGATATATATGAAAAAAAAGTAAAATATATCTTGGGTTTATAAAACATCCATTGTTTTAGAAGAAAAACAAATAGCTAAAATTAACAAAGAAAAAAAACGGGGGAGTACAGGAGAATGCTAACGAGTGCCTTTAGGGTATTCTTTAAAAAACTAAGAAAAGAAAGATTTTTTTATGGGAAATTGATGTATTTAATGGTTGAAAATGTGAAATAGTTAGTTTTCCAATAAAAATTTACTTAACTTAGTTCGTTAAAAAGTGTCCTTAGAGCATCCACATCCCGACTCCCCACTTTGAAGCTCTTAAATGGGTCATGCTATTACATATCAGTTATTTTTCCTTTTTATAACTTAAACTTCTCATCTCTATATCCCAGCAACTTTTAAAAAATTCTTAAATAAATCCACCAGTGATCCTACATCCTTATATTTCCCATAACAATTGAACAATTATATGTTATAACTTAAAAAATGTTAGGGTGCCTATAGAAGCACCCTCCAAATTGGAGGTGCTTAACAAGCACCATCTCCATCGGTTCATACATTTTAAGCATCGATGCTTAATTTCTAAGCACCCAAAAAACATCACCGATGCATATGGTCTCAGATACTCAGGGTCCATTTGTTTTAGATTTTGATAGAATTGGTTTTGGAAGAATTGATTTTGAAGAAATCAAGGTTAAAAAAATTGATTGTGGTTGGTAACAATATTTTAAAAGTGGGTTTAGAAGAATTGATTTTGTTTGGATGATAAAGTTAAATCATTTTTGAAGTATAAATATGTAGAATTTTGTGGATCCTACATCTAGAATCAATTATTTTCAACGAAAAAGTTAGAAATTTTTATTTTCACAAAACTCAATTTTGACTCATCAAGAATCAATTATATTCAATAAAATTTCATAAACAAATGAATAAACAATATCCAAATACATAAATAATAACCTCAAACTAAAAAAATTACCGTTTGCGTTGACAACGGTGTCAACCAAACAGGCAGTCGTTAGCATACCCAAATATATAAAGTGAGTTATGGTTGGGTAACTTTAATGTGAATGAGCGTAACGACACACATTGGAGGAGGGTAACAGTTTTGTTTCGAAGAACCATAAAGCAGTGTTTGTTTTGATGTGACAGCGCAAATAATTAAAGGAAAATGATTTTTAAATATACTTTTTGCACTTTATTGTTTAGACTTATTCGGTGAGATACAGCAAAGAAAAGATAGAAAGTATCTTAGGAAATATATATATATATATATTATTTATTTTGTTATTTAAAATTAATAATATAAGAATCATACGAGGAAGTGGGAGAAATTGTTGTAGGCTGTTGGAGAATCACGGAAGATTATGTTCTCTCTATTTAAACTTTGACATTTCAGCTTTTATAATGATAGCTGTCCATATTTATTTTTTTAAGTTCATTGATAGTAATAAAAATGCTTTTATAAAAAAAAAAGATAGTAATAAAAATGGTCAAGAATTAAATGAGGTAAATGGCACCATTATTTAAAGTAAAAATGTCAAAATTTGAATTAAATGAGCACGATATGATATAAAGCAACATAAGATGGTTTTCAAAAAGTGGGATAAAAATAGTATCTTGATAATTAAATTAGATGAGTGGCGTCATGAAAAAAGAGTCTTATAATGAAAAAGAATGCAACTATATGTTAAAAAGATTATATTTTATATATGCATTTGGATTAGCTTAGGATGCCTTTTATTTCCATTTAAATAATGTCAACCGTAGAAGCTCTAGCTTACCAAAAAAAAAAAAAAATTGATATGTGAACATTCAAATGGGACACCCATTTGAGACACCTGATTAATCATGTATAAATATTTGATTAATTCAATTCATTATATGGTTAATCACGTTAATGGGCTTATTTACCATAACTATGTAAATATTTTGTTGATCACATGTAAATATCTGGTTAATTCAGTTCTTTATATGATTAATGGGTCATCATGAATTAATCAAATATTTATACGTGATTAACCATATAATAAATTGAATTAATCAAATATTTATACATGATTAATCAGGTGTCCCATACCCATTTGGGTGTTCACCTATCTTTACTTAAAAAAAAACCGTAGAAGCTCTAGATGCATGGCTGCAATGCACAATGCTTTAAATGGGCTTTTTGACCCACTAGTGCAATTTGCTTAATAAATTTCTGAAATAGTGTAACTTGGAGAGTACTTGTCAAATTGAGGTAAGTCTCGATTTTATTTTTTAGGGTTTATTATAAAATAATAGAAGTCCTATATGATATGTATGATTTCAATATCGAATGATAGACACAATCAAATAAAAATCATATATAGTATATACGACTTTTTTTATTCTATTATTTGATAAATATTTTTCAAGTTGCATCCTTTCGATAATTTATCAACCAAATTGCCCTAGTTTTAAGAGTTCATATATACTAGTACTAAATGGGACCACATTCATTATTAGTATGAAAAATTGATAGGGTGTGGGGAGACTTTTTTGTATCGTCCTTTTTAGTTTGTCCCCCAATCAAAAATGATAAACCAAAACCATAAAATAGATGAAATGTAAACAGGGTTACGACTCCTATAAATCAAATTCACTTTCAAAGAGTGAATCCATCTTTACACAATTTATAGCATGTTTGGATCTGTTTTTTTTTTTTATTATTGTAGCTTCAACAGTGAAACTTTATCCTACCGTGGTGTTACAACTTATTAGAACCAAACACATGCTTATTAGTAGCTTAATAGTAATGCAATGTATAAATAATGGGGTTGGTGCAGGGAACACAAACGTGCGTTCAAGCCCAGAGCACTACGGTTACCGAACAGAATCAGACGGTGACGGCATCTCCATATTCGGCTCCAAAGACATATGGATCGACCACTGCACCCTTTCACGTTGCAAAGATGGCCTAATAGACGCAGTGATGGGTTCAACAGGTATCACCATATCCAACAACTTCTTCTCTCACCACAACGAGGTGATGCTCCTCGGCCACAGCGACCACTATCTCCCCGACACCGGCATGCAAGTCACCATTGCCTTCAACCACTTCGGGGAGAAGCTGGTGCAGCGCATGCCGAGGTGCAGAAAGGGTTACATCCACGTAGTGAACAATGATTTTACTCAGTGGGAGATGTATGCTATTGGTGGCAGTAGTGAACCTACAATTAATAGTCAAGGGAACCGTTACACTGCACCGGGGAACCCTTTTGCGAAGGAGGTTACTAAGAGGGTTGATACTGAGGAAGGGATGTGGAAAGGGTGGAATTGGAGGTCTGAGGGTGATGTCATGGTGAATGGAGCTTTCTTTGTTGCTTCTGGAGAAGGTGTTGAGGTTAAGTATGAGAAGGCTTATAGTGTTGAGCCTAAGTCAGCTGATCGGATTTCTCAACTCACCATGTCCGCCGGCGTTCTCGGCGTTGCCAGGTATACATGATTTTTATATTGTCAATTATTACATCATTTGACTTTTATGATGATTCATAGAACAACAATGTATCAAGATGAGATTCATGCATGACAATGAGTAAAATATAAAGTGGCCATGCAAAAGAACTTGTTTAGGCTTATAAAAACGGTTTGTGAAAATAAATTTGTGAAAATAGCTTATAACTTTATTATAAGCTATTGTTAATTTATTTTAATAAACTTCTCAAAAGAAATTTATGAAAATAAATTTTTTTAGCTTATTTAAAAAAAATTTGTTAAATAAGCATTTAAATAACCCGTTTTCTTTTATATTCAAAATTAAGTGCTTTGGCATATATGATTTCTCATTATCATCATTATTATTATTTTGCTTTCTTTTTCTTTGAAATGGAAATGTTGAAAATGGGTGATGAATGAACAGGGATAACAACCTGGGAATGTGGAGTAGAGGACCCAATGGTGAAGGTGATGACATTTCAGAGTCCGGACCTGAGTACACGGACGACATGTCCCCGAGCGCAAGGGTGGTGGTGCCACCATATTCTACTTTCATTATTGTGTCATCTTCTATTCTGTTGTGCTTCTTGTCATATAGAATACCATTAACTGTTATTCTATAACAATTCAAGAACCAAGCGTCTTCAGTGTTTCTTTTTCTTCTCTTTCATTGGAATGAAAAGTGCCTGCTCCTAAAGTCTAAAGATCAGGCACCATAATTAAGACTGTATATATTCTTCTTCACACCATCATCACTTACTCTTTTTTATGTGCTTTAACTCTTTTTCTTATGCGCTTTGTTGACTTTCTTTATAGTTATGCTGCTTAAATTTTGCAAATTACCCCCCTGCAAAGAAAGTTTAGGAAAAAGAGGATTAAGCTTAAACTATAATCAATGTCCTGAACTCCTCATAAATATTTTTGTTTAGTTTTTGCTGGGTTACCATGTCATTTAAAGTGTGTCATCTTCTCACCAAGTTTTTTCCATATACAATATCAGCTAATTTACTAACAATATTATTGTGTAGCAACATTTTATTTGGGTTGTTATTAATTCTAAATTGTTTATTAATTTAATTATTAGAATTTGATTTTAAATGTATTTTAGCAAAACCAAATTATTAAACAAGTAAATTGATAAATAATCCAAAATTAGTGTTAATAAAAATAAGATGTTTGGATGCAATATCATTATTTGTGGAATAACAGATATTCAAATTAAACAAAACGACATATTAAGACATATATTGAAGTTTAGGGATTAATCATAAAGATTTTAAATTTGTGATAATGGTTTACAAAATGAAAATAAGGTCGTCCTGTGTTCCCAAAATTTATATCAAATTAATGGAGGTTTGGTGAGATTAGCAAATTACATATGAACAACTGTTTTGTGTGTTTGCCTTCAAAGATAATTCTTGTACAAGTTACAAAAAGTAATTCTTATATTGGGTTTGAAAAATTTAGACTAAGTTTTACATCAATCTTATTTTTTAAATAAAAACATTCAAATATAAACCACATCACTTCAAACTCTATTATAAGTTATAGCCAAATCAATTTAATTCCAAATCACGTTATTGAAGATTCATCCAAAACCCATGCAAGAGATGCTATACTAGAACATCTTGGTACTATGAAGCTATCAATGTGTGCAGGGCCCAGAAAAGGATCGGTTGGATATATAGTGTTGGAAATCCGCCTTAATTGCGGTCCACCCCTAGCCGCCTTAATTGCGGCAATTTTGAGCTGCCTTCATTGCAGCCTCCAGCACCTTCATTGTGCCGGTTGTGAGGGTGTTTAGTCCCACATCGCCTAATGATATGACCTAAGTAGAGCTTATAAAGCTTGGACAATCCTCACCTTATAAGTCGGTTTTGAGAGGTTGAGTTAGGTCCAAAAATCTAAGATATAGTTGACAACCTTACATTGCATTAATAAGAGCCTAATTCCACAAATAAAACTCAGTGATCTCCAAATCAAATGACAACAGCTCCAATGGGCTCCCTTGCATAATTTCATCTTATTTAGAAGTTAGAACTGAAAGCAAATCTTAAATTTGAACTGCAAGTAAAGGAAAAAAAAGCAGAGCATAGAATACTAGTGCACTCCACTAGACGCATACATATCAAAATTTGTAATGTTTTTCTACCCAAGCAACGCAAAAGACCAAATGTTAAAGACACTGAGCTTGCCTATGCTTATGCTCCCTTAAAAACTCAAAGGCATTAACCATATAATCAACGCTCTATGAATGATTTGTTCATAAGTTCGACTGCGTCATCCATGAACTGCATAAAGAAAAACAACTACATTATTCATGGTAGTTATAGCATATTTAGAATTGCATGTCATCTGGACATATCACCTTTTTTAATATAAAAAAATAAACAAGAAATTTATGAATCAGTAATACCAGCAACCATGCAAGATAAACAAGTCCAAAGATAAGCACAACGATATCCACAATAAGAGTTGATTTATGATTTTTTTATTTTTTTGGTTCAACTGAGTTGTTCACCAGAAGCACTGAGAATGTGTTTATACTTTAAACCAACTTAAGGCATGGGTTTATGAGCAATGCATCTGGCTATTCGGCACAATACTACAGTATGAAGACAGGTGAGGCTGACCCTTAACAACGTCAGACTTCATAGCAACATTGAATTTTAATGTCCAATTCACTACAATACTCTAGGTTTTCCCGACAAGGTAGTAATTGTATAAGACGTAACACAAATATATTTAAGTGTGGTTGTTTGATAATGATTAATATAGTTGTAATCACATGGTGCAATACAAAAGATTATCATCTCAATTTTCAGGTAAATAAGGATGAATGCAATATGACATATACGTAAATGCATCAAAATCAAATACGAACTTCAAGAATTGTCAATTTTTTCCCTGGCATGCATAAAAATATAAAATAAAACCTCACCTTCCCGAGCATCTTAAGTTCTTTCCCAACCGGTTCCAAAAATTTCAGGTCAACACTGATAGGCCAGACCTGTTCAAACATGAAGCCAAAAAGAAAAATGTTAAATTGAATCTCTTTGAAAAAATACAATCTTCCTAAAGACCATTACCCACCTAGCCCAAAAGAGAAACGTAAATATTAGAGAAAATGTAAACATAAACTAGAGTGGGGAAAATATTAACACGTGACAAGAAAAGAGAAAAAGCCCTGCATTAATGAACAAGGCAAACATTCAGATTACAAAACAGAACATAGATCCTTTGCCTCTTACCCCGCTGTTATGTATGCAAGGATTCAGGTAGCAAGAAAACCTAACAGTTAAAACTAAAACTAACCTAACTTAATATTTCAGATAAAAAAAAATGCAGGAAACAAGGCTTAGGCATGGAAACAAAAAGATGGAATAATAATTCTGACTGTACAAGCAATACATAATACATTGTGTTATTAAAGATGTTCATCACACTTGGTTGCTTCGGAAGAAATGAAAGAGGAACATTTGGGTTAGGAGGATAAATTTCCTCTTCTTCATGTAACTAATCGAGAGCTTTTAGACAACAAATAAAAACTGAATGCATTAGAAATTAGGATGTTAAGAAAGACAAATTGTCATGTAAGGATATTTTTCAAAGATAAAGGTAAATATCAATTAAGATTTGCCAAAATATTTAAGAAGTTCTAGCCTTACATAACACAAAAATGTCCACTTCAAAAAAGTGAAATTGACATCATAGCAAAATCAAAGACAAAAAAGAAAATCTAGGACTTATACAGGTAGATATGAGAAGAACGTGCCATAAGTGGAGCAATCATCACACAGCTTTTGAGAGAATAAATGGCAAGTAAAATTTGTGCAGTGCATTATAAACTGCTGCTGTATGCTTACTGTTGTTGATTTTATTACCGTTGTGGTTGTAGCTCATGAGGCCAGTAGCTCAGTCACAACTCATTGCTTGATTGTTGGGAAAATAAACTCAGTTTAAACATAACCAAAAGAGCATGAAAAGAAGAAAAAATATGCAATCACAAACACCGAACAGTTAAACTCTCTAATCATAGAAAACCAACAAAAATGAAAAACGAGTTCAAAAACTCAAAGGCATTAACCATATTTTGTTTTGATAATAAAGAACATTAACTATGTGGTTAATTTGACTGAATAAAGATTTCCAATGGTTTAGATTTTGGTGCCCAACAGTCCCTGAACATGTCCCCCAATGTTAATACAACATTAGCAAGAATCAGTCAAGGGTTTTGCTAACTAATGCTCGTTCACCTGCACGATCGACCATCTCATTGGTTTCGATAGATTAATTAGTTCTTAATGCCCAGGTGGACTACCAAATTGCAATCAATATATTCTTTTTTGGGTTTTTCCTTGTCAGTGCTAAGAACTACAATGCTGAAGCATTTCTAGCATCACCCATCAATCAATAACATTACATCAACAGGCTTCCATTCCATCTTTCAAAAACCAAAACAGGAAGACACAAAACCAAAATCACAATGCAAATTGATCCTAGTATATTGTGAAGTAACACGAAATCAAATTCCATACTAACAGAACATCCAACACAGGAACTGGATATCAAAGTAAGAACACAAATCATACAAAATTCAATTACACAGAGGAACCAATTGTTCAGTTTTAATTTAGAATTTTTTTTAAAGTCCTTTATAAAAGGATTGATGTTAAATCCTCCTAAACAATCAATTAGCTTAAAATATTCTTCCTAAATCCTAACCACTCAAACAGAAAGGGAAAAAAAAAGCATCAAAAGAAAAACAAATATTTAACATCAAGAGAATCCAAAAAAAAAAAAAAACAGTTTTTTATTAAAAAAATGTGATATAAAAGAAAATTGACAGCAAAAGGAGGGAAAGAGAGAGGACCTTGAGGCCAAGCAGCTTGATGGGCGTAATCTGGCCAGGCACTATGCAGTCAGGACCAGCTTCTTCCACTATAGCTTCTTCACCCAACCCATTTCCTATCGGGTCGGGTTGCTGCGTAACCCGAATCCCCAAAATTCAAAAAATAAAAACTGTTAGTGAAGCAGTAGAGGGTGCAAGCAAAGCAAGAAATTGATGGATGAAAAGTGAAAAGTGAAAAGTGAAAAGGAAGGGACCTTCATGACGTGGAGGGCATAATCGGAAAAGGGTGATTGAGAAATGCGGAGAAGAGGGGAATGGTGAATTTTGGGGATTGGCTTCATAGAAGGAGATGATGCTCTCCATGGCACGTCCTTTTGAAACGAAGCACCTCCTTTCTTTGCCATTTCCCACTTTTATTCTTATAATCAATCAATCTTATTATTATTACTTTCAACTTTTTTCCAATCTCTTGTTATTCTTCTTCAGCTGCAGCTCCACCCTTCACAAACACAGATGATAAATGGCAGATGAAGCTCTCTTGGACACAAATATTGGATTTTTTTTTTCTTCCCTTCTCTATTTTTTAATTCAATATTCTATTTTATTCCCACTTGAGAGTTGAGCCTAGCCCAAGTACACGGCATGTCGTTTTGTTAACCAGAAATTATAATAGTCAAAAGAAAAAAAAAATGTTGGGCTAGTAAAACTAATATTGAAGCCCATCAATTTCATATCCTGAGCTTTAATTCATCCAAGTATGTTGAAGCATGATGGTTCTAGACTTCCAGTACCTGACCTCATAAATAAATTATTGGGCCACCATCTCCCTCTGGACGTTGGTAACCTTGGGGCTCGTTTTGGTGGCCAGTATAGAACAAGGGTGGATAGAATCAAAGAGCATAATAGAAGTATGATAGGATATGAACATGATAAATTGTTATCATATCCGACGTTTGATGTTCACCAAAAAACCAACTGGATAATATTATAATATTAGTAAAAAATTTAAAATTTTCATTTTTATTCTAAATGTTTTTATTTTTTATTAGATTTTAGTTTTTTTATAATTATATAAAAAAACAAAATTATCCTTATGAGATGTTCACAAGAGCTTGTTTTTGGATCTTGTTGTTGGGTTAACGATTTTGTTTTATTTTTTTGAGTTACTGATAATTTTTTTCCTTGTTTGTGTTATTGATATGTGTTGTTCATGATAGCTCTAATGTGTTTTTCCTCACCAAGTATGTGTTTGGTTTCACGTTGGAAACCTCCAGAATTGATTCTAACATTTGTTAAACGTGATTTTAGTAAAAATGAGATGTTTGGTTATTGTTATGTAAAGTTGATTTTGCCTTCAGAAGCAATTCTGAATAGAAGCTACAAAAAGTAGCTTTTGAGTTGAATTGACAAATTTACACTAAATTTTACATCAAACCTACTTTCAAAATAAAAACATCCAAACATAAATCAATCCACTCTAAAAAAAATTAAGTCGTAATGTTCGATTGAGAAAAAAAGCCCAAGGGGATCCGAGTCAAGCAATTTTTATAAATCTTTTTTCTTTTGTTCAATATTTTGAAACAAAAATGTTTCCCTACTCAATTTTAAACCCCTCCAATATTGTGAGAATTTAGAGAAGGACATAATGAGTTTAAAATATTTTAAATACATAAATACAAGATGATTTGGCGAAGGTCGCATCAACATGATTTGTGATCTCACTGCAGGGTATTGATCTAAAGAGTTAAGACCTTTCAAAAACCTATTTACATGATCATTGTCTTAGTCGTGGGAATCAGATTACATCACCCACATGGAACTTCACATGAACAGCTAGGGATAGGTCTATAATTCTCAAGTTCTTGCTGCAATCCTTCAAGATGAGTAAAGTATGAAATTACTGAAACATCTCCTTGAAGTTGCGGATGTTGAAAGAAATTCTAGGGGAGCCACAAAGAGCATCTTGAGTGGTTCTTAAAGCATGAGTTCTTAACTATATATAAGTGGGTCCAAATATATTCCATAGGATTTAGGAACATTTTTCATTTTTTCTCCAATGATAAGAACCACTCCATGATTTTTAACTTAGTTTGAATGGGTCTCACAATGGACCCCACATCTTTATACTTTTATTTAACTTCATTTTTGTTTCGAATTAAATATAATTTTATATTTCAACCAACAAAATATATATAATTTTGTATATATTTAAAATTAAAAAATAAATACCTTATTTCAAACCCCCATTTCCTTCAGATTTATTTCCTCCAGAAACACATTTCTTTCTTCCATCCACGCTCCATCATTATTTTCGTGAACCATTGTCGCCTCCCCTCCCCCATCGCCTTCAATGTCTTCAGTTCTTCTTCCATCGTAATCAACATCTTCTTCTTCTTGAACCACCGTCCTCAACCCTCTGCCGCCGTCCTCAACCATCCAGTATCGCCCATCTCCTCAAACACCGCCACCACCTCCTCAACCCTCTGCCACCGTCCCCTCTCCTCAACAACCACCACCTCCTCCTCCGCCCCACCTCGATTTCGATGCATGCAGCGGCCGACCGCCCCACCTCAATCCGCCGCCTCACTCACCCTCATCAGTCGAGCTTAGTTCAGAGGCGGATCACGGAAGATTTTGGTGGATCTGGGTTCGATGTTGGATCATTCCTCAACCATCTACCACCATCCCCTCTCCTCAAGTTTCGATCAGCCCCCAAAACATCATCTTCTTATTCTGATTTTTGTATTTTACTCATGGATCTGGTTTGCAATTGTATAATTTTCCATTATTTTCCATCATCTTCTTGTTCTGTTTGTGTTTTTTGTATCATCCTTGATTGTGTTTTTTGCTTCTAAAAAAACACTCGGGGTCTGAAATAGTCCCCATCCAAAATAAATTATTCATTTCATCCTTAAGAATGTAACTATCGTGACACTTTAGTCCTTCCTGTGGTTGACGCGACCTTTGACCATCAGTTTACAGGTTGCACAATCCTTTCACCACTGAGTTTGCAACAATGGTGGATTGCTTAAGGCACAATAACTTGGTTCAGCTTCAAGGATGGTGATGTGAGGGGAGTTTTATGACGGTTTATGAGTTCCTACCCAACCAATGGGAGCCTCAACAAAATTCTGCATAAGAACTTCCATTATGCAGTTGTCCTGTCATGGAAGCAGAGAGTTAATAGAATTCCGGGGGTTGCTTCTGCTCTTACGTATCTTCACGAAGAATGCGAGAGACAAATCATTCACAGAGATGTGAAGACCTGCAATATAATGCTTGATGCAGATTTCAATCGAGATTTTGGTGCTTTTCGTTTTCAAAATGACAAGTGGGAGAAATGACATTTTTAACAAAAACCTTGCAGCCAGCGAGATGAGCACCCTAACTGTTGTCATCTTTGCCCCAGAGGCACTTGAAATGAATGCTTAGGCACTTCTCAGCCCACTCCACGCTCACAGCTTCTTCTGCATCTCCTCCCGCATGACTTCGTCCCACCATTGCCTCATCTCTCTCAGACGATCCTTCATTCTTCTCAGCCTCTGCAAAAGTAGTACCAAAACAATAGAAAGAAACCCCATATTCCCAAGCCATGATAAACCCAAACCAATTCAAGAAAACGTTTCATACCATTGAATTGGGAGTTTCTTCCTTTGTCAAATCCACTCCCATATCTTCCGAACTCGAGGAGCGAGAAAAGGTCTTGGCAGGTGAAGGTGTGGGATCAGACACAGTTTGAGACTCGGAGGCAGAGGAGGCAAACCAGATGCCGAGGCAGACTCGGGAGCGAAATGGTGGAGAACCCATGAAAGGTGAGATCTTCTTGTTCACAAAAAAGGGCCTTCTTGGCTCTTGGTTCTTCAGAGTAAGATTCAGTGGCTGCGGTTGATGGGTCTTGAAGAGAGAAACAGGACGAGGGTGATCGTCGCTTCATGCCGGAACAACCGCAGGTGGTGCACGGTGGATGGTGGAGGAGGATAAATTGAAGCTGTTGAGGCGAAGCATGGAGAATTTGTTGGTTCCATTGAATCTTGGAGTTGCTCATCTGGGTTATGCGCACCAATGGGTTCTCTGATAAAACTCCCCTCACAGCACCATCCTTGAAGTTGAACCAAGTTATTGTGCCTTAAGCAACCTACCATTGTTGCAAACTCAGTGGTGAAAGGATTGTGCAACCTGGAAACCGGTGGTCAAAGGTCGTCAACCATAGGAAGGACTAAAGTGTCTCGATAGTTACATTCTTAAGGATGAAATGACTAATTTATTTTGGATGGGGACTATTTCAGACCCGAGTGTTTTTCTCAGGGACCAAATCGGGGGTTTAGTCTTTTTTGTTGAAATTGATCTGGGTTTTTTGTATCATCCTGATTGTGTTTTTTGCTTAATAATTTTTTTTCTCTGCCATCTCTGAATCTCTGAACGCCTTGTACGATTAGGGGGGCAAATATTGTATTTTATCGTTAAGGAATCGTTCCTTATACAAGGAACGATTGTTGCCTCTCTCCACCAGGTAGACAAGCTCCAATGGTGAGCAAAGTTAAGAATCGGTTCTTAACATAAGAACTCAGTTGAGAACCTACCGCTAAAGTTGCTCTAACTACTAACTCAAATAATGTAATTTTAATGTAATTAAATTCATATGAATCATATATAATTTCATCAAAAACTGCTCATATTATTGAACTATTTGATCATTAAAAAGATGCTTTTAAAGTGAAAATGTTGAAGCTATACAATTTTCATCTTGTTTCACACATTCCCTTTAGAAAAAGGATTTAATTGGTATGCACTTTAAGTGTAAAGGTTTTTATATTATCAATCAATTCAAAATTGACACATCATAAAAAATATTTGACTCTTATCTTGGTTACTTTAAAAGTCACACATGTCATGTTTTTTAATTGGTTAACAGTGTAAAAAACTTATATTGTCGATGCATAACAATTGATTTCTTTGATAAATTATATCAATTTTCTTATATTTAACCATTTTTTATTTTTAAAAAATTATACCACTCCTAAACATATGAAATTAATTACATAAAAATTTATTAAAAGTCCATAAATTAACAACCCAAGTTAATAAAAATTTCATAAGCAAAATAATCAAACCCGAAAAGACGAAACATCTGAAATAGAGAAAGCAAGGAAGATTGCAAAAGAAAAATAAATATTGCTTTTTAGATCGATTACAAAAGAAACCTATCAAAACTCCCAAAAAGTTCTTGTTGGAGTATATCTTAAATTACATTTATAAAATCACAACACTTACCTTTGCTAATAAGATGAGGATGCCATTAATTTTTTCTTTTAGATGGGGGAGCAAGACATTAATTTTTTCTTTAATAAAATGTTCATTCTTTAAGATGGGATGCTATTGCTCCCCTCAAGCTATACAAGGTCCGCCTCTATCAACATGGACTTGGTGCATGCCACTGTCCCTCTCTTCACTTGGACTTTTGTAGTGTTAAAGTAGCAAACCAAGTAACTAACTACTTCATCCTGACTAAGAACCAAAAGAAAAATAAAAGAAAGATGCAAAATTGATCAACTTAAGTTAATGTGAATATTATACACCAAAAAAAAGTTAATGTGAATATTAAGGAGAAAATCTTGAGTGCCTGTTTGGTTCTGCGTTGAGCAACCTCCAACACGCGTTTGCAATGGTTAGTCGTGATTTTAATGGGTTGGGAGGATGTTTGGTCTTGGTTGAAAAAACAATTCATCTACTTGAAATCGATTCTAGCTGAAGCAACCAGCTGAAATCGATTCTTAACTAAGTTATATCTGATTTCTCATCTTTGCCCCCTTCAAGAAAATGGTCATTGTGATGATTTCTCAGCCCTGTTCAGTTTATGGTGTAGTTTGCAGCGCCTAGGTTAGAGGTGTAAGTTTGCAGCACCTAGATTGGAGAAGACGAGAGATTGGGCCTCCAAGGGCCCATTTATTATGAGGGCCCATTTATTATTTTATTGTGTTACACAAAGTGATGAGACCCAATTACTTTGGTTGTAGCGTTCGTGTAAATGTGTTCTTTTGCCAAGAATTAGTGCATGCCACTGGTGAGGAGTTCTTTCAGTGTGATATATACATTTTTTTACTTCAAAGTTCAAACTAGATTCATCAAACTAAAAAAATATGAATTTATCTCCTTCATATTGTCCACAAGACGATACAAAATCAAATAACTATTAACTAATGATATTTAAACATAATAACTTTTTACGTTACTGTACTGGCCGAGGTTACTAACCCGGCCACCGAGCTCAAGTACTCGGCCCAGTCCGGAAGTTAAAGATAATAAATCAAAGATCACTTAATTAAAGAAATAAGATATTGATATTAAATCATGATATTATCTAAAATAACCTTATCTGGTTAAAAGAGATAATATCCCTTAAATTAAGGAATCATATCTCAAAAGAGATATCAAGAGACAAATCAGATCTCAAAAGAGATATTAAGAGATAAATCAAATCTCTAAAAGATATTAAGAGATAAATCAAACCTCTAAGAGATAGGGGAATCCTATTATAAAAGGAGGAGTACCCTCATAAGAAACTCACTTTTCACTGAATCCCAGTAACTCTCCCTTAAGCGTGTTAGAGGAACTAGCGTCGACCAAGAGACTCTCAGACAGTCCTTGCTCCCTAGTACTCGTCCGATACAAAATTAAGGGATTGAGATCACCGCCCCGCCAAGGGATGAACTTAGAACTACGTCTGGCTTTGATTCCCACTGGGATACGTAGGACCGGAATATCACATTCTGTCAAGCCAAAATCTAAAACAATCCCCTTGGTTTCACGTTCTATGGCGAGATTCCGACAAAACGGATCTTGGCAGGAACATTTGGCGCCCACCGTGGGGCCGAGGTAAATTTTCCCTCGGCCTCACATTCTAGCACTACGTCGTGCTACCTGAAGAAGCCTATTCACATGTCGCAACCTGGCTCGATTTTCATCTCATCGCAGCCATGGTGTTATGATCAGCGATATCAAACGGCCAACAGTTTGAGAGGTATCAGAAAATAGTGGGATTATAACTTCCAAGGTCCCTAAGAGGAACAACTTGAATTTAGATATGCTGTACACTAAACGACGTTAAGCTCTTGATTTTGAGAGGCTTGTGATTTGAAATTGCTAAAATTGGGGATTTTATCTCTATTAATATCATTATCAAATGGTGTCAGCCAACTAACACTAGCAGGATTGAGATTTTCTGCTTTGGAGGACGATATTTATCAACAACTTAGAGAGCTCGGCCAGCACAGCTCGGCCTCGGAGCTCGACCAGCACAGCTCGGCCTCGGAGCTCGGCCAGCACAGCTCGGCCTCGGAGATCGACCATCACAGCTCGGCCTCGGAGCTCGGCCAGCACAACTCGGCCTCGGAGATCGGCCAACGCAGCTCGACCTCGGAGATCGGCCAGCACAGCTCGGCCTCGGAGCTCGGCCAGCACAGCCCGGCCTCGGAGCTCGGCCAGCACAACTCGGACTCGGAGAGCTGAAGACTTAGAGAGCTCGACCACCACAGCTCGGCCTCGGAGATCGGCCAGCACAGCTCGGCTTCGGAGATCGGCCATCACAGCTCGGCCTCGGAGATCGGCCATCACAGCTCGGCCTCGGAGCTCGACCATCACAGCTCGGCCTCGGAGATCGGCCAGCACAGCTCGGCCTCGGAGCTCGGCCAAGACAGCTGGCTCGAGCCTCGGGCTCGTCCAAAGCCACGGCCCGGCCTCGGAGTCTCGGCCAAGACGGCCCGGCCTCGAGCTCGTCGCCCAAGACAGCCCCGGCCTCGGAGCTCGGCCAGCACAACTCGGACTCGGAGAGCTGGAGACTTAGAGAGCTCGGCCAGCACAGCTCGGCCTCGGAGCTCGGCCAGCACAGCTCGGCCTCGGAGCTCGGCCAGCACAACTAGGAGAGCTCGACCATATGGGCTCGAGGGAATGCCTAAATCAGAGGCCGCGAAATACTCAAGTGATATTGTTTTTTAAATCTAGTTTAAATCTAATATGATTTGATATGTTTTGCTCCACGCCTTTAATGTTGTGTTATGTAGCATCGTATCATTCATATATTGGAGCAAAGTAATGTTCAGATGATACCACTCCCAGAGTCACAAAATTTGCGACTACAAAGTGGTTGAGCTCCGGCTCCCGAAAGACCGAGCAATCGACCAACCAGGGTCGAAGTCCGAGCCTAAGCAGGAGATAAAACCTAAGCAGGTACTTGACTCCTAAGCAGGAGACTCCTAAGCAGGAGATAAAACCTAAGCAGGTGCTAAACCCTGAAGAGGCCAACCGAAGCCTCTAAAGGTACTTGACTCCTAAGCAGGAGATAAAACCTAAGCAGGTACTTGACTCCTAAGCAGGGGACTCCTAAGCAGGAGATAAAACCTAAGCAGGTGCTAAACCCTGAAGAGGCCAATCGAAGCCTCTAAAGGTACTTGACTCCTAAGCAGGAGATAAAACCTAAGCAGGTGCTAAACCCTGAAGAGGCCAACCGAAGCCTCTAAAGGTACTTGACTCCTAAGCAGGAGATAAAACCTAAGCAGGTACTTGACTCCTAAGCAGGAGCTAAAACCTAAGAAGGTGCTAAACCCTGAAGAGGCCAACCAAAGCCTCTAAAGGTGCTTGAATCCTAAGCAGGAGCTAAAACCTAAGGAGGTGCTCAATCCTAAAGAGGTGACCGAGCTAAAATCGACCGAGCTGTCGTCGAAACGCCGGACCTAAAAAGGCAAGTGCCTAAAGAGGTGACCGAGCTAAGGTCGACCGAGCTGCCGTCGAAACGCCGGACCTAAAGAGGCAAGTGCCTAAAGTGGTGACCGAGTTAAAATCGACCGAGCCGCGTCGAAACGCCCGACCTAAAGAGGCAAGCGCCTAGAGAGGCGACTGAGCTAAAATTGACCGAGCTGCCGTCGAAACGCCAAGTTTACAACGGTAAAAACAACTTATCGCCTGAAAAGGTATTTCAAGACCTAAGAAGGCAGGTAAGAACCTGCAGGTATATCAAATTCTGACTATTTCGACTAAATCGTGTAACACGATGAAACTAAACGAGTACTGACTTAGAAAGTAAGGTGCATGTCAGTCCATCAATAACCATGGGCCAAGCCCAGAATACATAAAATTTCAAAATCAAAAGGGCATCGCCCAAAAAACGTGTCTCCAAATCTACTAATACAAATTCATGAGTCAAGGTCATCCTCGGCATTTGGAGGGAGGGTAGCAGACTGTCCAGGTGGGCCCACTTCACCTTCACCTTTGGGTCCCTCCTCGGCCGCTTTCCCGTCGCCCTCTTCCCCTTGAGATACGACCTCCTCATCCTCCAGCTCAGACAACGGAACTAGGATTCCATCTCGGTTAAAATCCTTGTCCACGTCAGTACAGGAGAAGTCAGCATTCAGATGGAAATGCCGAAGCTTCTTCACGGCTCTGGAAAAGCCATTAACATGCTCCCTCATGATAGAAGCCTCGGCTTCAGCCAGATCGGAACGGAGCCTCAGATTCTCCCCATTCTCGGATTCCAGCAACTTCCGCAACTCAAGACTGGCATCCCTCTCGGTGTGAAGCCCTTCCACGACCTTCTGAGGGTTGAGCCGGTCGGTTCTTTCCATTTCCAGCTCGGCCATAAGGGTAGTATTGCCTTTTTTCAGCTCTACCTTTTGGGCTTTCAATTGCCCAATTAGCCGAGCTTGCTCTTCACACTTTGCCATGGCTTTTTCAAGCTCGTCCCCAGTATTAGAAAGCTCGCGGCTCGAAAAACAGGTAATGGAGGAGACTCAGAAGAGCGTAAGCGACCGCAGCTTTCCTGCTCGCATCATGGACCAATTCTAGTAAAAGCCGAGCATATGCTGGCTTAACAACTAGAGAACCCACTATAAGGCCAGAGTTAAAATTGTCTAGCTAAGAACAAAGGGCAGAAGCCTAGAAAGCTGAGGTCGAGCATTGCCCCCTCACACCAAAAAGCCGAGGTCGAGCTATGCTCCCTCGCACTACGCACTGGAAAAAGTCAAAGTCGTACAACGTTTCCCTCCTCGCAATAAAAATCCTAGATCAAGCACAGCATCTTCGCACCAAGATAAAGTCCACAGTAGATCATGCATGTTAGAGACCCAGGATTCGAGGGAAATCCTGGTGGTTGTCAACCAAATGAGCCGGAATCCCAAGTACAACTGGGCTCCGCACGAAAGTCCGAGTAGTGCTCGGCCAAGCAAGACGATAATCCAAGAAAGGCTTGGCTCTACAAAAAATAGATTCCGAGCAATGCTCCCGTGAATCATAGTCCGAAGTCCTCGGCACCAAAAGCGTGTTAAGATGCGGGTTGACATTTAAGCTCTTTCGCTTATTTCAAGCTCGAAGATTGGGGGGCTTGTGTATGAGCCGGGATATAGAGCTCGGCTAAACATCATGAAAGCTTCTACGCCTAATCAGCTCAAAGCTTGGGGGGCTTGTGTACTGGCCGAGGTTACTAACCCGGCCACCGAGCTCAAGTACCCGGCCCAGTCCGGAAGTTAAAGATAATAAATCAAAGATCACTTAATTAAAGAAATAAGATATTGATATTAAATCCTGATATTATCTAAAATAACCTTATCTGGTTAAAAGAGATAATATCCCTTAAATTAAGGAATCATATCTCAAAAGAGATATCAAGAGACAAATCAGATCTCAAAAGAGATATTAAGAGATAAATCAAATCTCTAAAAGATATTAAGAGATAAATCAGATCTCTAAGAGATAGGGGAATCCTATTATAAAAGGAGGAGTACCCCTCATAAGAAACTCACTTTTCACTGAATCCCAGTAACTCTCCCTTAAGCGTGTTAGAGGAACTAGCGTCGACCAAGAGACTCTCAGACAGTCCTTACTCCCTAGTATTCGTCCGATACAAAATTAAGGGATCGAGATCACCGCCCCTCCAAGGGATGAACTTAGAACTACGTCTGGCTTTGATTCCCACTGGGATACGTAGGACCGGAATATCACATTCTGTCAAGCCAAAATCTAAAACAATCCCATTGGTTTCACGTTCTATGGCGAGATTCCGACAAAACGGATCTTGGCAGGAACAGTTACCTTTACGTTCTGCTTGTTTAGTTAAGAACGGTTGAAGGAAGAGATATTGAAATATATATGCACACACAAAAATATTGAAATATGTATTTTTTTTTATTAAATTAAAGATAGAATAACTTTTATGTAACTATTTTTAGTTTCATAATTTAATAGAAATTAAAATAATTATCTTAATATGTTTTTTCTACTTGTTAATAAACTCATTTTGGTAATTTTACATTCGAAAATAATTTTGATTCAAACTATCCAAACAACAAAACTTGAAAAAAATCACTTTTTTCATGAAGGTATCCAAACATAAATCACTTTCCTGTCAACCCACTTTTAACCAAAATCAATTATATAAAATCAATTTTTCTAAAATCACGTTTGTCAAAAACTAATCCAAACACACAACGAATTAAATTACAGATTTTTTGAATCCGTCATCCGAGCACAAAAAAATAAATAAATAAAAACAAAACAAGCTTTTTGCTGCCTGTTGAAAAAAATAAAAATAATAAAATAATAAAATAAAAATTTGGAAAAAATATTTTGCCCTCTGAATCTCTCCACCTAATCCTAATTACTAATGATATTATTACACCAGTTTTTGACACCAAATCGACACCTTGGTTAAACACGTATAAATTTTTGATTAATTCAGTTCAGTATATGATTAACGGGCCATCTGAAGCTTATTTTCTATAACCATATAAATATTTGGTTAATCACATGCAAATATCTGGTTAATTCAGTTCTTTCTATGATTAATGAGTCATCATGAATTAACCAAATATTTACACGTGATTAACCATATAATAAACTGAACTAACCAAATATTTATACCGATTAACCACTGTGTCAAAAGTTAATCTCAACTTTTGATTTCATAATATCTTTACTCAATCCTAATGTCCTTTTCTACCGTTTTCCAATATGAGTTCAGTGGCTTTTACTATCTTCTTCATTTTTTAAAGGAAAAGTAGACAATAGTTGTTGAAGTTTGCACCACCGTAGCACAATAGCAGTGGGGGACAGGCTGTTTTAAACCCCAAAATTGCCATTTATTATGTGCCTTCGTTTTCTGACAAGAAGGAAGTAATTTGTATAAGACCCAGCACATAAATGTATTTAAGTGTGATCGTTTCATAGTGATTAACGTACTAGTTGTAATCACATTGTGCAATACAAAAGATTATCAACTCAATTTTCAGGTGGATAAGGCCTAAGGGTGAATGCAAAATATTGGCTGACATATACGTCAAATGCATCAAAATCAAATACAAAGAATTCAATAAATTGAACTTCAGGTGTTTCCTCTACAAATTTTTGAAAATAGAAAACAAAATAAAAACAAGATATCAGTTTTGTAATTATTTATAAAAACAGAAAATGAGAACAAGAAACTGGAAACAAAACAAACAAGCCATTAAGTTTTCGCCCAACTGGTTCCAAAAATTTCAGGTCAGCACTGATAGGCCATACCTGTCCAAACATGAAGCCAAAAAGAAAAATGTTGAATTGCATCTCTTTGCAAAAATACAATCTTCCTAAAGAGCATTACCCACTTACCCCAAAAGAGAAATATAAATATTAGAGAAAATGTAGACATAAACTAAAGTGGGGAAAACATATAACACATGATAAGAGAAGAGAAAAATCCCAGCACTAATGAACATAGCAAACTTTCAGATTACAGAACAGGAGACATGGATCCTTTGCTATGTATGCAAGGATCCAGGTAGCAAGAAAACCTAAACAGTTAAAACTAAAACTAACCTAACTTCAAGAATTTAAAAATAAAATATCCTAAAAGAACAATTTTTTATTTATTTATAAATACACATTACACAAGGCTTAATGGCATGATTTTGAGTGTGCATGCACTATCTGAAGCAAACACCAGTTAAAACAAAAACAAAATCGTTGACATCAATTCAAGCCAATCAAGTCAAGTTACATTATATTTCGGAACAAAAAGAATGCAGGAAATAGGGCTCAGGCATGTAAACAAAAAGATGAAACAATTATTCTGATCTAGCAAATACTACATAGTACATTGTTTTCCAAGATGTTCATCAAACTCGGTTGATTTGGAAGAAATAAAATAGATGCATGTGAATTGGACAAACAGATTTGAAACAGGAGGATAACATTCTTCTTCTTCATGTCACTAATGGAGATCTTTTAATAGACAAGAAATCAAAACTCAGTGCAGTAGAAATTAGGATGTTAAGAAAGACGAATTGTCATGTAAGGATATTTTTCATAGATAAAGGTATTCAATTAAGATTTGCCAAAATATTTAAGATGTTCTAGCGCTATATAACACACAAAAATGTCCACTTCAAATTGTGAAATTTGCACAGTGCATTATAAATTGCTCAGCTGTATGCAATTGCTTATTGTTATTGATTTTATTAGCATTGTGGTTGTAGCTCATGAAGAGTGGCCCAGTGCCAAGTCATTGCTTGATTGTTGGGAAAATAAACTCAGTTTAAAAATAACCAAAAGAGCATGGAAAGAAGAATATATATGCAATCACAAACACTCAACAGTTAAACTCTCTAATCATAGAAAACCAACACAAAAAAAAAAAACAGAGAGTTCAGAAACTCAAAGAAGAACCTCAACTATTTTTTTTTTAATAATAATAAAGAACACTAAATATGTGGTTAATTTGGCTGATTAAAGGTTTCCAATGGTTTAGATTTTGGTCCCCAACAAACAATCCCTGAACATGTCTAATGTTAATGCATCACTAGCGAGAATCAGTCAAGGGTTTTGCTAACTACACGTGTGCGATCAACCTTCTCATTAGTTTTGATAGATTAAGTGCCTCTTTGATAGAGATTTACCTAACGCAAACGTAATTGAGTTTTGTAGAAGCAAAATTTTTTAATTTTTCTGTTGAAAATAATTTATTCTAGATATAGGACCCACAAAATTCTACATAGTTACATCTCAAAAGTGATTTTACTTTATCATCCAAATAAAATCAATTCTTCTAAACCTACTTTTAAAATATTGTTACCAAACACAAATCAATTTTTTTAACATTGATTCTTCCAAAATCAATTCTTTTAAAATCAATTCTATCAAAATCTAAAACAAATGGACCCTAATTAATTCTAAATGCCCAGATGGAATTCCAAATTGCAATCAATATATTCTTTTTCTGGGTTTTTCCAATGGTTTAGATTTTGGTCCCCAACAAACAATCCCTGAACATGTCTAATGTTAATGCATCACTAGCGAGAATCAGTCAAGGGTTTTGCTAACTACACGTGTGCGATCAACCTTCTCATTAGTTTTGATAGATTAAGTGCCTCTTTGATAGAGATTTACCTAACGCAAACGTAATTGAGTTTTGTGGAAGCAAAATTTTTTAATTTTTCTGTTGAAAATAATTTATTCTAGATATAGGACCCACAAAATTCTACATAGTTACATCTCAAAAGTGATTTTACTTTATCATCCAAATAAAATCAATTCTTCTAAACCTACTTTTAAAATATTGTTACCAAACACAAATCAATTTTTTTAACCTTGATTCTTCCAAAATCAATTCTTTTAAAATCAATTCTATCAAAATCTAAAACAAATGGACCCTAATTAATTCTAAATGCCCAGATGGAATTCCAAATTGCAATCAATATATTCTTTTTCTGGGTTTTTCCTTCTCGGTGCTAAGAACTACAAAGCTGAACCATTTCTAGCATCACCCATCAATCAATAACATTACATCATCAGGCTTCCATTCCATGTTTCAGTAACCAAAACAAGAAGACATAAAACCAAAATCACAATGCAAATTGATCCTAGTGTATTGGGAAGTTACATTAAATCAAATTCCATACTAACGGAATATCCAACACAGGAGCTGGGTATCAAAGTAACAAAAATCATAAAAAATTGAAGGCTTAATTGTACTTTTGGTTCCCGAGATATCACGATTGTGCAATTTTGATCCATCGGGTTTCAATTGCGACAATTGAGTCCCCTAGGTATCGTGATTGTGCAATTTTAGTCCCCCAGATTCCAATTGCGCCAATTGGGTCCCTCAGGTATTACGATTGTGCAATTTTGGTCCCTTGTATATCTCAATTATGTAATTTTAAATGTCAGTAGTCTACGTGGCATACGTGAGACCGATTTTGCACTTAGTGAGACCAGCTTGATAGCTTATATGGAACTCCTATGTGTCGATTAAAAACCTCACTAAGTGCCAAATCAGTCCCACGTCTACCACGTAGGCTACTGACATTTAAAATTGCATAATTGTGATATCTAGGGGACCAAAATTGTATAATGGGAATATCTGAGGGACCCAATTGGCGCAATTGGAACCTGGGGGACTAAAACTATACAATTGCGATACCTGAGGGACCCAATTGACGCAATTGAAACCCGGGGGACAAAAATCGCACAATCGTGATACCTGGGAGACCAAAATTGTAATTAAACCAAAATTCAGTTACACAGAGGACCCATGAGTTCAATTTTATTGGAAGATTGAAATTTTGAATTTTGAATTTTTTTTTAAAAGTCCTTTATAAAAGGAGTAATGTGAAATCCTCCTAAACAATCAATGAGCTTAAAATCTTCTTCCTAAATCCTAACCACTCAATTAAAAAAAATAACAAATGAAAAGGAAATATTTACCATTAAGAGAATCCAAAAAAAACAGTTTTTTTATTAAAAAAAATGTGATATAACAAAGTTGTTAACCTCTCTGCACCGTTGGAGATAAAGCTGTTTGGCTTCTCCCTTATTAAAAAAAAATTAAATTATGTACATATAGTAGTCAAATTAAATATGTAGGAATTTAATAAAAAGATTTAATTTATATATGTAAATATTTTTTATATTATGAATACATTATAAATCGACAGTTTATTAAATTTTTTTGATTCTTATCTACTTTGCTGTAAGTCGTGCATAAAGGATGTGACACCAACCTTTCCACTAAGACTTGAGTATATAAGAAAAAATAATCCAAGTCAGTTTCATGATAGCAAGAACAGACCAAATGAGGACAATCTCTTGGATGTCCTAGTCACGTCAGACTCCAGAAGAGGTAAGTTTCAATCTTTACGTTCTTATATATCACGGGTATTTTGAATAAATAATTTAATTAAGAGCTTATCATATAAGATTTTATTGTATGAGAGCTTATGTCATAAGCACTCAAAGGAAGAAAAAGAAAGAAAGGAGCATGAGAGGATTCAAATAATAAAAAACACGGAGAGGGTGTTTAGCGCATAAGCTCTTATGATAATTTCATAAGCTTCTCCTAGTGACTTATGAAAATAAGTCAAAAATTCATTATGGTATGATATAAGTTATTTTTATAAACTCTATCAAACATACTGCATAAAAGTTTATATCATAAGATAAATCAAAAAGAGCTTAAATAAGCTCTTCCAAACGTCACCTATCTTTTTTACCTTTTCAACTCATGTTGAAGTTTGTTTTTTTTTTTGTTTTTCAGTTAGATTGGCTGCCATATAAAGAAATCTGGGTCCCAGCAGAATATGCCTTGCAGAAGCGTATAGCGGAATCAGTGACCACGATCTTAACTGAAAATTTTGCCATTCACCATACACCCCATGTGGCCTATCGACAACTTATGGATAGGGAGCCCAACATGGCGCATGTTCATCAGTGGAGAGTGATTGGAATCAAGAGGAAGACTTGCAACCAAATGGAACTCGAGTTCGAAGTTTGAAGAAAAAAAACTCGAGTTCAATTTGTCTGTCTTCATTTTTCTATCAGAAAGATTTCAACTGCCCTCTTTTCCTTTTGGGATATTGTGTTGTTAATAATAATGGTTGGCTCTAGTACAAACTTATGGATTTTTTTGTTATCATAGGATAAATTGATGAGAGACTTGAAAACCAAGTTTCTTTTCAGTTGGGTAAGCATTTGTTAAATTGTTCTGTGACTACTAAAAGCTCTCTCTCATTCCTGATTGCCCTATATCTCTTGGTTTGGTAATTTTTTATAAATTATACATATTTAGTTGCATTGAATTTTTCAGTCATGTGTATTTTGCCTGGTGATCTTGTCATTTTACTTGTCATTTTACAAGAGATTGATGACAATTACCACAGTCTACTGCTTGCCTTCTTACTTTTGTCAGAAGTAAAAAAAATTTCTGCTTCTGATTCTGCAATTTCTTGTCTTTTAATTTGCAGGACCAGTGTCATTGCACACAAACAACTTTCAAAACTCCGGAAAATGTGCAAAAGCCTATTGTTTTTAAGGATTTGAAGAAACTTTGGCACAAGGATGATCCTAATCTTCCTTGGGAGAAAGGGTACTATAATGAATCAAATACATTACTGTTGGATGATTCTCCTTATAAGGCACTACTTAATCCTGTATATGTAATTTGACTCCCTTTTCTTTCCTTGTTAAAGCTTGCCATTTTTTAGCACCACCACATTACTACATCATCTTCTAACATTTTTTGATAAATTATTTTAGCCAAACACCTCGGTGTTCCCTCGTACATTCAGTTATCTGGATAAAAGCAGCATCAACTCTTTAGGTAAAAATCTACTAGTATATATCTGGCTAATGGACTATGGGAGGCTTTACTGATTCTCTTAATTTTTTTTATGTTTATTTACATACTTGACATTTACTTCCTTTAATTTTTCTTTTAATTTCTGGCTTGAATCTTATTGTGGCTGAAGAATATGAAGGCAAAACAATATTTATTTGATAATCAAGATGGTATAATTTAAAACAGTACCAAGTAGTATTTGCACAGTTTATAATTTTGTAACATCGGATGCATTAAATGAGCCCGTCATTTCTAAAGCTTATTAAGTATGTTGATAAAAAACATAACTATTATTTATGACAGCTGAAGGAGGGGAGCTGAGAGTATATCTTGATGGTTTGGCAAAGTCTGAAGAAATGCGTAAGTACATTAAGGAAAACTCATTTGGCCAACCTGGCATTAGTGAAACAACTGAATCTTGGAACTTCTATCGCATGGTTATTAATAAAACACAGAAACTTTGTATTAAAAACGCAGAAACTTGTATCACTGTGTTTATAAATCTGTTTTGTTACATTGTATGCTCAGATATATATACACGGATGAGAGCAACTAGATCCTAAGAATATGCATAGGAAACTATCTAGATCCAAAGAATATGCACTAAACTATCTAGATCCAAAGAGTATGCACTATAACAAACTTCCTGATAACAACACTATAACAAACTTCCTGAGCAACAGTTGTTATCCTCAATACTCCCCCCTCAAGGTGGCGCATGAGCATTGTGAATGCCCAACTTGAATGTTAGTTCCTGAAATTGGCGAAATCCCAAAGCTTTGGTAAAGATATCGGCTAGTTGCTGCGTGGTGGGAATATATCCGGTTACAATTGTGCCTTGTTGAATATGCTCACGAATAAAGTGACAATCAACCTCGATGTGCTTGGTACGCTCATGAAAAACAGGATTTTTGGCAATGTGAAGAGCGGATTGGTTGTCACAGAAGAGTAAAGTTGGCTTCATACTAGGAGATTGAAGAGAAGACAGCAAACTGCGTAGCCAGATGATCTCACTAGTGGCATGAGCCATTGATCGATATTCAGCTTCACAAGAGGATCGAGCTATCGTCAATTGCTTCTTAGTTTTCCACGATACAGGGGAGTTTCCAATCTTCATTAGATAGCCACTAGTAGAGCGATGAGTGGTGGGACAAGCAGCCCAATCAGAATCACAATAACCTGTGAGATGAAGATCATTATCTGCTGGCATAACAATACCTTGCCCTGGACAAGACTTTAGAAACCGAAGAATGCGCATAGCAGCATGCCAATGTTTCTCTCGTGGAGCCTGCATGAATTGGCTTAAAGTATGCACAGAATATGTGATTTCAGGACGAGTGATGGTGAGATAGATGAGGCGTCCAATGAGCCTCCGATATTGAGCCGGATCTGAATATAAATCACCTTCTTATTTAGACAAAGTATGATGTTGTTCCATGGGGAATCCACATGGTTTGCAATTGAGCATTCCACATTCAGTGAGTATGTCAAGGGTGTACTTACGCTGGCAAAGGAACAAACCAGCCCGTCCTTGGGCGAGCTCCAACCCAAGAAAATATTTGAGCTTGCCTAAATCTTTCATATGAAAACATCCATGAAGATACGTCTTAAAAACTTGACATGGAATAGGGTCATTGGCAGCAATTATGAGATCATCTACGTAAACAAGCACAGCCAAGAAGGTGGATTCCTTTGAGTAAGTAAATAAGGTATGGTCTGCTGGACTTTGAACAAAACCATATGAGAGTAATGCCTTTGACAGTTTTGCGTACCAATTTCTAGAGGCTTGACGAAGGCCATAGAGAGACTTTTGTAACCGACATACAAGGTTTGGAGTTGGAACTACATAGCCTGGAGGTGGAGTCATGTATACCTCTTCATCGAGGTCGCCATGAAGAAAAGCGTTGCGTACATCCATTTGGTGTAGTCCCCATCCCTTGGCTGCTGCCACTGTTAATAAACATCGAACTGTAGTCATTTTGGCTACTGGGGCAAAGGTCTCAGTGAAGTCTTCTCCTTCTACTTGCGTGTAACCCTTTGCCACGAGTCTAGCTTTGTACTTGTCAATCGCCCCAGTAGATGTATATTTGACTTTATACACCCACTTACAACCAACCGGCTTCTTGCCTTTAGGAAGTGGTTCAAGTGTCCAGGTTTGGTTATCTTCAAGGGCTTGAATCTCCTCTGCCATGGCATTGCGCCACTGTGAATGTTTTACTGCCTGTGAGTAATGTTTAGGCTCATCCTGTGATTGAATGGCCGCAAGAAATGCTTGATGTGAAGATGAAAATTGATGATAGCTAATATACTTTGAGAGAGGATAGACCTTACCAGAAGAGACTGATGAATCAAGTGATGGGCATGGGAGTTTATGTGCAGCAGTGCTGTAACAATAATAATCTTGGAAATAGTTGGGTGGCTGTCGGGTGCGTGGAAACTGAGTTGGAGTATGAGGTACCTCTGCATGCTCTGGTTGCATGATTTCAGCATGGGACCTGTCACGTGAATACTGTGCAGCATCACCGAGTTCTGTAAGTGAGGAAACCTGGTCACGTGAACACTGTATAGCATCATCGGGTTCTGCATGTGAAAACTCTTCATGCATGGATTCAGCATGAGACCTGTCACGGGAATATGGTGCCGCATCATCGGGTTCTGCATGTGAGGACTCTTCATGCATGGATTGCATGGTTTCACGCAGGCACTGTTCATTTCGCATGGATGCAGCATGGGACCTATCACGGGAATACGGTGCAGCATCATCGGGTTCCTTGGATAACTCCCTTCCTTCATCATCACGAGGTGCACCTTGTGGCAAGGACGTGTCTGTATCATCTGCATAGGAAGTGGCGTTGGGAAACAATGCATTGGGAAGCATGTCTTCTCTGGCTTTGAAGGGAAAAATATTCTCATAAAAGATCACATCTCGTGATACTGAAAATTGACGTGTTTGAAGATCATAAATTCGCCACCCTTTCTGACCTTGAGGGTATCCAACAAAAAGGCACTTGCGAGCCCTTGCAGCAAACTTGTCTCGTGACTTGGAGGAGGTTTGCACATAACAGAGACACCCAAAAATTCTGATGTGCGCATATGGTGGAGGTGTTCCATAAAGCATCTCATAAGGTGTTGCTCCATCATTTGCCACAGTTGGTGTTCGATTAATGAGGTGAGCGGCTGTCAATATGCATTCTCCCCAAAAGGAGAGTGGCAAGTTTGCGTGGAATCTGAGAGCTCGTGCTACTTCTAGGATGTGACAATGCTTGCGTTCAACTCTACCATTTTGCACAAAGGGGATTCCACATCGGTTATTTTTGGCTTTCCACATCGGTTTTGAAACTGATGTGGAAACGACCGATGTGGTTTATTGCCACTTTACACATCGGTTTTAAAACCGATGTGTAAAGTATATTTTAAACATCGGTTTATTACTAACCGATGTGTAAAATTAATTTAGCAATTGATAAGCGATTGTAAATTTAACTTTCTACATCGGTTTTTCATAAAACCGATGTGTAAATTGACCTTCCACATCGGTTTTCTAAAGAACCGATGTGTAAAGTTAATTTACACATCGGTTTTATGTAAAACCGATGTAGAAAGTTAAATATACACATCGATTCTGAGAACCGATGTGTAAAATCTCTTTTTTTTTTAATCTGTTATTTACATTTCAATCATTCCTGTTTCACTAATGCGGATCAATAAACAAACCAAAGAAGACTCGATCAAACAAGAAACAACAACAGAACACCAAACCAGTTTTGACACAATCATTCAAAAGCAAAACATACTTCATTCAATTTTCTTATGAATGAAAACAACACTTTATCAAAGCTACATCAAAACACGAGAGAAGAAAAATTGAACCAGACACGAGCACTAATACATATCATCAGTCAAAGGTACGTACACTATAGCTAGTATATGATAAGTTTTTAAACTAACTACATATATACAAACTATGGGTGGTACACTTCAAGAAAGAAAGTTGCCCAACGCCTCTTTATGATGTTGATGTCGAACTGCATACAATGGAGATGGATTGTTGAATATCCGCAAGTTTAATTGGACAAAAGATTATTACTTTTAAGTAATAAACTAACATAAAACATATAACGAATCTATACTATTACTTCTAATTGTGTCAATTAACATTTACCTCACTCCATCTTTCAGGTGATCCCGGAGGAGATAATTTCCAACATCCACTCGCATCACATAGTAGCCACATTCCCATGACCCACGTTGTATACGTGACTACGTACAAATGAAACCCAATTAGAATATGAGGAATTAAATAAAATAGAAATCAATTATTGTACCCACTGCATTTGATGCATTTGAACTAATAAATATCTTACGCTGGGAATAATCCATCTGATAGCCCGAGTACGCCTTTCACCACGCTGCATGTGGGATGCATTAATAGACCTATCATGACAAAAACATTAATTAAAGTATATATAATAGATTTCAGATAATTAAAACAACTGCATTACTGATTATAAAGTATTTTAACGCTTACGTTTCGATGATCGTCTTCAGTTCATTCGCCGCTTATGTCCCAATGAGCGTAAGAAGACCACGACGTTCATTCTTGGGTACAAGAGCAACGATTGCCAATGCTTGCTGTATTTGATGAACAATTAGTGATCTGTAAGTCATATATAGTTATACTTAAATTAATAACCCAGACTTACTTATTGAGATAAGGCGCAAGATAGAATTGATGATCGTCTCGGGCAAGTATATCACGAATGGTAGTGACCGGGTCTTCCGATGCTACGAGAACATCACCCTGAATGAACATCGGGTCAATGAACCCATAAAGGGCGAGGTTACCCCGATCGACTAACATACGATGCAGATACCTAATATATTGGAAAAACATGTTAATTATCATTGTATTTAAAAATTAATTACGTACTTAACTTATAAATAAAATGTACTTACGTGCACCAAAACGATATGTGTGCAGAACTGGCCATTTCTTTATTGAGTGCCATCTCCATAAGTTCTTTCTTTGGTATATACAGATTCACCGTGGTGGCATCATGTTCCAACGTTACCAATGCTGCATCATCCTCCCTGGTGACAACTTGTATAGCAAGATCTTTGAAAACATCACCATGGCCAGGTGCCCCTTTGTCGATCCCCTAAACAACATAGATATATATTAGTAATCACGGATAATTAAGTTATTTAATTCGTTATGAACTAAATGGTCAAATGAATACCTTGACAGGAGCGGACATCTCTCGGTCTTCCTAGATCCGACCTTTTAGGCACAATATCATTTCCAACATCCTATAACAAATACAAATAAAGCATTATCTTTAAACAATAATAAATATATTTCAACTATGAATATAGAAAAACACAACTAACCGAATACCTCAGATGCAACAAGAAAGCTGACCAGTCTTCTTGGCCGGAGGATGAAGTTACAGGGGCCCGACCCACTTGTTTGAACCTCCTCGGTGGGCACAGGGGACTCGAGCATCAAGCATCTCGAATAATCTCAACAGACACCCTCGGATGATCGTCCGGTAATAACCGATGGTGTATGGTATTACCTAACTTATTATATGCCCTACCCAATGCCACTAGCGGCGATGATGATGATGATCATCAACATACAGCTCACACCTATCGTGGTCGTCATCATCATCATCATCATCATCATCATCATCATCGAAGAAGACATCATCATCATTTTCGGGATGATGAGGAGGATCACATGAGCCCTTAGTGCTCACATGGACAGAGGGTTGGACGAGAGGGTTGGACACCTACTGTCATCTCGCCGGGACAAAGAAGTAAATATTGCCATCTCTGGGCAACCGCTCGTTCATCTCCCGTCGAAGCTCACCTGCAATCTCCTGTTTTAGTTGTGCTCTATCTCGCAACCGAATCCCTCGTGGGAGGAATGTGAAGATGAACCATGGTATTGGCGAATGCCGACTCCCCATCCAACACCAATGACACGGCCGGGTGGTCTGGTTTACCGATGGCGATAGATAAGATATCATTGCGTCCTCTAGGAACAAAGGTTCCTTGGGTTAGCCTGATCATCCAAGGCATCCTATCACATAAAAATATCAGGTCACATTACAATTCAGAACAATCTTAAAATGACAATTACAACAAACTATACTTACAATCCTCTCGCCTACTTGGCGGGCCTCCTCGGATGTATATTGTCCCGTTTTTCTTTGTCGGCCCCTCTTCCATGAACGATGGCGTGGGGGTGGAGGTGGATCAACAACCTCTCGGAAGATTTTCAGCATTAGGATCCGCCCGAGATGCTGCCTTTCGCCGACGTGCTTTCTTTTCCTCTTCAACCATTTTCTTAACAAGCTTTTTATATCCCCCACGAGACATGACACGGGGTAGACATTCTTGCTTTGGTTTTCCGCCCCTTTTTCCTCTTCTCCCGTTATAAATAAAAGACAATTAAATTACATAAGTAAATGAAATTAATGCAATTACATAAATTTAGAGACAAATCAAATAAGTTAACCCGAAAGTCGGGATCACGTCGGCTCCGAACAAAGCGATCCCACGTCGCCTTGTCAAGAAACGGATACACCTCAAGTGGGTTCTTTTTACTTTTGGACCGAATATATAGTATCCGCCCAGGTCGGCCTTAAAACCCCTCCAACGCTCTCCAAAGATACTTCAAACAAACGCTTCTTCATAGCGTATGTATCCGGTAGATGTCAAATGTCAACTACATTAAGACCAAAAGAATCAACGAATTCTTGTATGATATTATTAAGATAAAAATAAAGTAGATACGAGACAAACACGGGACGTAGAAGTATAGATACCGTAATACTCTCCCATATCTACTCCTTCACGTCCGCCGGTACATCTCTCCACCTATCAATGAGTATACTAGGCCTGTTCCTAGCAAGGGTCGCCACAAAACCGGTAAACCGATCTTCCATTGGCCCAATAGGTTTGAGGTTATCATCAAAATCTACTCTTATCCTCTCGATTTGACCCACGGTTGGCAGTCAAATGCCTCATCCGTGTGGCACGTCTACCCTTTCTACGTGAGAGACGGGGTCTCGACCATTTGCATGAAGGAGGTGTATCCTCATGATCAGCCATGTATACCTGTTTAAACACAAAACAAAAAAAAAAAACTTGTTAGTATGTCAGGATAAATATCAAACATAACTTATAAATATCGATCAACGTACATAAACATAACTTATAAATATCAACGTAAACACATAATATGCCAAACTTGATGGTAATATCAAACTAAACTTACTTTGTGGTCAATTAGTAAAGTTCTCCCATAACCCTTCTTGGTGATCATTACGAGTAGCATGTACATCATCCACTTCATTTTCCTCATTGAAATTAGGCACTCGTGTTGAGAAAGAAGGAGTATCAGAAATATCAAGAGTTGAATCGTGATTTCCCTCACTACCGTTATACATGTTTTTTCCCTGGAGAACCACTGACCACCTTTTGTTAGAAGGATCACGGGTATAAAACACTTGTTTTGCTTGGGATGCCATGATGAAAGGTTCCTCTTTATTACCTACCTTACTAAGGTCCACCAATTTGAATCCTAACTCATCGGTTTGCACACCATTGTTATCTTGTCGACGACCGACATTTAAAAACATGTACTCTAAACTTCGTGTAATCAACCTCCCATATCTCTTCAATGATTCCAAAGTATGAAACTGATGCCATAACAGGGTTTTTATCTTTCGAACTAGAGAAATGCATGGACTCAGCGACGACCATAACCCCACTGTTTTGCATAGTACTTTTGTCATCCTGGGACTTTGTATAGAAGGAAAACTTATTGATATCGTACCCACTCCAAAGATATGACATCAAAGTTAGGCCCCTGTGCTAGCCATTTTAATGTAGCAGAAGCAGTACCATCCTTTGCAATTTTTTCTTTAAACCAGTTCAAGAAAGTCTTGTTATGCTTGTTCAAACACCATTTTTCATTCATTCTAGGGTAAGTTTCATTGATAATGCTTTTATGCTCACATAAGTATGGTTCAACCTCATCAGTGTTATTCAATATATACAAATGTGCTTGAAGCACTTCCTCCCGATCCATGCTCTTAAAGGTGATACCTCGTGGACCCTTACCATCATATCTTCCTTCGTGACGAGACTTCGGAAGACCTACAAGTTCTGGTTCTGACAAGTAGTCTGTACAAAACTCATTAGCTTATTTTGCAACATACCTTTCAACAATAGATGCTTCGGGTTGGTGTGGATTTTTCATATATCCTTTCAAGATCTTCATGTATCGCTCAACCGGTACATCCACCTTAAATAAACGGACCGCACAATCTAATCTCCTCACTAGATGAACAATCAAATGAACCATGATGTCAAAAAATGAAGGTGGAAAATACATCTCCAAGTGGCACAATACAATGGCTGCCTCATTTTCCAACTCATCCAAATTTTTAGTGTCAATGACCTTGCTACATATAGCATTGAAGAATAAGCATAACCTAGTAATGGCATGTCCGACTTTTTTAGGCAATATGTCACGAATGGCCACCGGTAGTAGTTGTTGCATCAAGACATGACAATCATGAGACTTTAAGCCAACTAATTTGAGATCCGTCATTGAGACAAGTCTTCGATATTTGAAGAGTAACTCGTGGCACTTTGACTCCCCGTAGACATTCACGTAAACTTCTTTTTCTCTTTTTTGATAAAGTATGACATCTTTGGGGGCAAATAAGTCTTCTTATCCCCCACTTTAAGTGGAGCTAACTGCTCTCGTATACCCATCGCAACTAGATCCAGACGAGCATTCACACCATCCTTTGTCTTGCCTTGAATGTTGAGAAGCGCCCGATTAAACTGTCACACACATTTTTCTCTACATGCATCACATCAATACAATGTCTTACATCAAGCTTGCACCAAGTATGGAAGATCAAAGAAGATCGACCTCTTCTTCCATATTTTCTTCTCTGTAGCCTTCTTCCGGGTCTTCCCATAGATAACATTAGTGTTGTTCACCCTTTCATAAACTTGCTCTCCGGTCAAGGCCACCGGAGCAATTTCATTCTCCGAAGTCCATTGAAAGCTTTCCTCAATCTACGATAAGGATGATTACGTCGGAGAAATATCCGATGCCCAAGGTAGACCGTCTTCCTTCCATGTTGCAGTTGATGGTAACATGTGCCTTCTTCACATATTGGACCTGCTTTATGCCCCTTAACACTATACCCACACAGGTTCCCGTATCTTTCGGAAAGTCATTGATGGTGCAAAATAACATGGCACGCTAATCCGAATGTCTCACGGCAATACCCGTCGATCACATCAACGCCTTCATCCCACATCATTCTCAAGTCTTCAATCAAGGGACTCGAGATAAACATCAATATCATTTCCTGGCTGTTTAGGACCCGAAATCATCATACTTAACATAATGTATTTGCGCTTCATGCACAACCAAGGAGACAGGTTGTAAATTACAAGGAGAACAGGCCATGAACTATGAATACTACTTAAGTTTCCATATGGATTCATTCCATCGGTAGCAAGTCCAAGCCTGAGGTTTCTGGGCTCATTACCGAAATCCGGAAACAAACTATCAATTCTCTTCCATTGCAAAGAATCGGCCGGATGGCGAAGCTGTCCATCACACTTCCTCTCATCTGCATGCCATCTAATGTTCTTTGCGTCATTTACATTAGCAAACAATCGCTTGAACCGAGGAATCACGGGAAGATACCATAACACCTTCGCAGGAGGACCTTTGGTGACCACATCACAACTAGAATCACCATCCTTCACTTTGTAGCGTGATACCCCACACCGGGGCACTCGTGCATCTCTTCAAACTCTTTCCCTGTACAATATGCAATCATTGGGGCAAGCGTGTATTTTCTTATACTCCATACCCATCGGACACAATATCTTCTTCGCCTCATAGTTTCGAGATGGCAATGTGTTGCCTTCTCGGAAGCATTTCTTTCAACAACTCAAGCAATTCGGTAAAGCTTTTATCGCTCCACCCATTTCTCGCCTTCACATTGAACAATCTTAACACCGCCGACAACCGTGTGAAATTAGTGCACCCGGATACAAAGCCACTTGCGCATCACCGCACAAAGTATCATACACATGTGCGCGCCGAAAAAGACTCTTGCCCAACATCACGGATCATGTCCTCTAGTCCATCGTCCATTTCCACGTCATCAACTTCCTCTCTATCCGACACCCTCGGCCTGTCTAACGATTCACCATGGCATATCCATGTTGTATAACTCTTGCAAATCCCCTCACAAATAAGATGATCACGTATCTCCTCGCCTTCTAGTCGTCTCTCATTCAAACAGTTAACACAAGGACAATAAAACCTTCCGTTACCACTATCGGGAGCATTTGTTTTTGCAAACTGTAGAAAATCTTCCACTCCATTCTCATACTCATCACTTGTCCGTCTAGCATTCATCCAACCGCGATCCATGACTAAACCAATACCTTCGTACTTAGTCCAACATATTCATCAACCACTTCTTATGACAGGGTATGGCCCTATCCCATTCGAGAAGAAACTTTTCCAACATTCGGTTAACAGTTAGTCCTTAACTCTCATGCTCATACTCGACAAAATTTGGCAAGCATTTCCCGCGGTCTCCGACGTACACTACTTGAACGCGATGACATCCACCACGATAAAGTATGCACCGGAGAACGAAAGGAAATGTATCAATCCGAACTTTCATCAAGTATATAACATTAGAACCAATGAATAACTATTTTAACTGAATTAAGAAAAAGTTTTTCCCAAACTGTCCAACTTTGGACAATTCAAGATCCAACACAATGAGCGGTACATTAAGCACGTACACGTACGCTCATTAGTATTGCATCTCAAACGGAAACTAAGGCTTTACTATTTATGTAGCTTGCATGAAGATGGGGCTTGAAAAGTGAAGAAAATTAGCCAAACAGAGCCCCTTCACGTCCCTAGCCTTGAAAGCCATCACGTAGTGATCGAGTATAGCTTAAAAGAAAGAATGGAAAAGTCGAAGCTGGTCACGCCATCCCGTGATGCCCATCACGGCCGTGACATGTCCGCTATACCAGACCTCACAGTAGAACCGATCACGGCCAGGCCGTGATGGTGATCACGGCCGGCCGTGATGGTGGTCACGGCGTGGCGGACCAACCAGTGAAGCAACCTCCAAGCGCGTAACCTATCACGGCCTGGCCGTGATGGCCATCACGGCCGTGACATGCCAATCGAACCAGACCCTCACAGGGCGGGCGATCACGGCCAGCCGTGATGGTGGTCACGCCGTGACGGACCAACCAGATGAAGCATCCTCCAAGCGAGAACCTATCACGGCCTGGCCGTGATGGCCATCACTGCCGTGACATGCCAATCGAACCGGACCCTCACAGCAGAAGCGATCACGGCCTTGCCGTGATGGTGGTCACGGCCGTGACGAGAACAACCAGTGAAGCAACCTCCAGTGAGAATCCGTCACGGCCTAAAGTAATGAGCAAAGACGCTGGCCGTGACGGGTGATACCACCACTGGAAAAATCCAGTCTTGGAGCAACAGAACAACACATGCAAGTATATTATCCAACCATTTCGAGTCAAAGTTCATAACTTTTCTAAAGAAGAAACAAATATATACCCGAGGGACGAGCAAAAATGGCGCTCTTTCACGCAAACGAGGGTAGCTCGCGGATGATCGTTCTCGGTGGTTCTCTTACGAAGCAGAAAATGAAGGCTCGTGATGCAGTGGTCTTCTTTGTCTACGATTGAAAAGGGAAAAAGGACGTGAAGAAGGGAGCGAGAGAGAGAAAGAGAAAGAAAGAGAGAGAATGAGAAGAAGGAAATGCGAGAGAGAGAGAATGAGAAGAAGGAAATGCGAGAGAGAGAATGAGAATGAGAGAGAGAGAGACGCATACCCGAGGGTAGCTCGCGGATGTGAGTGCAAAGTGAGAGAGATGGAAAAGAAGTGACAACGCGCGTTAGCGAGAGGGAGGGAGTGTTGTGTTTTAGGGTACGTTCAAACCGAGAATGAGGCGCAAAACACACGGAGGGGAAATAGAAAAATTGGGACTATTACACATCGGTTATGAGGAAAACCGATGTGTTAAACATATTATACACATCGGTTATGCAAAAACCGATGTGTAAACATGAAACATTTAAATTCTGATTTTTTCTTTTAAATTTTATACATCGGTTAATAAAAACCGATGTGTAAAAGTGTAACCTAAATTTCTATTTTTTTTTCTTTATAATTTTATACATCGGTTATTTAAAAACCGATGTGGTTAATCACCATTTTACACATCGGTTCAAAAAGAACCGATGTTGAATGTTAAAAATTCCGAGTTTTAAATTTTTTTATTTTAATTTTACACATCGGTTATTCTCTAAACCGATGTGTAATACTTTCCTTTGAATTTCAAAAATGCCACCGCCTCGTTTTACACATCGGTTTATACTAAACCGATGTGTAAACTCCGATGTAGAATCCCTTTTTTGCACTAGTGTCGAGTTTCTACGCATGAGCTTTCATGAAGAATTCCTTCTTGAAGAAAGAAAGATTGGAGTGCAGAGTTTGTAAACTCAGTCCCATTGTCACTGCGAACAGTCTTCACTTTGCTGTTAAATTGAGTTTGCACCATCTTGCAAAAATTAATAAGTTGGATAGGTGCTTCAGCTTTGTCTTTTAACAAATAAACCCACAAACCTCGTGAGTAGTCATCAACAATTGTGAGGAAATAGTGTGAACCATTATGTGATTTGGTTTGATATTTTCCCCATAAATCACAATGTATCAAATCAAAAATGGCATTAGCCTTATTATTACTCAAAGAAAATGGAAGTCTACATTGTTTGGAACGATGACAAACATCACAACACTCCTCTTTATTTGCAGTAAAAGGAAAACTAATCCACTTAGACAGCTTCATCATTGTTTTACTAGAAGGGTGTCCCATCCTTGCATGCCATAACTTATTTCCATCAGTTGAAACAGCCACTTGTGAGAGTCCATGCGCTGCCCTCTTTAACACATAAACTCCATCATGCAGCTCACCGGATCCAATCAGCTTCTTCTTGGCTTGGTCCTGTATAACACAACCATCATCGAAATAAGTCACCAAGCATTTCAAGTCAGCAGTTAATTTGTGTATAGATATTAAGTTGCAGCTAAACTCTGGAATATATAAAACACCATGCAATGTTATCGTGTCATTTAGATTCACACGGCCCACTTTGTGCACCATGACCGTGTCTCCAGTGGGCACTGTGATATTTAGAGGTTCCTTAAGGTGACATATATCCTCAAGGACTGAAAATATAGGAGTCATGTGGTGGGAAGCACCACTATCTAGAACCCAACTTTGTGCATTGTAATTGAACATGTTACCAGACATATGTTCATCTTGCCCATTGCCTTTGTTTGCAAATGAACTGTGTAAGGCATGACTTCCCTCATTGCTCGTGGTTTGGCCTTGAGTCTTGTCTGCCCATGCTAACCGTGCACCTCCTGAGTGTCCACTACTCTTGTTGTTGCGGTTTGTTCTCCTCATCTCCCAGTTAGGTGGGTAACCGATCTGCTGAAAACACTTTGCTTTCTCATGTCCCAGCTTGCCACAGTGGTCACATTTTGGTCTTGGGCCATCACGTGATCTTTGCCTGTTGTTGGAGTGAAACGCAACTCCTATCTCCACTCTGCGATCTCGATGTTTTTCTGCTGCCATGCGTCCTTCTTCACGTAAAATATGGCTGAAGACTTTGCGCAGAGATGGTAAAGTATCAACGTTCAAAATGGTCCCTTTGGCCTGGGCATAACGTTCACTGTCAAGTCCTCCAAGAAATAAGTGAGCTCGATGGTCTTCATCTCTCTGGGTAAGCTCCTGGGACGCACCACAATCGCATTGTGGCGGTGGCTGCGCAGCTCGCAAAGCTCGTCAACAACACTTTTGAATCGGTGTAATATTCGATCACGTTCATGTTGGGCTCTGTTGAATCAAGCAAAGGTCACGCCATAATCGATGAATGCGTGGAGCATTTGTTTGAGAGAAACGTTCTTCCAAATCCACCCATATTTCTCTAGCGGTTGTTGCATGGGTAATGCTGCTATGTAACCATTGGATTTATGGAGTTGATTATCCATGCAGTTACCAATGAGTCTGCTTTATCCCAATCATGGAAATCTGGAGAATGGTTGGAGGGCTTGGCAATGGTTCCATCAACGAAACCCAGCTTGGTTTTTGCTCTCAATGCCGTCTTCATCGACCGGGCCCAGTTCCTATAGTTGTCTCCAGTGAGAGCAACCGCAACCAACGGCGTTCCGGGATTGTCAGATGACCCTAGGTGGTAGGGCGACTGTGGGGTGAAGGATGTGGTGCCGGAGGTATTTGTCTTCTTCTCCGATGGCTCCATCTCTGGTTCCAGGATTTCTGGCTCTGATGCCATAATAAAACACAAACTTTGTATTAAAAACGCAGAAACTTGTATCAGTGTGTTTATAAATCTGTTTTGTTACATTGTATGCTCAGATATATATACACGGATGAGAGCAACTAGATCCTAAGAATATGCATAGGAAACTATCTAGATCCAAAGAATATGTACTAAACTATCTAGATCCAAAGAGTATGCACTATAACAAACTTCCTGATAACAACACTATAACAAACTTCCTGAACAGTTGTTATCCTCAATAGTTATTGATAGTCTTTCTGGAGGCCAAAATTCTACAGGTTATCATGGAATTTGAATAGTGTCTTTTCCTATCTATTGATTGTTTAGTTTTCTTATTGGCCTATTTACTTAACTTAAGAAAACATTATTCTTTGAAGGGTGCTGATAAATTGGGAATACAAGAATGGTTGACTTAACTTGTTGTCATGCTGCTATTGACGTTGCGGATTATAGTAATGACGAAGCTTGGGCTTATTTTAGGGGATGAGTTCGAAGAGAACAATATGATATGTACGTACTTCAATCAGCGGAATCGAAGGAGAGCCCGCTGCAAATTATTCCACTGCTCTAGCTAGCAAAACAATATCACAAAAGAAAGAAAGCTTTTATGAAAAAACACAAAGAAAATCATCAGCTTCAAAATCAAAGTGTCAATATAAAGTTAAGGAAATCACGCCCCTTTAAATTTCAAAGTCTGGCCCACTGAAATAAGACCCGAACAGACTAAGAAAGTTCTTAATCACAGCAGCAACCCAATGTGGAAGCACTCTTAGCAGCTCCACTTAGATCACAAAAAGTACCAATCACCAAATCTATTTAAAACGGGCATAGCCCTCCCTATTACACAACCTGCAGCACCATATAATTCCAAGGGAGACATTGCTGCCACTAAAGAGATTTATTTAATGAAAACATCTCCAACTCAACTCAACTCAACTCTGCAGACCCCCATTTATGCTGTACCATATGTCTAATGCTCGATACAAAAACAGGAGAACCCAAGAGCCTAAACCAGAATTCGTATATAACAACACTAATGTGAAAATTTATCATCTTTGATTAAAAAATAACTGCACCAAAGACCAGCCAGATCAACTAAACAAAATGTGAATACATCAGCATTAAGGTCAAAAGAATCAGAAAGGTTGGATATTTGGAGTCTTACACAATACAAGCAATCTATTACCTATATATGCTATATTATACCTGACTGTTTAAACTAAGGGTGACAAATGGATGGATCGGATAAATTTTTATTCGGATCTTAACGGATGGATTAAAAACAATCCATTGATCCATTATAATCCATTAAAAATTCATTAAAAAATCCAATTCATCCATGATCCATTAAATAAAATCCATCCGATTCATCCATTAACAACTTTTCATGGATGGATATCCAATCCATCCACTAAAATTTATTTTAAGAAATTAAATAATTTTATATCTCTTTTATCCATCCATAAAATATTTTTAAAAATAAAATAAATTTTAAAAAAAATTAAAATATTATCTCTATCTCACTCTCGCTCTCCTCTTTCTTCCTCTCTCTACCCTTTCTCTCCCTCCCTTTTTTCATACTCTCTCTATCTTTACTCTCTCTCCACTCTATCTCACGACCATTTTGTATCACGGTCATTTTTCTATTACTATATGGAAGTTATTGATTATGTGCATCTACAGAGGTTGTTTTGTCACAACGTTCAATGACATTGTTTTACGAAACTTGTTACGACTTTCTGTGCTTTCAACTAGTTAATACTTTTTTTTAAGTTTCTCAGCAAAAAAAAAAGACAACGAAAAAAGAAAACGTACGTGATAACGTGGACTACAACTGGTGCTTGAGAACAATTAATTAGGTAATTCTTAATGTAACAAAAAAAAAAGCAGATAAATAAAATAAAAATAGTGGAGAAAAAATAATAGGGAACGGAAGAGAAAATTAGATGGAGTGTTTTTTTTTCGTTACAAATGGAGGATTTTTTTATTTGGTGAAAAAAATATGAAAACATAAATTGGTTTTGGAATGGATAAAAGTTGATCCATTACATTTTTGATTGTTGGTCCAATGGATTTTAAAAAATATTGGATGGATCATAAACCATCCACTAAAAAAATAATTCAATCCATCCAATCCATTTATATTATTTTTTTATAAATGGATGGATTGGATGGATTTTCATATGGATGGATGGTGGACAAATGGATCATTTTGCCACCCCTAGTTTAAACCCAATTAAACTAACTATATTCTTGTCAAATGTTAAATGAAAACCAAAACTGGAGTTAACAAATATTCTCAGCACAGAGAAACGACAAAAAAATGTTTTCTCCCGTAAACCCCAAAAGCTATTCTCATTATCCTTAGAGCATCTCCATTGGTTGGGTTTTTAAGGAACCACTACAAGAAAATTACCATATAGTGACAGACACTTTTACCTACAGTTGATTTTCTGTCAGTAAAAATTACTTATGGCCCTCGTCGCTACGTGAAACATGGTAGCGTCGCGTTTTTTAGGAGCGGCTGTAGCGTCGAAAATAGCAGCCATGAAGCGGCCAAAACGCGGTCGTAGCGGCCGCTACTGTGATTTTTCGAGCAACCCACCACATTTTCCGGCAAACCCACCCCATTTCCGGCAGACCCAGCCCTTATCCGGCAGCCCCACCACATTTCCGGTAGTTTTCCGGTAGCCCCAGCCTCCTTGCACTTGATAAGTCTTGCTGCGCCGTTTCCAAAGGGTGAATGTTGTAGAAAGGAACTTATCTAAGCATTCATTTTTAGGGTTGTAGTGTAATGGGCCTTTTGGGCCATTTAGTAAATGGAAAGAACTTTATATCTATTTTTAATAACTAAAGTTATTCTTTAAATAATCAAAATGCATAATTTTATTATTTTGAGCCTAACTTAAACTGATGCAAAAACTGTGTAAGAGTTTAATTATTTATTTAATTATGTTAGCTTATATTATGAATTGCACTTCACATTTATCTTCATTGTAATCTTCATTTATATAAATTAAAATACTTTGCTAGCTATTTACTTATTTAATTTGAGCCAATGGAGGCTAGAACTTATTTGCTTTATATTGGGTTTGAACTTTGAATATTTAGGTAACAATGAATATTGATTAGTAGTTATGAATATGTCTTTAATTTTGTGTATTCTTCTATTTTTTAGCTTTCATATGTGTATGGTATAAATTTCTTGTATAGTTTCCCTATACTTGGGTCGTTACTCGCTACATCGCTCTTACGTTTTAGGGATCGGCTGCTATCCTATGCAATCCGCGATGGACTACATAGGGTTTTGAGAATAGGTCACTGTATGTCAAAACTTTTACCTACACTTTGTATTTTGTATGTCTTTTATTCTTCTAAGTTTTAACTTTTCTAGGCATTCCCTCTCCCTTCTTCTCGACGTGCTTCCCTTTTTTTCTTAACTTGGTTTAACTCAAAAATTCTTATTCTGCATTTTTGTGTTCACTCCAGTGTTGAACCATTTCTCTTCTTCTCACCATTCTAGAACTTCTTGTCTAGGAGATGGAGATAGCCTCGGTGTTGAACCCTAGCACTTCAGTGTAGTATCCGTTCAATCTTTCGATGCCATCATCCAGATCCAAATTCGATAATCAATCCAGATCTTGTTCGACGCCATCATCAAGTTTGAATCATTTGATTGGATTTTGTTTTCGAATTTTGGAACTGATTTGAAACTTTAGCTTGAAGCTCAGGTTCTTTCTTCCATTTTCATCTTCTTTTGTTCATTCTAGAAAACTTATTTTGTTAAATGTTATAACAGGATTTTGATGCATAAATTCAAGTCAACCTGCATAAAATTTTGCTGATAAACTGTAAGCCACCTTTTATAGTTATTTTAGCTTTGTTTAATATGATGTGCATGTTTTATTTTAGGATATTAGGTTGTGTGATTGTATTTTCTATCAATGAGTAATTTGCTTCAATCTGTGCCTATGTTCACCTCAACATTTAGGATGTTTGAATATTGAAAGCATACCACATGTTTGTGAAAATACTCAAATGACAACATTTATGATTTTTGATGGATTGTGATTTGAAATTGAAAAATTATTGTTATATATATGAGTATATTCAAGTAACTAGTTAGGTCAATTGAATTATAAGCTGAGTAATTTAAAAAATAAGAGTCCTTTTGAGCTTAATTTTTAAATTAGTTTTAGCAACCTCAAATACTAACTCTCATTTTAGTGATTTGAGTTTGAGAGACAAATACATATGTCTTTATCTTAAAGCCTTTGACCTCGTTGTTGCTGTTAAAATTGTTTATTCAAGTCAATATGAGTTAAAATCTGTTAACAAGGTGCCTTTTTATTGCTTTCCCTGTTGCAAATGGAATTATTGTTTTATATAAAGCCTCTCCATAATAGGGTTATGTTGTTATGCGTACCATTCCTGTTAAGCTTTCCTAGTGCTGCACATGCTCCAATTGATTCAATAAAACAGAATCCCCACATCAAGGAGTGCCAAGCTGTGCACAACAACTTTTGCCTTCCACAAATAACAGAATTGAAAGAATTGCTACCCTACAGTAGGGACTAGAGTATCTTTTCGTGTATACACTTTTATTCTTTAAATACCTCATTGTACTCCACACTGAACAATAAATGAAATAGTGAATACATCATTCAATCATATTCCTTTATCTTTATGCCTCTTTTCTTTTATTTATTTTCTTAAGAATTTCTATATTGGGCACTTTAGCTAATGGCATCTATGATTAATGAGATGTAAATATATATATATATATATATATATACCATTTCAGGTTTGAGCCCTGAAAAGAGTCAGCTTAGCGTGGATGGTGTAATCAAGGTTGGAATGTCATCAATATTATATTTCCAATATGATCCAAGAAAATGGCACGACAAAAAAATGGCACGAGAAAATGGCACGACAAAAAAAGTTTCCAAATTTCCAATGTTATGTGTCTCTGAAGTTGCAGTTGGAAATTTAGTGCAACTGAAATTTTAAAACAAAAAGACTAAACTAAAAATGAATCCTTGCTTTCTTTGTGTTACCTAATTATTTTTATTTATATTCACAATTTAGCAATGCTGTGCCCAAGTCTGTACTGCACCACTACAAACGTAGTTTCAATGACTTTGTTGCGAATCAAAAGGGGTTATGTTTTGCTCATTGTAAAATAGTGTGCAACTATTTCTTTGACACTATTTTTTTGTGTGCAGGAAAGGAACTTCCTTAAGAAAATACTTTGAATGGAGTCTCCATCTCTCAACCGAAGTGTCAATACCTCACAAACACACTATGCTAAAGAGCCCTATATGTAGTTTTCTTAGAGGATATATCATGGATGAAACCTAAAGTAATTTATTATGTATGATATTAACTATCAAGACCTTGTTAATTAGTTGCCTTTGGCTTCAATATCCATGTCTAGATGTGAGTTGATATGTTGTTGGTGTGATTTAAAATGTATCATGAAAGATGTTTTTATTATGAAGGTTCCCAGTTTCATTCTTATAATTTGAGGATAGTTACGACGATTTTAGTATTTTCATGTTTTTATAGATCCTGTTTCCCATATAAACTAAAATTTGAAAAATTTAATTTATTAAATATAAAAGAAATTATATTTCACTTAATAACTATTAATGAATAATGATTGTAGGTAGAATTTTTTTATTACTAATTTTACCTTTTACCTACGGTTGGAGGGTGTAGCTACAAGTTAATGACTTTTACCTACGGTTGGAGGGTGTAGCTACAAGTTAATGACAATTGTAGGTATAACATATAGTGACAAACTGATGGAACTGTAGGTATAAGTATGTCATCCGTAGGTAAATGCTATAGTGACACACAAATAATCGTAGCTATTCGTCCCTTAAAGTTGACGCCTAATACGGCGGTAGGTCAATGTCATATCTACATTTACCTACCGATTTTTGACATTTAGTAACAGATTTTGTCACTAAAAGTCAAACTTCTTGTAGTGAACCCACTTTGGGTTCTTTAAACACTATAAAGTGGTCCCCACAATACCTCATCATATTTAAGCATTTTGTTCTAACGGTTAAATTTTTAAGGAACCCTTAAGCAACTTATGTTTTTATAAATTTTTATTTGCACTCAATTTTATTTCAAATTAAAATATTTATTCATTTATTTTAATTAATACATAAAAAATATTAAAACTTTAAAAAATAGAAAATATTTTTTAAAATAAAATGAATAAATATTAAATATTTATATATCGATGAGAAATATTTTAAGGAGAAGTAGTAGAAGCTTGCTCTCCATCAGCCTCTAGTCCCTTCGTTTATATTATATTTAAATTTTAAATTTTTAAAAAAATTAAAATAGCTTGCTCCATCAGCTTTCAACCACTCATTTCGTCTCAACTTCTACTTCCTTTCACACCCACACATCGTCATCTTCTTCACCCCTCTCCAAACCCTCATTTTTCTTCTTCTCAACCACCGCTTCACTACTTCTTCTTCCTCTTCTTCTCAACCCACCGCCCTTCACTTCTTCCATCTTCCTCTGGCCCCTTTCTCTCTCATTCTTCCTCTTTCACTTTCTCACACTTCCACCGCCCCTCAATCATGCGGAGGCGATTCGATGGTGAAGCTTGTGGTTGACAGACTCACTCCTCTGTTGTGATGCTTCATGATGATGAAAAATGATTTTTTATGGTTAAGGAACCATTCCTTAGATAAGGAACGTTCCTTAATTTTAAGGAACTGAAGATTCCACATAAACCTCCTCTAATGGTGAAAATTTCTAAGGAATGATTTCTTAGCTTAAGGAACCAGCTAAGGAACTGTTGATAAAGTTGCTCTTAGTATCAGATTTAAAATGATCTACCATTTAAAAAAATTATAACAATTAAATATCAGCAAAATAAGGGTTTTAAATGAATATCATGCTAAATCAAAGTTTAACAAAAAAGTCAACAAAAATATTTTTAGAGAGGCAATCAGACATTAACAAATTTGGTGGCAATTGGTTAGTTATGGATTATCAATTTATTATTTATAGACATGCAGAGTTTTTTGTTTTGTGTAAAAAAAAACAGAGTTTTTGTTTCAAGCTTTCTCTCTCTCTCCGCAGCAGCAAAAGTTTACATTCGATTACTTCCTCTGCTTCAAATATCACCACCTCAAGTAGCTATGCTTATATAATTATTGTTCAGCCGTTGAAGTTTCCTTCAAGTGATATGAGATTCTCATGCATGCATGGAGAAAATTAAATTGTGTTATTGGCGTCTCTTAGTTCCTTTGAGCATCCAAACAGTTGTTCTTGTGCTCTTGTTATTTCACGTGCAGTGCTAACATGGTCGGTCTAAGCATAAAGCTACTAAAGCAACAACTTTAGGCAGCCTCCACAAAAATTTCTAACTTAAAAAGGATTTTAGGCGTCAAACTAAAAATATATTTTGTTTATATTTCACTACAAAAAAACATCTGTTTAGCGACCGACAAATTCGGTTGCTAAACATGATAATTCGGTCGTCATTCGTTTTAGCGATCGAATTAGAGGCCGATTCATAGTGGTGACTGAAACCCTGGTCGCTAAGGTTTTAGCGATCGAATTATAATTTCGGTCGCCAAATAGCGAGGATAACTCGGTAGCCAGGGATGGAGGCACACACCTTAGCGACCGAATTATAATTTCGGTCACCAAATAGCGACCAATAACTCTGTTGCCAAGGACGGAGGCACTTGTGTGCCTAGGGGAACCTTGGCCCTCCCTGCCTTTTTTAATATTTTTTTTTACTATAGTAATGCCTTTGATGATTCTTATCCAAGTTTGTTTTTATAACTTTGGAGCATTGAAAACTATTTCTGAAATTTGTTTTTATAACTTTGGAGCATTGAAAACTATTTCTAATCTATGTCATTTGTCGATAAAAACTAGAAAAGTAGAAATCTATCATTTTATGTGTATAGAGTGACAACTCTTATTCTCACACTTCTTGTTTCTAGAACTATTAAAGAGTGATCTTTTTTCAATTATAAATATAGTTAATACTATACTTCGTAATGGAAGATAAGTTTTTTTTACTTATTATCTGTTAGTATATATTGAAAAGAAAACTGTTGAAACTTTTTGTGTAGATTCAATTATATATGATTTCATGACATACAGGAGATACATAATATGTTTTGATATATTATTAATGTAATTAACATTTTAAAACAAATAATTATAAATATTTTATATGAATTTCAATTAATATATATCTTTTGGATGAATTTAATTTTTATAGTTGCCCCCCCTCACCATCTAAGTCTGGGTCCGTCCCTGTCGGTCACTAAGTTATAAAATGCGGTCGCTAATTAGTTGGTCACATGATTGTGGTAATCACGCTTGGCGACCGCAATTCGGTAGCTAAATCGATCGCTAATTTTGGTTACCATTAACCAATTTAGTGACCGACACATCGGTCGCTAGACCACAATTTTTTTTTATTTCCCTGCAACTAAAGTTTAGCGACCGAATTGTGGGTTGCTAATTCGGTCGCCAAACAAGTTTTTTTTTTAAAAAAATTTAATTTATAAAATATTTTTTTTTTTTGCTTTAAATATTAGCAAAATTACTAATGAAACCCACCAAATTACTAATGAAACACACAATTATAAAAAATATTGAATATATAAAAAAAATAATCCAAAGAGTCGTACAGTAATCGTTTATAAATCTAAAAAATGAAAATAAAAATCAATCATGATGCGGAGGTGGTGGAGGAACCCAATCATCCTCAGTGTCTGTGCCGCCGACATCTGCCATCTCATCGTCCTCTGCAGCAGCATCATCAGTACCAGGAGATAGGCGGCACAAATGCCGGAGCACGACCATTAGCAACTGGAGGCTGGATCCTCATATGCTCCAACACCAGAGTAGTGTCTGGCCCTGCTCGAGGGACCTCTGCATCAGCTGCTGGTGTGCCTGAGTCAACTGTGCAATCTGCTCCGCTATCCGCCGCTCACACTCCCTCTTCTCACGAAGCTCCGCGTTCAGCTGCGTGATGGTGTCCTGCATCTGGGTGAACTGCTCCGGAGGGATGGTATCCGCATACAAAGGAGCAGGCGTATCGGACGATGAAGCGATAAACTCGCTGCCCAAGTGTTTGAGGTCATACACGTGCCCCTTCTTGTTCCTGTCCCCGACAACCTCCAAAAAAATGGCATTATCGTAGACGGAGATAGGAGAGCGGGGCCCCTCACCAGTCAAGGCCTCATCCTGTGACTATAAGGCACGTGAAATGGCATCGTCCTTCTTCTCATTGAAGCTCGTCTGCAAAGTATAGATGAACAGATTTAGTTACAATTATTATAAATATTAACAAATCAATGATAATAAATTAGAAGTATATTTTTTTACTTACAGCATAGTTACGTGCCTTGTCGTTGACCCATTCCCCCGACTTCAACTTCTTCGTCCTCTCCACCAACTCCATAGCAGTGGGGGACCTGTTGTTTCTGTTCTTTCTGCACAGAAAAATATAATATTAAATTCATAACAATATTTAAAAATGAAAACTCATGAAAAAGTGGGCGGCGACTGATTTAGAGCAGCCAGTCCAAGCACATGTGCCACCATCAGAAGCTCGATTACGCCGAGCTGTGGCCTGGATCTCCCCGAACTTATCACTAGCCCGGTATTGTTCCAGCTGCCTCCTAATCTCAGGATCCACCCACTTCCCCTTATTCTTACCCTTCCTCAGCTTGTTCGTCAGATTCTTCATGACCAGTGAGCCTTTGTGCTCGAATATGTCCGTGATGAGCAGCTCCAAAGCTACGTTCCACCTATACTCTTTCTGCAACTTGTAGTAGTTAGGAAATTCGTGTATATATATATATAGTTTGAATTAATATGTAATGTAAATTTATTTTAAATAACATTATAAATTGTTACCTTAAACTCTTTAAACAACCGATCCCTATGGTCTTGTGGGATGACCTTCCATGTAGGCCATGGACCATCAAATTTGCCTTGCAGGATCTTCGATATCGAATCAGAAGGGCCCTTTATGGGCAGAAAGTTGCAGCAAAATTAGAGCATTAATAAATATTATAAATAAATAAAACAAGTAAAATGGAAATTAACGATACCTATATATTAAAAAATTAAATTAGCTTACTCGTTAGCCCCCTAGGGATAAGAAGAGTCCTCGTGTCGGATGGACCACGGCTCTGCAGCCCCGATGATGATGATGATCCTGGCACATGTGTGGACGATGACGGTGCAACTTGTGTCCCGACCACATGAGACTGGGTAGGGGGTGCAACTCCATCACCCTGTGACCCATCCAAAGAGGTACTAGCAGGGTAGTCCCAATCTGAAGTCTGTGGGTCGGCTGGTGGGGGGTCTCTCGTAGCACGACCTCTGCCACGACCTCCACGACGACCACCACGATGCCCCCTACCTCTAGAGGAATCTGCTATTTGTGTAAAAAAAAATGACAAGATGATTACACCACAGTATAAATAATACATAAATAAATTACCTAAGTAGAATAAGCATTACACAATGAATAATACATATCTAAATTACCTAAGTAGAATCTCCGTCACTAAATTCACCCCGACTCTCATCAGTCTCACTTGATTGGAATGTGCCTTCGCTAGATGCGTCCAACTCAGATTGATCCATTAACTCTCTTTCAACTTCTTCCCCATTGCCGGAAATGTCTGCCAGAGAATTAACAATAATATCTGGCGTAATTTGCAATGGTACGCGGGGTCTTGAAAACTCATCATCTTGATATGGGGCATCTTTTTCAGGTTGGTTGATTACATTATCAGTAATTGTACTGCGAGCCTTTATCTTAATGACACCCAACCAGCCTTGATGTCCTTCGGGATACGGCGAGTAATAAACCTGATATGCCTGTTATGAAAAAATAAATGGGTTGTACGTCTTGTTATACCTACGAGATAGCCTAGCTTCAACAATGTCATACTATTTATCGATTTTTGTCCCTAAGTCAATAGCAGGATCAAACCAATCACACTTGAAGAGAACTAACTTCATCACAAGGAAACCGGTATACTCGAGTTCAAGGATATCAGTTAAAACCCCATAGAAATCATCCTCTACATTGCCATCAGTGACTCGCACAGAAACACCATAGTTACACGACTGCATTCCTTTACTCCATGTTTTTGTGCTAAATTTATATCCTTTTACAATGTAAGTATTCCATGATGTAACCCATCTTTTAGTCCCCATGCCAAATTTGTCAAAAATGGATTTTGAACATTGTTTACTGGATCTAGTACCTAAAAAATCGAATATAATATTATTCTTATACATGATATATATTTAAGGAGAGAAAAAGTATTGCAACAAATGAAGATGCTTAACCTACATATTTACAGAACCATGTAGCAAAGTGAGAAGTAATTTCTCGAACAACCTGATCGTTCGAAATGTCAGGTTGGAGATCCCTTAGAAAATTGTCGTACATCCTACACATGGGAGATTAACTGCAGGACGATTAATAATCATAAATGTCAATTGAACTTATAAAAGATATTGTAGAAACTTACTCTAAATATGGCGCCACCTCTTCATAATTTTGAAGGATGTACAGATGAACATCATTAATGTCACGCTGTTCCAAGAAATATCCTTTTGATTTGCCACTAAATCTGTCCGGATAGTTGAATATTGATATAGGAGGACAAGTTGAACATCCTTCGCCCGAATCAACATTTCTAGGCATCCTAGTCCTTCTCGTGTCAACTTCGTCTGGATAGTAATAAGAGGCAAAAGTGGAAGTCTCCTCTACTAAGAGTGTGTTTGGGAAAGATGGAAAAAAAAAGATTATGCTGATAATTTGTTTTCAAATAATCGATTATTATGATAATCGATTATAATCATAATCTGTTTTTGTTTGGGTATGTTTGCTAAAAAACGATTTTAAGATAATCTATTTCGTTTGAGTGGTGCAAAAATAATCATTTTTACATAGTAAATTACGAAAACGGGTATGAAATTATTTGTTTATGTTAATGATATTGAATTTTTTTAACATTAAAATGGGTTAACATGTTTATTTTTTTTATTTTGTCATTAATTTATTTCTATTAAAAAAAATTAAATAAAATTTGTTACATTTTTTATTATGAAAAAAGTCAAGCTCGGTAGTCTCGTATCCACGACGTTGGGAACGAATAAATGGAGAGTAAAAGTTGACCGTGAGGGCAAGACTGGACTAAAAATGTTATGATGAAAAATAATCCTACCATAACAATCTAACAATTCAATGTCCTAGATGGTTCATAAACAGCGATTTTAAAGAAATAAAAGATGTTTTTAAACTTCAGCTATATTCCCAAACATGATCATCTTTTCATAAAACAGCTTTTTTTCTAATAAAAGAGCTGAAACTAGGAAAATCAAGCATTCCCAAACAAGCTTTAAAAATGCTTCACAAATGGAACCCTCCACTCGTGTCTTGTTCTTGACATTGTGTTTAAGGGAGTGCAGGAACCTATTAAAGAGGGATACATACAAATAATTACTAGTTTTAAGGAAAGCTAAACTACGACTTCGTGAATTTAATATATATTATGTAAAATAGTTGATGTTGTATACCTCTCAAATGGATACATCCAGCGGTATAGGACTGGACCACTAACTCTTGCTTCGTAAGGTAGATGAACTAGAAGGTGTTCCATTGAATCAAAGAAACTCGGTGGGAAGATTTGTTCCAGCTTACATAACAACACGGGTATCTTGACTTCCATATACTTTAATTGTTTCACATTTAGTGTTGTCGACGTAAGCTCCCTGAAAAAGTAGTTAAGCTCAACAAGTGGGTTCCAAATTGGTTTCGGTAACGCGTCAAACGCAATTGGAAGCAACTGTTGCATGAATACGTGACAATCACTCTTCATTCCATGTAACTTTGCTTCCTTTATGTCGACACATCTCAAATGGATACATCCAGCGGTATAGGACTGGACCACTAACTCTTGCTTCGTAAGGTAGATGAACTGGAAGGTGTTCCATTGAATCAAAGAAACTCGACGGGAAGATTTGTTCCAGCTTACATAACAACACGGGTATCTTGACTTCCACATCCTTAATTGTTTCACATTTAGTGTTGTCGACGTAAGCTCCCTGAAAAAGTGGCTAAGCTCAACAAGTGGGTTCCAAATTGGTTTCGGTAACGCGTCAAACGCAATTGGAAGCAACCGTTGCATGAATACGTGACAATCACTCTTCATTCCATGTAACTTTGCTTCCTTAATGTCAACACATCTACCCAGATTGGAAGCATACCCATCGGGTAACTTTAGTTCTTGAACCCACTTACAGACAACTATTTTATGTGCTTTGCTTAGTGTATAACTTGCTTCGATTTGATAAGTCTGCCACGACCACCGTCCTGCAAATCAAGCTCCTTCGGATTACAAATTTCAGCCAAATCCAATCGGGCTTTATTTGTATCCTTTGTCCTCCCCTTGATGTTCATCACAGTGTCAAACACATGCATAAACACATTCCTCTCAATATGTGTGAACACCTAATTTTGTTCGGGTATTTTCTCTATTAATTAATATGTTGAAAAAAAATAAAACAAAAAATATATATAAAACTACAAAAAAAAGGTGCTCATGTTATCGCCCCAATTTCTTTTTGTTACAAGTTTTTGAGCCCATCATCCAAGCCCAAGTGAAAAAATAAGGTAAAAAAAAAATTCAAAACAAAGAAAAATGATTTCTGCTTGTTGAATAAAAATACAAAAATTTTTAAAAAAATTAAAAAAAAGTTGAAAAATGTTTGGTTCATTCACGTGATGATCTCTCCCTCTATTTTCAAGTATGAGTCAATTGGGCTTTACTTTGATCTTTTGGTTCTTGCTCTTTTTTACACAAAAATGGTGCCTGATCCTCCTATTCTATATGGCACCCTATACCACCCCAGCAGCAAAGCTGATTTGCCCTAGTGTAGCAACATCATCATTTGTCCCTCTCCTCATAGCTGACTAATTGAAATGTTTGTCATTTTTCATCCCTTGATGCCAATATATATTCGCATAACACAAGCGAAAGGAGGACGGGCGTAAAAATAAGAGGAGAGGAACATCAAAAGAAAAATCAGAGATCCTCCATAAACAACCCCTCTTCCTTCTCCATGCCCAACACTTGATCAAACCTTCACCCTCTCATCTGCATCATCATCCATTTACTTCAAAAACAACCATTCCTTCTTCATTCTCACCATTCCTTTTCTACTACATTTTTTAGCAGTTCATTTTCTCAAACAAAAACCAGAAAAACCCAAAATAAAAAAAAACATACAGAAACAACCACAACAAAAGTTGACAGTACCCACCATCTCCTACCTTAGACCAACATCACTACCTATCTCAAAGCCCCAACAGACCAGAACCGTGTGACCTCCGCCGCATGTCCTCCGAGGTACGCACAACTCAGTCACCACAGATCCGCTCCGTTAACCGTTGCCTCGGAGCTCCTCCATACCGTCCAGTCTCGGCTCCTTAGCTTCGCTGTCGTGGATCCACTGCGCATCGCCGTCGAGAGCCGCCCCAGGTCGAAGCACGAACCACACCCGTTCCTCCTTACCCGAACCAGATCTGCTCGTTCTCCACCACGAATCCACTCAGGCCGCATCCTCCGCCGCGCGTCGCACCTTGGACCGCTGCCATCACTGCAACACAGAACCAGATCCGCCACTCACGAACCACAAGTCCTCCGCCGCGAGTCACGCACGAGCTGCCACCACCACCGTTCGCGTCTTCTGCCTCTCCGGCGTCAGAGCTGCTTGCCTCCGCCGTAAACGCCAGTGGTTCCAGTTTTCTCCTTAGCACTCCTCTCTGGTAACGTAACAATGGAGGCTATGTTGGCTTTCTCTTTTTTACTTTTATTTCTTTTTTTTATTGTTTGTTTTAAATTATTAGGGTCTGATGGTATTGGGCTTGTAATGGCAGCATGTGTCCCAAAGTTAGTTGCTTGTTTTGTCCTAGCACATTGGTCCCCTTTCATTTGGGTCATGCCTTTTTAGAGAAGAAAGATGTTTAGTCTAAAAAAATTCAATTAAAAGAAAAATCCTTGTTAAACTTTTTTTTTTGGTTACAAAATTAACATAAAAATCTCTTTTGAGTTCACGCAACAATTTACGACGTTGATGTATGATTCTTCACCCTCGAGTGTCGTATGTATTGTAAGGGTTCATCGTATAGCCTTACTATCTTTAACCCTGTGTAAGAGTGAATTCCCTTTTTTTTAAATAATAATAAATGCAACATCTCAAAAATTGACTATTAGTTAATTTGATAGGAATTAAATTATTAGAATTATTATATTTCAATTTTGAACTGCTTAAAATCTCGTAAGTGACTCAAAAAAGGTTAAATAGATAGTTTGAGTGTTTTAAACCCAATTTCGCATAGTAGACTTCCTATGACTAGATACCTAACTTTATATGGATATTTGGTAACCAAATAGAACTTGTTTGAATTCGGGATCATCATAAGAAATGTAGCTCTGTTTCTTAGCTTTCCATAGACACCAAATTCGTCTAAATTGGATTCTTGTAGCTCATGTTATGACCAAATTCGTACACACTATTCATGTTCCAGCGCCAGAACCGTTTTTTTAAATTATACCCCCGTGTTGACCATCTAAACGCTCGTTTCAGTTTTTGTAGTCTTCATAAATGTTGTAAAAAATTCTTTTATCTTTCCAACGATATAAAATATATAATTTTTGGATGTTTATAACTCAAGATATGTGCGAAATACAGTACCATATGTAGAGTAAGCAGGCTTAGCACGTTTTTACATGTTTTGGGCTATTGGGGGCTCTATAAATAGAATCTTAACACTCTTAAGGTGCGTTTTTGAACCCTAATTACACCTAGAAACTCAAACGGCTAAGAAGAGAAGAAATTCAATGACTTAGAAGAGAGAGTTGTGGAAGAGGGAGTTTAGGAAGAGGAAGATGAGGATAACTCTTGGCAAACGTTAGGATTCACCGTAGGAAATGCTTAGAGCTATTTGGAGGTATTCAAGAGGTGAGTAAAAACAACATTTTCTCAACCTTCTGTAAACTATTTGGGGAAACTGAGTTTTTAATTTAAATTATGATTTTTGGAGAGTTTTGAATGTAAGAACCAATAGTTGATCAAATCTTATTTTCTAAATTGGGCGTTTTGTATAAAAACGAAATTAATATTAAATTGAGTGATTATTACTATGAATTATGTGATTATATATGAAATTGGTACGAGTTTATGGTTGATTGAAATATCTTTATATGTTATATGATGTTATAATGCTGTTGTGACATGCTTTGTTATGTTATATGATGTGATAGTGTTGCCGTGACATGCTTTTTTTTTTATATGATCTTATCGTGCTATTGTGACATGCTTTGTTGTGTTATATGATATTATAGTGTTGCCGTGACATGCTCTTTTACATTATATGATGTTATAGTGTTGTTGTGACATGCTCTGTTATGTTATATGATATTATAGTGTTGTTGTGACATGCTCTATTATGTTATATGAAGTTACAGTGTTGCATAGGCATGACATTATATCATTGTTAGTGATACATGGAGTCTGAGAACCCATTTAGTGGTCATCTGGGATGACATATTACATTATGCATGAGTTAGTCGTCACCTTCTGGGAAGGGATGACTGTATACATTTTATTCCGGGAATAGGATGAGAGATATCACCATCTGGGATGGGATATCAAATTATTGAAAATATCCACATCTGGGATGGGATATATGAGATACCTCCATCTAAGTTGGGGAAGGCAGTGGGACGCCATTGTATGGATATGAGCTCATAGACCTTAGTGGATCTGGGATTCATACTGGTTCTGGGATCCACAGAGTCAAGTCAAGTGATTCTGTGAATCACCGGGTCATGTTCATGGAGTTGTATTGCATATAGTATGCATGATTGACATGATTAAAAGCTTGAGACGTGAATGTTTTGACTGTTGAGTTATCCTTTTAATTATATGTGATTTGGAACAATTTTTGCTTATTTTAAAGGGATTATTATGTATATAATTTTTGCGGTTACCATGGTTGATTTTTCGGTTACCGCGCCGGCTGAGAACAATACTATTTTGCGAACCTTTTTATTAAATTGTTTTTATTCAATGGGATTATAAATCTCATTAAAAGTATTGTTTTCAGAGCACGAGGACGTCGTCAGTGAGATTGAGGAGACTTGAAGACTTACTTAGTTTAGCTATTTATTATATTTGGTTAGTATTATATTCAATAAGGAACCGTTTGTGGCTGAAACTATATTATTTTATTTTATGGTTTAATTATTATTAGTAGACGCCCGAGTTTTGAGACAAATCAAATTATTTATGTAAGGATTATATTACCAATATTTATTATTAAATTATTGAGGTATTTTCAGACATATATAATTCGTAAAAATTTTATTGGAGTTTTTATGCCTTATTAAATGTTTTAAAGGATTTTATTATATTTTTTTTTTGTCGAGTCACTAATATAACAAAGGGCGTTACAATAAACACTTTTTTTTTTAAATTTACCCTTTTAATAAATTTTATTAAAATAAAAATGAATTTGAATTCACCCAACAATCTACGACGTTGATGTATGAATTTTCATCCTCAAGTGACATATGAATTGTAAGGGTTTATCGTATAGTACCGCTATCTTGAACCCTGTGCATAAGTGGATTAATTTTAAAATGAAATCCTTTTTTCAAAATTATTAAAAAAATCAAATCTTTATCAAAAATCAAAATCAACCAACCAAACAAACATTTTCTATAATAACTATGTGACTTTAATTTTCCCATCGCACCCGGGTATACGTAGGAGCAGAATCAATCATTTTGTCAAGCCAAAATTTAATTTTCCCTTTTGTTGTGTATATATATATTTTTTTATTTAGAAAGTGGGGTAAAATAAATATTTTCAAAGGTTATTAAAATTATTTTGCACAATTCACTTGAGGTACCGTTTTCTAAACGGGCGATGTAGGGTGCTAACACCTTCCCTACTCATAACCGACTTCGGGACCCAAATCTCTCTTTATTTTTAAGATCAGTTTCTTTAAAATATTTGGTTTTTCCAATGTTTTTCCCAAATAAAATATTGGGGGCAACTCCTCTGTTTTTACCTTCTTTTCGTGGCACCCGGACGGGACGGTCGCGACAGTATGCATGACATCAATGTTGTGACGGAGTAGATGCGTTCTCCAATACGGCAACCTCCAAAATATACTTTGTTTCGTCCAATTTTGCTTGATGCCATAATCAGGAATATGTTCTCCTTGGGATTCATGGACGAACGGTAAGTCCTCTACTCTCCGCCATACATTAGGAGCAAACAAACGCGGTGGAGCGCGGTGGAGCGGGTGTGGTCTCCGCACAACGCTTCTTGAATGCATTCTTGTTCCTCCTATAAGGATGATCTTGTGGTAGGAATTGACGATGACAATCAAAATATAAGATCTTTCGACTGCTTTTAAGCGTGAATGCCTTCGATCGCTCCATACATATTGGGCAACCAAGCTTCCCCGCGGTCATCCAACCCGACATCATCCCATAAGCAGGAAAGTCATTGATCGTCCACATCAAAGCTGCTTTCATCATGAAATTCTGCCTCAAAGATACGTCATATATAAACACACCATCATTCCACAACATTGTCAACTCATCTATCAGCGGCTGCAAGTACATATCAATCTTCCCTTTTGGATTAGACGAACCCCAAATTAGGACTGTTAGGAACATAAACTCCCGCTTCATACACATCCCCGGGGGAAGATTGTACGGAGTAAGGAAAACCGGCCAACAAGAGTATGCTTTTCCAGACTGCCCGAAAGGATTAAATCCATCCGTACATAATCCCAATTGGACGTTCCGAGGGTCCTGCGAAAACGCCATAAGAACCCTATCAAAATGCTTCCAAGCTTCTCCATCCGATGGATGACACAAGACATCTTGCTCCCTCTCATGCTCACTATGCCACCTCATGTGAGTTGCAACGGCCATTGAAGAGTACAATCTTGTAAGTCTTGGCACGAGCGAAAAGTACCACATCTTTTTTAGAGCAGTCTTCTTCTCAATGCCCCTCCTATTGGTTGTCTTAAACCGATCCACACCACAAAATCGACAACATGTTATGCTCTCCGTTGAATCATCCTTGTAGTACAACAAACATCCATTCGGGCAACAATCAATTTTCAAAAACCCAAGACCCAAATTCTCCACAGACTTCTTAGCATGATAAAAACTAGTAGGCATCCGATTGTCTTTCGGCATCGCCTTGGACACTGACTTGGTGAGGCGATTAAAACATCCTTCTTGCATATTGTAGTCATATTTGATACTCAACCATTCCATAATCATCGATAACTCCGTGTACTCCCGACATCCTTCCCACAACGGAGATCGTGCAGCACTCAACATGTCATAGAATCTTTGAGCTTCGGGATTCGGATTCTCCTCTATGGCTTGGGAACTCATTCCACCATCTTCTCCCCCATCTTCTTCTAGTGCAACACCAACCGAGGGTCCAGCATGATCCATTATCATCTGCTCGTATGGATTCAATTCTTCCCTCCACTCACCACTTCCATAGTACGAACCTTCACACTAGTGGAAAATATACATTAGACGGTAAATGTTTACGTCAGTTAACCAAAAACTAGACGTTAAAAAGGGGACGGTGGCAGTTTTGTAAATATCAGACTTCATTAATTCACTGTTAGCGTCAGTTGTTTTAAGGACTGACGTTAAAAGTGAGGCGGTGGCAGTTTTGTAAATATGAAATCACTATTTGCGTCAGTTGTTTAATGAACTGGCGTTAAAAGTGTTTTGCAAGAAATTATTAAAACTTTTAACGTCAGTTGTTTATAAAACTGACGTCAGAAGTGTGATTTTTACTTCAGTTAAATAAATAACTGACGTAAATAATCAACTCATTCCTATCTTTCTTTCGTTGTCATCTCCCTGTTGTCACTCTTAACGCAGATCATCACTCCATATAGTGCAGTTTATTTCTAATCTTTTTTTTAAAAAAAGTTTATTTTTAATCTTAATTAATTAGCTTGAATTAGTAAATTAACAAATTCTTGTGCAAATTAAAATAAATAAAAACTTAACATAAAACAAGTTATATATGTATAATCAAATCGTATCTCATTGAAGCGATTCATAAGTTACAATTACATGTTTAAAAGATAAAAAATTTCCGCAAGATAGCACTAAAATATAAAAAAGTTTCTGCTTCAACATCATTTTCTTCTCAGTCCTGTCCTCAGAATCTCCAACATTGAATGCATCCCCTCCCTCATTTGAAGTCGATGCTCCATCTGAATCCACAGTCACTTTGGAGCCGTGGCAGAGTGAAGGGTGCACTCGATCTGTTTCAGCAATATTCTTGGAACAACCACTTGGTTCCAAAGCTGAGGTTTTGGAACTGTAGTTGTTGATTCTCCAGAAGGATGATGGTGTGTGCAATTCACATAATGCGATTTACACACCCTTATCACCCATGTAATGTGATTTACACAACCTCAGAAGTTGTTTGACCATTAAGACAGAGACCTTTAAGTCTAGGTATAGGAAGACAGAGTGATGAAGTTAATCTCCATGGCAGAGCCATATTGTGAAACAGAAAAATTAAAGGAAGGAAGGAAGCTATTTATAGGAGTAGGGGATGAAGTTACTAGGCGTCGTAAGTTGCTAAAAAATTAAATTGATCATTAAGAGCATTAGGTTCCAAGGCGCATTGGGAGTTGGCAGTCATATATTATAAACGTGCAGAAAAGAAAACGCCCGAAGGAATAGGAAGAAACTTATACACTTTTAACGTCAGTTGTTTAATAAAACTGACGTTAAAAGCGTTTTTAAAATAAAAAATATTTATTTTTAACGTCAGTTGTTTATACAACTGACGTTAAAAGTGTGATTTTTACTTGATTAAAGAAACAAGTGGCGTAAATAATCCTATATCCCTATCTCGAAATGCCCCTGTTGTCACTCTTAACACAGTGTCGTTAACGTCGATTGTTGAATAAAACTGAAGTTAAAAGTGTTTTTAAAATAAAAAATATTTATTTTTAACGTCCATTGTTTATACAATTGACGTTAAAAGTGTGATTTTTACTTGATTAAATAAATAGGCGCGTAAATAATCCTATATCCCTAGCTATCTGAAATGCCCTGTTGTCGCTCAATTAACACAGGTCTCAGAGCCATTTTGTGAAGGAATAGAAATATAGAGGAAAAGAAGAGGCAATATTACAGACTGTTACAGAAGAATGTTACTTTATACAGAGACACAACACTTTTAACGTCAGTTGTATTCAACAAGGACGTTAAAAGTGTTTTTTAAAAAAAATATTAATATTTAACGTCAGTTTGTTAATAAATCTGACGTTAAAAAAATTAATTTTAACGTCAGTTGTTTAATACAACTGACGTTAAATGTTTTTTTATATAACGTTTACACCCGCGCGCCTTCTGCACTTCGCTCTGTACGTACGTCTCTTTTCTCTTTTCATCACGCTCAACCCTAAATCACTCTCAACCCTCACTCTCACTCTCACCCAGCACAGAACCCTAATCGCGAGCTCATCTCCACCGCAACCACCACGAGGGCTTCTTCGCCACCACCTACACTATTAACCCTAACTCTGTCTTTCCATTCATTCTTTGCAATAACTTGACGTACATCTCTCTTTCCCCTTCCTGCGCACTAACTCTTCTTGTCCCTCTGCTTTCAGTAACCACATCGAACGTTGGCCACCACTCGAGCTCCCCTCCCCACCACCACGCAAGCACCTATTTTTGGTGAGTATTTAGGGCACATTTTTGTATTTTTGGTTTTGAGTGTATGTTGAAACTGTAGTCTCAGTAGTTGAAACTTGAAATCGTGAGTTTGAGTTGTTTGGAATGTACGTCTCTGTTTTTGGTTTTGAGTGCATGTTGCTCTTTTGGTTGATCTGTCACGGTGTGATAGCATCGCAGGCGTGATCGATTCGCTGTATGCGTGATGGCATGGTCATTCGGTTGTACGTTATGGCCGTGATGGACATCACTGCCAGGCCATGACCAGTGCTTGGCAATTAATCTTTAAAAACTATAGTTTTCAATCTCCCATATTGTCCTTATATTGGATATATATATGTTTTGTATATCTACAGGACCTATCTAGTTATGGATCGTAGTTGGATGGTTTGTAAGCGTACTAGTGCTGAGTATTTGAAGGGGGTGGGAGAATTTATAGAATTTGCTCAAAGGAATGTTCCTAATAGTAATGGAATGTTCTGTTGTCCTTGTGTCAAGTGTTTGAATACGAGGAAATGTACGGTGAAGGATATACGTACTCATTTGATTTGTGAAGGGATTTGCTTGAGTTATACAAGATGGATATGGCATGGTGATATGTTGTTGAGTAGTAATACGGCGAGTGTCTCCCAAAGTGAGGACGTTGACGTAGATATGGAGGATGATCGAGTAGAGGACATGATCCGTGATATTGGACAAGAATCTTTTCATCGAGCGCATGTGTATGATAGGTTGTGCGGTGATGCGGATAAGCCTTTATATCCAGGGTGTACTACTCATACACGGTTGTCGGCGGTGCTAAAATTGGTTTGTGTGAAGGCGAGAAATGGTTGGAGCGATAAAAGTTTCACGGAATTGCTTGAAGTGTTGAAAGACTTGCTTCCGGAGGACAACACATTGCCTGACCGTAACTATGAGGCCAAGAAGGTATTATGTCCTATGGGTATGGAGTATAAGAAGATACATGCATGCCCCAATGATTGCATATTGTACACCGGTGTTCATGAAGACAAACACGATTGCCCCAAATGTGGGTTATCACGATACAAAGTGAAGGGTGGTGATAATGATGATGATGTTGATGATGTGAGAAAAAAGGGTCCTCCTGCGAAGGTGTTATGGTATCTTCCAATAATTCCAAGGTTCAAGCGATTGTTTGCCAATGCGAAAGATGCGAAGAATCTTAGATGGCATAATGATGAGAGGAAACGTGATGGAAAGGTTCGTCATCCTGCTGATTCTATTCAATGGAAGAATATCGATACTATGTTTCCGGATTTCGCCGATGAGCCAAGAAACCTAAGGCTTGGACTTGCTACGGATGGAATGAATCCTTATGGTAACATGAGTAGTATTCATAGTTAATGGCCTGTTCTGTTGGTGATTTACAACATGCCTCCTTGGTTGTGCATGAAGCGCAAATACATGATGTTGTCTATGATGATTTCGGGCCCAAAGCAACCGGGAAATGACTTAGATGTTTATCTAGGTCCCTTGATTTAAGACTTGAAAACGTTGTGGGTGGAAGGTGTTGATGTAGTTGATGGGTATTCTCATGAGACTTTCAAGCTTCGTGCCATGTTATTTTGCACCATCAACGACTTTCCAGCATACGGTAACTTGTCCGGGTACAGTGTCAAGGGGCATAAAGCATGCCCTATATGTGAAGAAGGCACATGCTACACTCAGTTGCATCATGGAAAGAAGACGGTTTACCTTGGGCATCGGAGATTTCTTAGACGTGATCACCCATATCGTAAGATGAAAAAAGCTTTTAATGGATGCCAAGAGACAGAAGAAGCGTCGGCGGCCTTAATTGGAGAGCAGGTTTATCAGAGGGTAAAGGACATCGATGTTATATTCGGCAAGTCCAAAAAGAAAGGTAAAGCTGTTGAGAAAAACATATGGAAGAAGAGGTCGATATTCTTTGATCTTCCATACTGGCGCAAGCTTGATGTCAGACACTGCATTGATGTGATGCATGTGGAGAAAAATGTGTGTGATAGTGTGATCGGGATGCTTCTCAACATTCAGGGCAAGACAAAGGATGGTGTGAATGCTCGTCTCGACCTCGTTGCTATGGTTATACGAGAGCAGTTAGTTCCAGTTGTTGAGGATGGTAAGCGGACTTATTTGCCGCCAGCATGTCATACTTTGTCAAAAAAAAAAGAGACAAAGTTTCTGCGGGTGTCTTCAGGGCATCAAAGTTCCACATGGTTACTCTTCAAATATGAAGAGGCTTGTCTCTAGTGATCTTAAATTGGTTGGCTTAAAGTCTCATGATTGTCACATCTTGATGCAACAACTTCTGCCCGTTGCTATTCGTGGTATTGCTACAAAAAATGTGAGACATGCCATTACTCGGTTGTGCTCATTCTTCAATTCTATATGTAGCAAAGTCGTTGACCCCCGTATGTTGGATGACTTGAAAGTTGAGGCTGCTACAATCTTGTGCCAATTGGAGATGTATTTTCCTCCTTCCTTTTTCGACATAATGGTTCACTTAATTGTTCATTTGGTGAGGGAGATTAGATTATGTGGGCCGGTTTTTCTGAAATGGATGTACCCAGTTGAGAGCTACATGAAGATCTTGAAAGGGTACGTGAAGAATCCTCATCGTCCGGAAGCATCTATTGTTCAAAGGTATGTTGCAGAAGAAGCTATTGAGTTTTGTTCGGACTACCTTCATAACACGGATCCTATAGGGGTTCCTAAGCCTCGGCATGATGAGATCATATGTCAAGGTAAGGGTACACATGGCTTAAGAATTAATAGGAAGGATCGGGAGGAAGTGCTTCAAGCACATTTGTATGTATTGAACAACATCGAATGTGTTCAGCCTTTCTTATTTGAACATAAAAGAAAAGTCAATCAAGAAAACCCTCGAATGAGCGAAAAGTGATTGTTGAACAAGCATAACAAGACTTTCTTACCATGGTTCAAGGAAGAAATGCTTAAGGATGGTAGTACTGCTTTCGATGACGTAAAATGGCTAGCACGTGGGCCTAACTTCAACGTCATATGTTGGAGCGGATATGACATAAATAACTTTTCCTTTTATACAAAGGAACAAGATAACAAGAGTACCATGCAAAATAGTGGGGTTATGATCGTGGCCGAAGCAATGCACTTCTCTAGTGCAAAGGACACAAAACCCGTTACAGCACCGAGACCTTACTTTGGATATTTTGAAGATATTTGGGTGCTCGATTACACTAAGCTTACGGTGCCGGTATTTAAATGTAAGTGGGTTGATAGTAACGGTGGTGTACAAACCGACGAATTGGGGTTCACATTGGTCGACCTCAACAAGCTAGGTCATATAAATGAGCCTTTCATAATGGCTTTCCAAGCAAAACAAGTGTTCTACATCACTGATCCTTCTAACAAAATGTTGTCCGTGGTTCTCCAAGGAAAAAGCATGTATAATGGTAGTGATGAAAATGAAAATTCAAATCTTGATATTCCTGAGACTCCTTCTTTTTCAACAAACATGCCTACTATAATCGATGAGACACAGGTGGACGATGTACGTGCCACTCGTGATGATCATCACGAAGGGATATTGATATAGGTATTTTAAACTTAGTATACATTTATAACCTATGTTAATAAATATATATTGTTTTGAACAGGCATACATATGGATCATTGTTCCATTTTTCCTTTGCAATTCTGTAATGTGTGTGATATTGTGTTACTGGAATATTTACTGAATGCAGGGATGGCTTAGGGGAGTGATATTTTAAAACTGAATTTAAAAAAAAAAAAATACTATTAACGTCAGTTGTATCATACAACTGACGTTAAAAGTATTTTATAAAAATATACAGTACACTATTAACGTCTGTTGTTTATTACAACTGACGTTAAAATTAAGACATTTAACGTCAGTTCTTGATAACAATTGACGTTAGTTTTAACAAAATTTACGTCGGTTTTGTTAAAGAACTGACGTTAATTTTGACAAAATTAACGTCAGTTGTGTTAAAGAACCGACGTTAATAGTGTTATATTTAACGTCAGTTCTCAACTGACGTTAAAAGTTAAACTTTTAACGTCAGCTGTATTTACGTCAGTCAGTATTCTGACGTAAAAAATCAATTTTAACTGACGTAAAAAGCACTTATTGCACTAGTGTCAAACACAGCCGTGTTAAAATCGGGCAACGTCTCACTATGGTTACTCCACCAATAGTAATCAGGCATGAAGCCCTTCTCATAAAGATCGGTCACAACTCCATCCGCGCTTTTAAAATATTTAAACTTGCATCTCTTGCAAGGACACCTTAAATGATCATCGCCCCGCCTTATAAATCTCTCCTAGCTAACAACAAACTCTATAAACTCACCCACTCCAACTCTATACTCTTCCGTAAGATGTTTTTTCTGATCCAACCTACTATACATCCATTTCCGATTCTCCGGAATATCCATTGTTGCCAATTAAATAGCCTGACCTACCATACAACGACATTTATATATTACGGTACATTCCAATAACTCCATCTATCTCGTTCTGATGACAAGGTATGAACCTATCCCATTCGAGAAGGAACCTTTACCACACTCGATTAATAATAGTTATTCCCTTTTTCAAATGCCTTATACTTAACGAAATTCCGACAGCATTTCCCATCTGTCTCCAAGTACACGACTCCAGCACGGTGAGAATCACTGCGATCAAGTATGCACCCAGAGAACAAAAGGAAATGCATCAGATCGAGATTTCATCAAGTATATAAGGCATTCGAACATGGAAATGACTATTGTACGAGTGTGAAAAAGGTTTTTTTTCCCAAACTGTCCCACTTGGACAATTCAAGATTCAATACAATGCTCATTAATATTGAATCTCAAACAGGAAACTAAGACTTTCGTAAATACTCAATTAACTTTAATAGAAAATAAAACTATTAGCCAATAAATATTGCAACATATATGAGCTTATATATTGCAACGTAAATCAATACAAACTTAGATAAAATATTGTAGCAAACATCCTATTGAGCTCCGCTCTCCACCAACAAGTAACACATAATTGCCAAACACATGCATAACTTCTAAATTATCAGCACGCAACCAGCATCCAGCCTTTCGAACAGGATCACATCCTATTGAGCTTCGCTCTCCACTAACAAACAACACATATTGTGAAACACATGCATAAACGATAAATTATCAGCACACAAATCCTATTGAGCTCTGCTCTCAACTAACAGACAACACAACTTGACATTACACATTACATATACCACACAAATCAAGGCATAATAAATATTTAGTTAACTTACCTCAGCTCCCAGTAAAGAATGAAAATAGTGACAAAGATCAAGGAGGGCTGCAAGTGATTAAATTCAACAGTCTGTTCAAAAATATATGATTAATTTCAATTCACAAGTTTATGGTAAATATAGATTGAATAAAATTGTTTCCCACCAGCAGTTCAACATTCCAGAAGCAAGCACAAGATTAATTTTTTAAAGCACTAATCACTTACCTAGCTGCAAATAAATCACTACAAACTACAATGTGGGTAGTAAGGACACATAGGAACATGTGGAAACTGAGAAACTTATAAGACTTCAAACCATCTCCCATTATTTCCTAGTTGGATCTCTTTATGCTTGGCTAAATGATCATCACAATTTTGTATGGTCAATAAGCCACAATGTTGGTGTCCTGTTTTAGTGAAAGGGAAGCTGATATTGCCAAGATATCCACAATAAAATGAATGTGGACATTCTCCTTGATACCCTTCCCCATCTCCAGCCACAAATAGAAGTAGAGTAAGTTGAGAAATCGAAAGGAAGTGATATTTATAAAGTGGAGACATCCTAATTCCTCACTATGAGAAAAATCAATTGGAACCAAACAACAATTTCATTCTCCAAAGCAAATTTAGCAAATTTATCTTATTTGGTTCTTTCTCATTCTTCATAATGTAACACCAACTTGAATTACTTGAAAAACCATTTGAGTTTGAAAATGACATCGAAGACTAGTTGAAATGAACTTCACGGAAGATAGAGGTGTTAGATAAGGTAGATAACCATGTGAAGAATTAATTTTCTCCTATTAACTAGCATCAGAAAGACTTTGATTTTTGGACTCTATTCTTTCTCTTATATTATATCAATTTCTCTTGGAAGCTTGTTAAACCATCTAAATACCCCCTAAACACATGCAATTGTAGTATCCCCTCTAACATATATGTACCTAAATAGTGAAACAAGTGGCCTGCTACTGCTAGTTATATGTTATGTAAGGTTTGGTAATTTATTCTAATTGAAAGTGTCCCTAATAAAACAAACAGAGTGAAAGATGAAAGCACTAAACAAACAAGTAAGGAGAAGGGGTGTACCGTGATGGTGGTGGTGGCGACGGCGGTTCGGTGGTGGAGCAGTAACCAAACAACCTTGAAATGTGGAATGAAGAAAAAAAATATAAGTGAAAGAGGGAGACAGAGACGAATCGAGAGAGTGGGATGGAAGCATACCTTGGACTTGGGATAACACCCCAACCCCGAAGGTCCACTGAGAGGAGGACCCATGAGAAGAGAAAAATGGAAAACCAAATAAAAAAGGGGGGGGGGGGGGGGGGGGGGGGGCTCGCCTTTTTTGTAGTGAATGGTGGCCGTAAAAGGGTGGTTGTGGTGAGGGAGGGACAATAGAGAGAGGGAGGCTGGGAGGGAGGGAGTGGGCCGTAAAAGGGACGGCAAAAGGAGGGGGTTGCAGTGGTGGTGGTGGCGGTGCGAATGGCGGCCGTAGAAGGGAGGAACGATGGTGGCCGTAGAAGGGAGGAAATGGTGGTTTTAGGGAGTGAGAGGAAGAGAAACACGTATGTGAGGAAGAAAGGGGGGAAAAGTTAGCTGATTTAGGGATTTTACTATTTGCGACCGAATTATTCGGTCGCTAAATCGGTCGCCATTCCCAATTTTTCAATTCGGTCGCCAAAATCGATCGTTGTTGGTTGCATTTGAAATTTTCAATAATTAATTTAGAGACCAAATAGGATTTGGTCGCTAAAAGGCTCCCGATTTTATTATTTCATGCACGCGTTAGCGACCGAACCAATATCTGTCTCAAAAAATATTACAATATGACCATTGGAATAATATCGGTTGCAGGATCAGTCGCTATATAGTCAACAAAGTTTGACTTTTAAAATCAATACTTTAGCGACCGAAATAGCTATCGATATGGTTGCTACCTATGATTTGGTCGCTAATTCAGTCGCTGGATACATTATTACAGACTATCTAAAAGATGCTAAATTCCGTCGCAAAATCGGTCGCCATTTGCAACTGAAAAATTCGGTCGCTATTTGACCTTTTTTTTGTAGTGTTTGTTTTGTTATCTACAATATATTTTTTGTCTCTCTTTAAGTGTGATTGTATGTACACACAACAAATATTTATATGAATCATAATAGGTTCCCTTTAGAAATATAAAAAATTACAATAAAATAAATTTTAAATATAATATTATTTTTATAAAAATATTTTTATTAGTTTTAAAAAGACCTCGTTATAAACATTCGCTTTAGGCCTCAACAAATGTTAGACTGGCCTTGATTTATGGTAACAAGAAGTGTTGTTGTATCGTGGAGAGTACTGGCCTTGAGACCAAAATTTACTTGTGGTGGTTAAGCCCAGTACTTTGCGTGCCTCAGTCAAAACCGATAAGTTGATTTATATTCATTTCAGTTTTATTCAGTTGCATATTTAATTGATGCTTATTTCTCTTTGATGTTTGTGTTAATTCTCTGTTTATTTTATTTTATTTTTCCAACAATAAGTGAGGTAGCTATACAGTGATCATTTGGTTAATTGGAGAAGATGTGGCCTTTTGTCCTGGTGGATCTTTGTGTATTTATGCCTGCAAGAATTACATCTTTAACCTATAATCTTCCAAAGCTAAAGTATCAATGTTGGATATTCTGGGTATAGACATATTGGTTAGAGTTGGTGGAAATATTGTTTGGCTTATTTGTTGACGTAACAACCCATCATTCAAAGTATTTTTCAGAACCAAACTGGTGAACAGGTATATCACACTTTTGTATCATCAAAATATTGTTGTGCCAAAAAAACCATAAAATGGAAAAGGTCCGTTCAAAGTAGTTTTTTTTGGGGTACACGTTCTAAGTAATTTTGTGGCGTGAGTATGAACATAGAAAGTTTGAACCAATGCCTAGCTGGAAAAGCTGAAGGGAGGAATGGATGAACATGCATTCAAAGGCCAAACAAAATGCATCATGCGCAGGCTGATCTGATAATGCGGGCCACAAAATAAATTTTTTTCTGAGCTACCATCTCATGGAAGACTAGTCAAGTGTGGACGAGAATATGATAAGAGTTTCATTATTTCAACGATGAAAAACAGCACCTCTATACGATATAATATGTCTAAAAATTGATATTAAAAAAAAAATCCCAGATAAAAAAAGTACTGAGTGTATTCCGGATAATATCTCACATTTAATAATGAGTACTCTATTTTAATATATAAGATTAATTTATGAGAATAGTATAAGATATTTAACCTTTTTTTTTTTTTGACTGAAGATATTTAACCATTTTTAAGAGAGCATACTCTAAATTAATGTATACATGTGGATATTTTCACTTTTAGAAATATTTATCCTAAAAAGGAAAGGAAATAAACGAAAATAATTTGATAATCAAAAGATTTGGTTTTGGTCACAATTAATTAGTATATTTAAAAATACATCTTAAAATGGAAAAGAATTAAGTAAAAATAAGTAATTGATATGCCGATTTAGCAATAATCAATAATTAGTAGATTTTTCCTACCTGGTCTATCAAGGATATCAGACGGAGACTAATTAAAGTGAGTTTTTCTTCTTCAAACAAAACATTTTTTTATACAAATGACAAGCATTGAATCTCTCGTAGTATGCTTAAGAAAATCAACTATCTATCGAATGTGTTGGGTCTTGCTGGTTATTAATTAGTAGGTTTGAAAATATTATAACGAAAAAAAAAAATTGGTTAATATAGATGGCTCACTTGTTAGAGAGACTCTGAATAACTAACATTCAAATCTTACTACGGGGTTCCATTAAAAAAAAAAAAAAATCTTACTACGAGAGGTTGTGAAATCTTACTATTTTTATACCATATTACATTCAATGCAATCCTATTCAATTTCTACCACTTCATGGTGATGTGATGTGACAAGTAGCATTATTCATTATTGATCAAGCTTGCTACGGGGTTTGTTAGCATTGGCAACAAGTATGGTGCGTCTTAGCATATGCATACCCATTTTGGATTAAGTAATGCTAAACGGACACAAAATTAGGGACACTTACGGTTACACCGTATAAGTGAGTGGCAATTTCATGATTATGTGGGTGGCAATGTTCCCTCCAATCTTCCCTCCTTCACTCTATCTTCTCACTGCCCCGACTGTCTTTCTTCTTCACTCTGTCTGTTTTCCCTCCAATCTTCCCTCCTTCACTCTTTCTTCTCACTGCCTCGACGCTCTTTCTTCTTCACTATGTCTTCTCACTGCCTCGACGATCTGCTCCCGAATGCCACCACCACCCACTCGCTCTTTCTTCTTCACTCTTTCTTCTCACTGCCTTGACGCTCTGTTCCCGAATGCCACCACCACCCACTAGCAAAGCCCAGTGGCAGCCACAGCGGAAACGCCGCCACCCACCACTCATCGACGGCGAACCCCCCCACAAGAACAGGTGAGTAAAAAACCTCCTTTCTTCCTTCCCTGTTTCTGTTGATCTCTCATATCGCCACCCACCACCAAATCGAACAAACCCTTGCTCACTCACTCTCACAATCCCGCATCTCATCCCTTGGGCACTGCTGAAGCTATAGCTAGGTAAGCTTTGTCTATCTATTCTCCCTAGGGTTTATTTGCTATTCACGTTGTTTCTTTCATGGCTTTAAATGGGTGAATGTTAGAAACCTCTGTTTTTCTGCTGATGGAATGATGTTATGATTTGTACTGTTTGGTAGTGTGACAGTGTAAAATGCACTTTTTGGTTGCAAGTACTTGGCTTGTTCATGAAAGAAGGACCGAGGGTGCAATGATGGTTTTTATGATCCTGGTAAATTGATCTTATAGCAATGTGCATCTCAAGTTGGTTGGAGGAGGATACTATGTAATTGAAAGTATGATTGGAAAGCAGTGAAAGGTGGTTGTTTTCACTGGTGTGGAAGATTTTCCAAGTTTGGTGGTTCATGTTTTACTTTACTATTTTATAGTTCCAGCCTTTGTGCTTTATAGTTATAATGATGAAGCTTAGTTTGTCAACATTAATCGATGACACTATGGCTATTTCTTCTGGTGCAGTACAATTCCATTTGGAGTAGTTGCAAACTCCATTCCAAGGAAATATGACAACTTTCCTAAGTGTCATTTCAAACACTCCCAGAAATTGAGTGTTTTAAAACACTCAATTTATATAGTATGATCATTTCCAGTCACTAGCAGATTATCAACATATATGCAAATGAGCAGCAAGCTTGCCTTTTTATTCACCTTCACATACACTCCATACTCCATTGAGCACTTAGTAAACTCATGTTGAAGTAGAAAGGTATCTATTCTTTTATTCCAATGTGCATGTGTCATTGGTTTGTTGATGCATTGTCTTCAAACTTGAAAATGTTAGATGCAATAGGTAGATACTCAATACATGTGCAGTAAGTTATAAGTTATAATTATGCATTGTTAAGATTTTCTATATTAGGGAAGGTTAGCATGGTGCATAATCTAACATGCAGCTTAGTTGAGTGGGTTAAGGTGAATTTTAGTTTGTCAACATTAATTCATATGAGAAGCTAGTGAATCCATGATTGTTTTGTGACATTACTTATGAAAGATCTAATTTGTGCAGTTTCAGTGTGGCATCCACAATTGGATATACATGGATACTTCAAATGATTATGTGGACTGTGGTGGTGGTGATAGCGAAGCAAATGGAGTGATCAAGAAAAGTGGGAGCCTGCAACAGGGATGTGCTTTGATTCCATAGAGGATGTTAAATCATTTTATCGCGAGTATGCTTTAAGAAAGGGTTTTGGTTGGAAGACTAGAACATCAAGAAAAGGAGAGGATGGGCAGATTAGATACTTAATGCTAGTATGTTCATGAGCGGGGTCCCGAGTGTCAGAAATTCCTTGTACGTTGATGACACGTCCGACTAAGGGGAAGAATTGTCCGGTAAAAATTACTATTAAGTTGGGTAAAGATGGACTGTGGTACATTAATAAATTTGAACCCAACCATTCTCACGAGATCAGCCCTACAAAGGCAAGGTTGTTCAAGGCTAACAAGAAAATGAACCTCCATGTAAAAAGAACAATCCAAATCAATGATGATGCAGGGGTGAGGATTAATAAGACTTTTCAGTCTCTCGTTACAGATGGAGGAGGGCATGAGCATATACCCTTTTGTGAAAAAGTCGTGAGAAATTATGTCAACAAAGAAAGGCATGCGATTGGGAAAGAAGGTGATGCTAAGGCCTTACTAAGCTATTTTTCTCGAATGACGGAGCAAAACAAAGATTTCTTCTATGCCATAGATATGGATGATGATTTTCATGTCAGAAATGTGTTTTGGGCTTATGCAAGAAGTAGAGCTAGTTATGCATATTTTGGAGATGTTTTGACATTTGATACAACATATTTGACCAATAAGTATGACATGCCTTTTGCTGCATTTGTTGGTGTGAATCACCATGGTCAATCAACATTACTTGGATGTGGTTTGGTTTATGCAGAAGACATAGAGTCATTTGTCTGGCTTTTCCAAACATGGCTTCATTGTATGGAGGGAAAAGCCCCTACGGGTATTGTCACTGACCAATGTAAGGCTATGCAAAATGCCATTAAGATAGTCTTCCCTACAACTCGTCGTAGGTGGTGTTTATGGCATATAATGAAAAAAATTCCTGAAAAACTTAGCGGATATGGTGAATATAATAAGATTAAGTCTGCAATGAAAACAGTGGTTTATGATACAGTCACAACAGCTGATTTTGAAGATAGATGGACTTCCTTCGTTGAAAAATTTGACCTTGGACAGAATGAGTGGTTGGATGGGTTGTACAAGGAACGTCATAGATGGGCACCAACCATACTGAAGAAATATTTTTGGGCAGGTATGTGGTCGTGTGCAAACTTGGTCTGTCTTTTGTTTCAAATGCGTTTTCCACCTTCTCATACTTTTTGTTAAAGCAAGCCGTGTAATGTCCATGGTTATCATACTTGGTTAATGGTTTTTCACTTGTATGAACTTGGGCAGGTATGTCAACAACACAGCGAAGCGAGAGCATACATGCATTCTTTGATGGGTATATCAATTCAACAACAAGTCTGAATCAATTTGTAAAGCAGTATGATAATGCTCTCAAGAGTAGAGCCGAAAAGGAGTTTCAAGCTGATTTTCAATGCATGGATACAACAATTCCCTGCGGTTCAAACTCGTCAATTGAAAAGCAATTCCAATGTGAGTATACTCATGCCAAGTTTAAGGAGGTTCAAACCAAGTTTAGATCAAAGATTAATTGTGCGTATTCTTTGAAGACCGTGGATGGTTGCATTGCCACTTATCATGTGTTGGAGGAGGTCCTAGTTGGTGATAGAACAAAAGAATGTATATATATGGTTGTGTTTAATCGTGAGAACCATGAAGTTTGTTATGAATGTTCGTTGTTTGAGTTTAGAGGCATTCTGTGTCGCCATGTGCTTTGTGTGTGTACTCAAGAGAGGATTAAAAATGTGCCGGATAAGTATGTTTTAGCAAGATGGAAGAAAAATATTAAAAGGAAATATTCATATATTAAGAGCAGCTACTGTGTGACAGAATTGGAGCCACAAATGGAAAGATTTGACAGATTGTGCAAGCATTTCTATGAGGTTGCTGAAGTATGTGCAGAGTCTGAAGTTGCAAGTAAGGCACTACATGAAAGGCTACATGAGTTTAGTTCTAATTTGCCCACCATGGATGCTACAATGCGGGATGTTAACAAAAGTCCCATTGCTGACTCAAATCCAAACAATGCTCCCTACATTCGCAGTCCATTGCGTGTTAAACGTAAGGGATGCCCTCGTACAAATAGAAAAATAGGGGTAGTTGAAAAAGTTGTAAAAAGGGCGAAGAAGCGGTCACAACATACTGAAGACAAAGAGACTACCAAGGTATTTTTTTTCCTCCAAAAATTCTGTATTAACCATACACACCACATGATTAATGAGTAATGTGAACCTTAACCAAAATCCAATTAACATGTAAGTTTCAACAACAACATTTCTAAAATGTGCAGGAGGCAAACAATGGAATGGTGGGTAATCACAGTGGAAACAACATCCATGTAGAATCATCTCTTGACATTGTCACCAGTGGAGAATTGTTGGATACAAGCACTGTGGTTTGTGTCCAATATCAGATTGTGTTTAACTTGTAGACGTTGTTTTATTATGTGTTGTCGGTTAAATTTTAGCAATTTGATGGATTTGTACCCCGTGATCTATACTTTCTACAAAATGCATGTGCCTTTTGTGGACAATGAGATGAAAATTTATGTTGATTGGTTTATTGTTTTTCTATACAGTCAATGTCCATTTTTGAAGACATTTGTTGTGTTCTTCAAAATCCAACAGTTTCAAGCCCTGTATTTAAGGGTTTAGAAGATGTTACTTTGAATACACAGGGATGTAAATTGTGGGTCATTTATATAGTTAAGGACTCCATTATTTTAGTTTCTTATATGGTGTTGTCCAGGTTGGAGCCAGTATATCGTTCGTCGACCTTTTGACAACGTCTGATGTTGACTTCATGGGGTGTTCGCAGTGCACTACAAATTTGGATGATTAGACACATTTTGGATTTTAGTTGTCTTCACTAATGATATGTGTTTTTTGGTATATGGTTGTCAATTGATGGTATGGTTTTCATAAGTCCTGGACTCTGGTACTAAACTTTGTGTACAATTTTTAGTGTTTAATGCTTTACCATTGGTTGTGCAGGTTGGTCGGGTGCCATAACTTTTGTCGGTTTTTTGAATGACATGGTTGCAGCACAACGATCCATTATCTTGTAATATATGTATATGAACATTTACTATGTGTATGTAGTTAAATACAAGTTGGTTGGGTGCAACCCATTGCGTGTTAGATTTTTCTATCATGAATGACAAAACCACCACTTGTTCTGTACATACTTAGACAATCCTATGTAAATGATCCTGTATAAATGTCAATGGAAATGATCATATATATCTGATGAATGCCTTCAATTACCTTGTGAATAACTTATTCCTAGATAATTAAGTCAAGTGTTGAATGCCTTTTAATTATCTGGTGAATGTCTCTAATTATCGGGTGAATGTCTGCAATTATCTGGTGCATGACACCATGGATACCCTGTTACTTATCTGGTGAATGCAGTTGAATTATCTGGTGAATGACACAGATATTACATGGATACTAAGTTTGGTGAACGCCTTTTAATTATCTGGTGAATGTAGTTGAATTATCCAGTGAATGCCTTCATTTATCCAGTGAATGTCTTATTCCTGGATTATTAGGCCCAGTGTTGAATGCATTATAATTATATGGTTAACGTAGTTCGATTATCTGGTGAATACCTTCAACTATGTGGTGAACGCCTATACAACCCAGGTTTTGGATTATTTAGATTATCTGGTGAACGTAGTTTACTTATCTGGTGAATGCCTTTAATTATGTGGTGAATGCCAATACTAAAACCAAGTTTTGGATGCCTAAGATTATGTGGTGAACGTAGTTCAATTATCTGGTGAATGCCTTCAACTATGTGGTGAATGCCTATACAACCCACGTTTTGGATTATTTAGATTATCTGGTGAACGTAGTTCAATTATCTGGTGAATGCCTTCGAATATCTGGTGAATGCCAATACTAAAACCAAGTTTTGGATGCCTTAGATTATCTGGTGAACGTAGTTCAATTATCTGGTGAATGCCTTCAAATATATGGTGAATGCCAATACTAAAACCAAGTTTTGGATGCCTTAGATTATCTGGTGAACGTAGTTCAATTATCTGGTGAATGCCTTCAAATATCTGGTGAATGCCTATACTAAAACCAAGTTTTGGATGCCTTAGATTATCTGGTGAACGTAGTTCAATTATCTGGTGAATGCCTATACTAAAACCAAGTTTTGGATGCCTTAGATTATCTGGTGAACGTAGTTCAATTATCTGGTGAATGCCTATACGAAAACCAAGTTTTGGATGCCTTAGATTATCTGGTGAACGTAGCTCAATTATCTGGTGAATGCCTTCAAATATCTGGTGAGTGCCAATACTAAAACCAAGTTTTGGATGCCTTAGATTATCTGGTGAACGTAGTTCAATTATCTGGTGAATGCCTTCAAATATCTGGTGAATGCCTATACTAAAACCAAGTTTTGGATGCCTTAGATTATCTGGTGAACGTAGTTCACTTATCTGGTGAATGCCTTCAAATATCTGGTGAATGCCTATAATAAAACCAAGTTTTGGATGCCTTAGATTATCTGGTGAACGTAGTTCAATTATCTGGTGAATTCCTTCAAATATCTAGTGAATGCCTATACTAAAACCAAGTTTTGGAGGACTTAGATTATCTGGTGAACTTAGTTCGCTTATCTGGTGGATGCTTCAATTATTTGATGAATGCTTTAAATTATTTGGTAACTAACGTATCTTACCACCAAATCTTGGAGCAAATCAGTTATGTCATGACTGAACTTCACTCATCTATTTCGTTATATATTTAATGACTTGTCATGACACTTAAATTAGTTTCACATAACCATGTAAAGCATGTCAAACCTGTTAGCAATGTAGTAAGATATTTTGCACAATAGTTAATATCTATTTCAAAGCTGATCATAGAATCCAGGCTTACCAATCCGAGAAATTACATACTACTCCTAAATTACAAAATAACAATGTACATATCAAGTTTTCATGTTCGAATATACAAATAAAAAACTATTCTTTTGTTGTCTTATCCTTTCTCATGTATGACTTGGTATATGGGGGATCAACTCTAGAAGATTGCTTCCGCATCCTATGGTTACCCTTCACCCTTGTTGCTATGTTTGACCCACCCTCCGGATCACCCTCCGTATTATGTTCACCTACAAACAACAGTCACAATGGTAGATGGTAAGTAGGCTTTATTTTTAATACAATGGTACTTTTTCATTGTGAACATGCAAATCATTACTTACAAGCGGGCACTTCAACTGGTGCTTCATTTGATGCACCCATCGCTACTGCCGGAGGATCTACAATAGCATCATCAGCCTCCATTCGCGGAGAAATTGGCATTTCTACACCTGCATATACAATTATTCTCAATGTGCTTTCATCAAGTAAACCACAAACACAACCATGTAAAACAAGCAACTAGCTTGTTTAGTAACCACCACCTATTTGAACACCTGAAGACCCTACACCACCCACGTCAGCATAAATATCCGCTAGGGGAGTTTGGTGAAGAGGGGATGAATCTTGTCCACCTAAAGTGGAACATCCCACATACTCATTGACTTGGGCTATGTTTGATCGGTGACGAGTGGGACCATCTTTCAAAATTGCAACATCCGCCTCTAGAGCCAAGATCCTCTGTTGTTGCTCCCTAATTTTCTGTTCGTGCTCCTGAAGCGTCGCCAATACTTTTTGATATTCATCAACATGTACATATTGGTGTTGTTGGCCCCCCCGTAATGCATCCCGGACAATGGGTAGTTGAAGCTCAGCATCTGTTGCTATTAAAGCAACCGTTACCTGCAAACATCAGAATCACATCAACTGAACATTGTGTATATCAATTTTCAACATATTATCGAAAATATGATATGGTTGGTACCCTTGTATTCATGAATGCTTCCTTCATTCTCTTCTTACTCAATGTAACAATTGGCCAGTTCAAAAACCGTGGGAAAGGGTGCTCGGGAGGAGTGCTAGGTGTATAGCCAATCGAGATATGGTTCATCGCCCAGATCTACCAAAAAAGATTGACATCATTAGTAGCCGTAAAATTTTGTTATCAAATCATTAGATGGTGATATAACATATGCAACAATACATACCTGTAGGATGGGTGCACAGCCACATAGATGTATTTCATGGTCATTTGACCCTTTGCCACTGACAATGTGAGCTCTGCTCAAACTCGCAACCAAGAATTCATGAACTGCAGATGCCCAATTGAAGCTATGGCTGGCATCCAGGTCATCCAGTAGCCAGGCATAATCTGTGAAGACCAACTTGCCTGTCCTCGCAAAGTAAAAGACTCCAAAAGCAAGGAGTATATATACCCTACAAAAATCCCCCACATTATGCGGAATGGCGGGCATCTTGTCAAGTATAGCCTCTAAGGTTATATCATCCCCCTCAAAAATAGACAGTGTATAGCACTGCTCATCAGCTGCACCTACCACAGGTTCACCTATGGCTGGAAGTCCCAGAGCCAGACATACATCAGCAGGGGTAAAAGGGATCGGCGTACCCCTAACATTGAATGCTCGACCACCCTCATCCCACCTCCTCACAAGCTCCCACAATAAGACGCTTGAAATAGTAGGTTCCTTTGTCATTTTACTAACACATTTGAATGGGGTCGTATCCAACAAAGCACGATGCTCCTCTGAAAGTGCGTTATTGATATCAATCAATATTCCTGGCATACAAGCATGCCTCGCACGAACCTGCCAAGTATCATTACATGAAATTTTAGTTGATTGTAAATACTTTGCACACGAGTAAGTACAAATACAAATGAAGTTTCCTTACATTAATCTCTGTTGCTCCAGCCATTTTTCTTGGCTTTTGGTTTACCTGTTTATAGACGATCCAACACATCATAAGTTAGAATCACATTAAAATATTTTGTACTCACTGCAATTGTTTTTCTAAGTTTTCTATATGGTACATATAGAAATCATCTCATAAGGAATGGTTGAGACAAAGTCATGACAAACTAGGATTATATCGGGCCTAAAAAAATTCAAAACTTTGATGCAAACAAAATGCTTCAAAGATAAGTTACAAGAAGCTAGAACCATCATTGCATCCTCAGTCCTTCTTTCATGAACAAGCCAAGTACTTTAAACCAAAAAGTGCATTTTACACTGTCACACTACCAAACAGTACAAATCATAACATCATTCCATCAGCAGAAAAACAGAGGTTTCTAACATTCACCCAATACTTGCCACAAAAATGTTGACAAAGACCTCAAGCGATAAAGCCATAAAAGAAACAACGTGAATAGCAAATAAACCCTAGGGAGAATAGATAGACAAAGCTTACCTAGCTATAGCTTCAACAGTGCCCAAGGGATGAGATGCGGGATTGTGAGAGTGAGTGAGCTAGGGTTTGTTTGATTTGGTGGTGGGTTGCGATATGAGCGATCAACAGAAACAAGGAAGGAAGAAAGAAGGATTTTTCCTCACCTGTTCTTGCGGTGGGGTTCGCCGTCGATGAGTGGTGGGTGGCGGCGTTTCCGCTGTGGCTGTCACTAGGCTTTGCTAGTGGGTGGTGGTGGCATTCGGGAACAGAGCGTCGAGGCAGTGAGAAGAAAGAGTGAAGATGAAAGAGCGCCGAGGCAGAGAAGAAAGAGTGAAGAAGACAGAGCATCGAGGCAGTGAGAAGAAAGAGCGCCGAGGCAGAGAAGAAAGACTGAAGAAGACAGAGCGTCGAGGTAGTGAAGAAGAAAGGGCGAAGAAGAAAGAGCGTCGAGGAGTGAGAAGAAAGAGTGAAGTAGGGAAGATTGTAGGGAAAACCCATTTTCCTCTGTTCCTCATAATCACGAAATTGCCACCCACATAATCACGATTTTGCCACCCATTTATACGGTGTAACCGTAAGTGTCCCTAATTTTGTGTCCGTTTAGCATTACTGTTTTGGATTTTTGGTGATAACCGGGGGAGGGAATTCAAGTCACAAGAATGCGACCTCCATCTTTTGATGGAAGTTATCCAATCAACGGTGATGAATTCTATCATGCACCTTTTAACTGTAAGGTATATAAAATATTGGGTACTACTCCGATACTTTTAATGATGGGAGGGTATGGCTACCCTTTCCAATATAATAATAATAATAATAGTAATAATAATAATAATAATAATAATAATAATATTATTATTATTATTATTATTATTATTATTTATTCTTATCCTTGATAGAATATTTTTTATTGTTTTATTCATGATTCTATCTTATTAATCATCACCCTTATCAAATATATTTCTCTATCTCATTCTCTACAATCACAATATTCACAGTGATAATTCATATGTTTCTCACATGCATTTGTAGTTTCACCTTTTAATTCTTGTATTAAGCTTCTTAAATTATTTTGATTAGTTAGGTCTAACATACTTAATTTGTGTACAATTTTTTTTATATTTTGTTGGTCCATTTACTTACTTAGCTCTGATACCAAAGCGGTATCACCCTATTAATTTCCTTTTTATTTTATTAATTTTAACTTTTGTTCTATTTTTAGGGTAGTATTCATGCATGATTTGCTTCACTGAATAGTTTATGCATAAATTCATCTATTAATCCATCTATTTCTATTAATTCCTTAATTATCTATTTTCGTTCTTATTTACAAAAAGCTAACTCTGATCTTCGTTGTATTTGTTTTAGATAAAGTTCTTGCCAACGTTGATGCTTTAACTTATCAACTATTATTTGTTTACAGTTTTTTGATAATTTCATAGCTAATATACTTAATATTTCTTCATCCACTATTCTGAATACCAATATTCGTTATCAGAATATCTTTGTTCTTCAATTAATTACATTTCTTCTATATATTTAAATTCAATTTCAATATCTAACCAGTGTAAATAGTATTCTTCTTGCCAGAATTATTCTTTTATCTTTTTTATTATAATTTGCTTACAATCAACTGGAATGTTGAATTGTAATACACTTATTATTTCTTTGTATGTTTGTTCGTCTAAATCCATTTTTTATTCACTATCCTCAAAAGGTGGAGCTTCAATTATGAAGTAATTATATGGGGTTGAAGGTCCAAGATCCAAATTCTTTATACATTTCATTCCTTTTTTATATTGTACGTGTATTTTTCTTTGTTTGTTTTCTAAGTCAATTAATTCCTTTTCTTTTCTTATTAAATGTTTTTCAATTAATTTTCTATTTCTATTTTCTGGATCTCTTTCTAGATAGTAATTCAAGGCTCCAGTAAGATCTTCAATCTCTATTTGGGCTTTATCTTTCCTTAGGTAAAAGTCTTTCATGAATTGTTTTAATTCTTCTTTATCGTTCATATTTTATTTTTTACAAATAGGGTTATTTCTTTTACTTGATTTGATAATTTTATAATATCATTTTCTTCATTAGTTCTTTTTTGTTCTAGAAAACTAATTGGTTTTGGGATTGATTCTATTTCGAGAATTCTTGGTCTATTTATAAAGGTACCTAATTCTGTTATTTCATTTTTCTTTAGATAGTATATTTTTTCTATATCTTCAAATAAGCTCGGGATGTCTATTTTATCATTATTTCTGAAGGTAATACTATGGTGTGAATTGGTTAATACATAGTTTACACAGTATGTAATTGAAAATATTTTATCTCCTGGTTTCATTAAGGTTTCTCTTAAAAATTTGTGTTCAATAGTTAATGCTTGATTTAATCTTTGAGTATTTAATGTGATTCCTATATTTGGTTTGATTTCAAACTTTAATTTTACATATGCTAAATTTCCTTCTATTACACGTAGTATTTTATCCTTTGGATCATTTATTCTATTATCTTTTAGAACTAATTCGATTGGTGAGTTTATTCCTTCTTGGAACGTTGCTTTGATTAGAACTTGTATTTCTTCTATATGGATATATTCTAATTTCTTTCTGTGTTCTTGGTTCTTTATATATTTTTTTAAATTCTGAATTTTTTTCTTTGCTTATTAACTGAATACTTGTATTTCCTTGTGTTTCATATATATCTATTGGTGATTCATTCATTATTTTACCATAATATATTATATTTTCTTTTTGATTGAATTTCTTTAGTATATTCATTAATTTTTCTTTCTTTCCTACCATGTTTGCAGTTTCGACTAAATCTAGATCTTCTTTCTGAATTTTCTTAAATAATTTTGGGTTAATTAAAATACTTCCTTCATATTTTCCATCTTCTTCAGTAATTTGTAAATGTTCCATTTCATTAGTTTCGATTTGATCTATTTCAGACATTATTTTGTATAAAATAAACCTATTTTTGAGAAGAGAGACTTAGTATTCATACCTGATCTTTGATTTTTTGAAATTATTTGCTTCTGCCCACTGCTGCGTCCGTTGGTTTGGTTGCTTCTTTTGAGTTTTGCTTGGTTTTAGAGTAATTGTTGGAATAATTTGAAGAAAAAGAGACTTTATTTAGTAATTAGTATTTTACATGAGGGGATTGGATGGACACTCAACCATCCAAGCTATACCACAAAGGTCTAGCGGACTACTCTCACAGAGAGATTACACAAGTGAGAATTGGAAACTGGTTCTGAATTCTGGTTTTTGCCTCAGCATAAGAGGGCTTATTTATAGCCTAACTACACAAATATAATTTACATAAATGACCTCAAATAATTGCATAAGGTATTAATAATTCAACTGATGACGTCAATGCTTACATCATTGTTCAATAATTATGCTTGATGATGTCAGTGCTTACGTCATTCTTCAATTATTGCTTCATATGAGTCTTTGTCTTCTTCCTGGTGCTTGCTGGTACTTTCTGTCACTATTTGTCTTTTCGTGCATCTTTTACATTCATGATTCCTGCTTTCTATAATTAGTGCACATAGCTTGCTTAGCACAGCTGGCCTATAATTCATTTGTGGTCCTTCCAATGCATAGAATGAGAATTCAAAGTTTGTCAGGATGCTTAGGTCTTTTTATTTCATCACTTTACCGAGTGTTTTGCTTAGAAGCAAAGTATTTGGTCCTTTATAGTTGGTTTTGACAAAAGAATTTTGTCCTATTGCATTGCATTGTTCGTACATGCTTGCTAACTGGTTTGCTATTATTGTTGTTATGTCGTCTTCATCATATATACGTGATTCTCCTTGCTTCATCCATTAGTGAAAAATTATTATTGCTTATGCCTATGAAGGCAAAGTGCTTGGCTAGCTGTTTTGTTTGGAAGTCTGGATATGCTGAGTAGAACTTTGAATAGATAGTTCTTTCTTCGGCTACCTTCTTCTTGTACAATTGAACTTCTTCTTTAAAGTAATGTGGGAACAGATTAATCTCCTCGAGATTCTTGCTTGGATAAAGACACTCAATTAGTCCGTATTGGAACATATTGAATGCCAGAGCTGGGGTAGCTCCTGGAGTAATTATTGTTTTAAGTCCATAGACATTTCTATCAACCTTATAAAAATAGTTGATTTTCTCTTCTTCATTCCAGTTAATTAATCTTCCGAGGTGTTCATAAAATTTTTCTTCGAAAAATTGGACTAGTAATTCATGGCCTTTTCTTGTAATTATTGAGAAATTATCTAAGGAGGATGGTTTTCTCCCTAGAATTTTCATTGGATTCCTTGTTTCTGTTTTTGTTATTTGTGATGTTTCTGAATAAGTCCTTGGACCGAGATAAATCTCTTTACCCGCTTCTTGAACTTATTTTCCTTTTCTTGCTTTTTCATTTTCTCGAGAAATCTTTAGAGCTTTTTCTACTTCTTCTTTGGTTGGAAATGTTTGATGATGAACTCCTGATATTCCTTGGCAATGGGGGGCTGCTTTATAACAATCATCATAGATTCTTGGCATTAGTCCGTTAAAGACAACGTACCATTTATTTGTTTCTTTTCGAGCTGCTTCTTTGGTCTCATTTGGGATTCTTCTTTCCAAAAGACCTTCTGATTGCATTTGAAGTTCCAATACTTTTAAATATGATTTAATTAAATCCAATTCCTTTAGCTTCTGTTCTTCAAGTGCTTTTTTAAGCTGATACTGCTGCTTTAATAATTCTGTTGTGGCTCCCTCCATTCTCTTGATAAGATATGATCTGCAACAACATTCTTTTCTCCCTTAATATGAGAGATTGAATAATTTTATTCAGATAATTTCATTTGTCATCGGATTAATCTCCCTTGCTTATAGGTTCCTTTGTGATTAAGATTGTTGAAACCTGAAACATAGGTTGAATCAGTTCGAACAATAAATTCTTTGTCTAGTACATAGATCCGATGTTTTTCCAACATTCGGATTAGTGCTAGAGTTTCTTTTTCATGTGTTGGATAATTAATTTCGCTATCTGAAAAAGTTCCAGATGCATATCGACGTAATAATTCATTCTTTTGCCCTGGGGGCTTTGCTTTCATGGCTCCTCCCTAGCAGTCATTAGATGCATCAATTTCTATAATAATTAGATCATCATCTGATGAATGATATAGCTCAGGAAGATCCGGGCATATTAATTTCATTTTTTCGATAATTGCTTCGTCTTCCTCAGTCCAAGACCAGAGGGCATCTTTCTTTAATTTTTGTTGAAGTGCTTTCCTTTCAGCTGCAAAATCTTTGATAAAACCTTCACTGGAAATATATGTTACTAATCCAATAAATCTTTGTAGTTCCTTTCTGTCATTTAGTTTAGTGAGAAAATTCCGTAACTTTTCTAACACATGTTTTTGCATTAGAATTTTTCCTTTCTCAATTTCTAATTCTAAATAATTAATTTTGTTTTGAGCTAATATCGCTTTTTTCTTACTTAAGACTACTCCATGCTCTAAGCATTTCTTAAGTACTAATTCTACTTTGTTAAAATGATCATCTAAATCTTTATTAGTAAAGACCAAGATATCATCAATATATATAAGACAAAAATCTTTAAATTCTTTGAGTATTGAATCCATTCTTCTTTGAAAAATACCTGGTGACTGCTTCATTCCCATTGGAAGTACATTCCATTCATGTTAACCTTGAGGACAACTGAATACTGTTAATGCTTTAGATTCTTCAGATAATCTAATTTGATAAAATCTTGATTTGCAATCAAAGGTACTAAACCAATTCATAGTCCTAATTCATTCAATAATCAAGTCTTTTCTTGGAAGGAAATAAGCACCACCTTCCATTGCATCATTTATTTGTTTATAGTTAATTACCACCATTCTTTTTCCTCTTTTTATTTCATTATGGTTTTCTACATAAAAAACTGATGTATAGTGCTTACTTTTTGATGGTCTAATTAATCCTTTTTTTTGTACATTTCCTCAATATCTTTTGCAAATTCATCTCTATCTTGTTTTGTTTAAATCATAGGTTTACATTTTACTTCTTTTGTTGGTTCTTTTAATTTTAATATAGTTAATTCAGTATTTTTGTTATTAATATTTGGATCTAGTGGATTTTTACTACATACTTTGTCTAAAAGTTCTTCTATATGAGTTGAAATTCTTCTATTTGGTTCTAAATTTATTAATATATGGCGAATTTTTAAACATATTTCTTTGACTATCTCACCACAATTCAGCTTGCTAAACTCTGATTTCTTAGAATAAATACATTCAGAAAAGTGAATGATTGGAATATTGATTAATTCTCGTTTTTGTTTCTTGTATATATATGATGTTTTTAGTGATATATGGTCTAAATACTGGGAAAACGGTGCATATATCTACACTTGTATCTTGTTGATATATTGTTGGTACTATAAATAATTTTTCTTGTATGATTAATGTAATTCTTGTTACCACCCAATGTAGTGGATGTATTGATCCTTCTGCTATTTGTATTTTGACTGGTTTTTCTAATTTTTCCCATTTGTCAAACAATGCTCTTGTTGCTAGACAAATACTTGCTCAAGTATCTATATATGCTTCGGTCTCTTTATTACTTTTTTTTACTATTATTTTTATGTAAGTATTATTCGGATTTTGTTTCCTCTGAAGATAATTAATTTCCAAGATATTCATATATACTTTCTTCGGTGTCAGTTAATTCTTCTTCTAATGGTTCAAGTTCATATATTCGATATACTTGCTTTATTAATTTTGATTTTTCTTTAAAATCTTGCTCTTTTCGTTGAGGGCATTCATTTGCATAATTTCCTTCAACATTACATATCCAACAAACACATTTCTTTTTACCCTTTGGGCAATATTTCCTTGGCGTTAATTTCTTTTTTCTAAAGAATTTTTTCTTAATGTTTTTATAATATGTTTTCTTTCTTGGGAAAGTTTTCTATAATTTTGGTCTTTTATAATATTTTCTTTTTCTTAGTGGTTTGTTACATCCATAATTTCTAGGTTTTTTCATTTCTGGAATATCACAATAAATTGCATTACTTCCTCTATTTAGTTGCCTTATTGTTTCTCTTGCTATACATTATTCTCTTAATTCTTGGTATATGGTTTGAATAATTCCTTCCAAGGTGTCAGCCATTTCATCTTGCCTAGATTCTCATAATTTCTTTATTTTAGAGTTAAGGGGATATGGTAACTTATCTATAAAGATATATTTATAAGTTTCTTTTGTTTTTTCATCCAGTTGATAATAATATTTTTGGTATTCATAAATAAAGCTTTCTATTTGACACATGTCACATATTTGCATTTTATTTAAATGAGTTTCTGCTTTTTCTCATAGGAAATTATTTGACAAAATATTGTTATTTTTTTATTAATCTTGCATGTCTTTGCCAAGCTTCATCTTTAATACTAAGTAAAAAATTGTGTACATTTCCCGTTGTTTTGAATGTTAAAAAGTTTTTTACATCCATCATATTTAGTTTATTAAATCTTACATCCGTTACTATTAATAATATTATTTCATTGGTCCATTGTAATAATACTTCTTCTTTATTTCTTGCACAGTTGATATTTAATATAGTTCCTAGTCTAGTTGATTCATAGTGAGGTTTAAATTCTTCTTGAATTTTTTTTCATTTATTATTTTTTCTTGCATATCATTTATTATACATTGTTTCTTCTTCATATTTATCCCATGCTCCGTCTGGAATATATCTATATTCTTTCAATTTTCTTTTGGGTTTTGTCCCACTATATTCTCCGTTTTCCATATTTATATAATTTACTTCATATTCTGAGGATGAACTGTATGTAGTTTAGAATTATTTATTCGTTTTCATCATTTTCTTTTATTACTTGATCTATAGGATCTATTTTTTGTATTTGGTCGTGTTCTTCTTCAATTATTTTTAATTGTTCTAATAATTGTTGGATTTCTTCTAAATCATTTGATTTCTTTAATGTTTTCATATATTCGTCTTTTATCATCTCCATTAAGTTAGTGGTTTAGATAATGTTGATGGTTCTAAGGTGTGTCTTGTTTTATAATTACCTTATCTAAATCTCTTGATTTTAGTAATTCTTCTATATCTTTTATTGTTATATATTTCTTATTTTCTTCATCTTCTAAAAGATGTTCTAATTGTTCGAGAATTTAATTTGTCTAATTCTTTCAATATCTTTATTTTCATCTGTTTCTTTTTCTTTACTTATATTATTCAATGTATCTTTTATACTATTTATCTCATTTTAAGCTTTTTGTATTCTATTATAAGCGTAATTTATAATTTTATTGATATTTTCTATTAGATGGATAATATTTTTATTCATTTCTTCCATAATTTTTTCTAATACTTTAAATTTTATTATCATATTTTCGGACAAACCCATTATTTTAATGTTTTTATTTATTAACATTTTATTGGAGGGTACGCTATCTGCATGTTACTTAGAAACCTCCTAAAATATTTTGCATTTTTATCCACAACACTTGATTTACCCAACCAACATATATATCGAGAAGTCAATTAACGTTGGTCTAGTTGATAAGGATACAGCTCATAATTCATAAGGTCGTGAGTTCAAATTTTACTGTCGATATGAGGACCTCATTGATGGATAATCTGTAATTATAAATACCTTCATAAACACTCTTTGAATCGTGAAACATGTCCTAACCCTAATGAGATATGCGGATCCAATTCACCTAAACTTTTTCTTTATAAAAAAACATATATATCGAAAAGTAATTGTCGTCGGCAATGATGCTGATTGAATGAGCATGATTACACCATGTTCTGCAGAAGTATGTTAGAGGGATTTCACCCAACATGACATTGGCAAATATCACCGAGACAAAGATGAATAGCGGGCCTACGACTACGACAGGGTCATCATTCATTAGCTAGCCACAACACAAGTATGAACAGAGATTATATCTCTTATTTTATTATATCATATCATATTCTCACAATCAAATGTTGTTATATATGTTACATTTTATATAATATTAAAAAAAATATGTGACAACGTTTCATTAATGAATAGTATATCCGATATATTAAAATGAGACATGTGATTTTTATCCGAGGAGTAGATGGGCAGGTAATTGGTATCAGGAGTTGTGTTGTGCCCAATACATGATAACTGGGAATGGCAACGTGGGTAGGACCAAACCGTGTCTGATATTGATCGCAATTTCAAACCGTTTGGCGAAACATGCTTGGGTAACAAGACAAATTGCTTGGTACTATCGCACTTCTTACCCACAATATATAATAACTGGCCAAGAATTAAAGATTCCTCCTTCCATTCTATCGTTTTACATGTGTAAAAATCATATTTCCGTACCAACAAAAAATCGAATATAATAGTAGAAACTGCTTGATGCGTGTGTGAAATTGATGATTTGTTTCTATGAAGTCGGTTGAAGTTAGATACTTGGATGTACTGGTCGATGAGTAAAATTCGGCTACTAAATTTAGATACCCGATCCAATAAAGATGAGAAAGATAAGATATCGATATTATTTTTAATAATCCTGATAATATCTCAAATAACCTTATCTGGTTAGAAGAGATAAAATCCCTCAAATTAAGGTGATCATATCTATCTTTAATAATCCTGATATTATCTCAAATAACTTTATCCGGTTAGAAGAGATAAATACCTCAAATTAAGGAAATCATATGTCAAAGAAGATTTAAGAGATAAAAGGAGATAAATCTAGATCTCTTAAAGATATGTGATTCCTATTATAAAAAGAGGAGAACCCAAGAGAGATACTCACTTTTCACTAACCTAGGTGGATCTCCCTTAAACGTATTAGAGGAACCAGCTTGACCAAGAGACTATTGAAGAGTCTTTGCTCGCTGATATTCGTTAGATACAAGATTAGGGGATTGAGATCACTATATGACCAAGGGTTGAACCAAGAACCACGACTGGCTTTGATTCCCATTGAGATACGTAGGATCGGAATACAATATTCTATCAAGCCATAATCTAAAACAACCCCCATTATTCACTCTTGGTTTGACATTCTACAACGAGATTCCGGCAAGCCAAATCACGGCAGGAACATTTGGGGCCCACCGTGGGGCCGAGGAAAAACTTTCACCGGTTCCATAAGAAAGCTTGATGGTGACTACACGGAGTGGACCGAGGGGAGGGGCGAACATCACGAACCATGTAGATCATGAGGCTTCGAACACGAGCCAGAACAGTGACAATCACCCCCCCCCCCCCCCCCTCCCACTCCCATCAAGGAAGATAACCCTGAGCTGGGAGAGGTTATGACACAGTTAAGGCAGCTGCGTGAGGAGAACGAGGAGATACGTGCTCGGAATCAAAGGCTGCTAAGAGCTCGGAAAAGAGAAAGATCGGTGATGCCTTCCGAGGAAGAGCAATCCTCACCCTAGGGTAGCCAAAAAGATCCATCGTACGTACCTTTTCCTCATGATACGAGCCGACCGTCCAAGATCAAACCTCGCCCATAGGGTTCAGGAGTTAAATCTCGTGCAGAAAGGACTGTCCAGAAAGAAAGGGTAACAGACCGACAATCGAGGTTGCCATTCACGAATGACATCGATGAGGTAGTCGTGCCTAGACATTTTAACCTTCTTACCATTGATAAATTCAACGGCACTACTGACCTAACCAAGCACATAGAATCTTTTATTTCTTTTGTTTACCTGGTGACCGATTCGGAAGCAGTCATGTGCAAAATCTTTCCAACTACTTTGCAAGGTCTTGCCTTAATCTGGCTTACGAATCTTCCACCTCGGTTAATTGATTCCTTTAATGTGCTTGTAACTAAGTTTACTGCACAATTCGCAGCGAGCCGAAAGCATAAAAGGCACTCGGTCTCGCTGGTAAATTTTAAACAAGAAAAGAATGAGTCACTTAGAGATTATATGGCTCGTTTTAGTGCCAAACAAATTTTAATTCCCAATATGAGCTCGGAACTCTGTCTACATACCGTCATGGGCGGTTTGAAGCCGGGGGCATTCTTTGAGTAAAATCGACCGAGTTGAGGTCGAAATGTCGAACCTCAAAAGGCAAAAACTAAAGACATAAAAGGTTGACCGAGCTAAAATCGACCGAGTTGAGGTCGAAATGCCGAACCTAGAAAAGCAAAAACTAAAGACCTAAAAAGGTTGACCGAGCTAAAATCGACCGAGTTGAGGTCGAAATACCGAACCTAAAAAGGCAAAAACTAAAGACCCTAAAAAGGTTGACCGAGCTAAAATCGACCGAGTTGAGGTCGAAATGTCGAACCTAAAGAGGTAAACAATGACAAAAGGCAACGTCTCTTTTCAGGAACCGAGAAACTTTGGTCACAGTGCAAAACTAAGATGACTACCTCTGTCTCGGCTAGGCTCGGCCCCTTGATAGAAGCTTCCACGCATTCAAAAAAGCTCCAAGCTTGGGGGGACTTGTATATGAGCCGATGTGTAAAGCTCGCCAACTCGAAGCGTGAAGCTCGGTCGACCGAGGTGTTCACCGAAGTAAAAGATACATATATAGACCGAAGTGTGAAACTCGGCCACTTAACTCGTCAACTTGAAAGGCTAAAGAAGAGACTAAGTTTCTAAGCTCGGTCATCGAGGTTGAACGATTGGCCGAGGTACAAGATCGGTCATTAAGACTAAGGTAAAAAGGGGAAGAGAACCTACACCATAAACCTTAGATTCTCCAAATAAAGTTTTTAAAGGTCAAGCTCGGCTACTGTCATGAAAACTTTTACGCTTCTATTAGCTCAAAGCTTGGGGGGCTTGTGTACTGGTCGAAGAGTAAAACTCGACCACCGAGCTTGGATACCCGATCCAATAAAGGTGGGAAGGATAAGATATCGATATTATCTTTAATAATCCTGATATTATCTCAAATAATCTTATCCGGTTAGAAGAAATAAAATCCCTCAAATTAAGGAAATCATATCTCAAAGAAGATTTAAGAGATAAAATGAAATAAATCCAGATCTCTTAAAGATACGTGAATCCTATTATAAAAAGATGAGAACCAAGAGAGAGACTCACTTTTCACCAACCTAGGTGAATCTCCCTTAAGCGTATTCAGATACAAGATTAGGGGATTGAGATCACTATATGACCAAGGGTTGAACCAAGAGCTACGTTTGGCTTTGATTCTCATTGGGATACGTAAGACCGGAATACAATCTTCTGTCAAGTCATAATCTAAAACAACCCCTATTATTCATTCTTAATTTGACATTCTATAATAAGATTCCAACAAGTCAGATCACGACAGCAACAATGGACGAAATAAACGAGAAACCAAGATATCCCTTGTCAGTTGCTATGATGCTATCGTATTCCTTTATTGTCTCCATTATAGAGTGAAAGGACACCACATATTCTTCACCATGGCCTACGAAATGAACGAATGGTGATGATTGGGATCGGTTCCTGGGATTAGGAAGGCCAAGTTCAATGTAATGATTAGATTTTCTAATATTTTAAGATCAATGTATAGTGTAAAAACGGTAGATTTTAATTTTGATGTCAGTATAAAGTTTTTTTTTTACATTATTAACTAATAAATATATATTATTTTATGCGTAATTTTTAAAATAATTAGTATAAGAATCAATATTTTTAATAATATATCAAACTATCAATGTATGTTTAACTGCTTGTTAATATAAGATAACATTTATTCTAAGATGTGGATACTGGATTCTAATTAAATTCCAAGAAAGTGTAGAAAAGCTTTCTCTAAATCATAGGAAATTATCAAATCATATTCTCAAAGATCACATTGTACAACTAACTATATATTAATAATTTTACAGTATCAATTTTAATCAAGCCTTAAAAGTCACACAAAATAATATATGATTATTGACTAAAAAAAACTTTACATGCAGTATAATTAAAAATCAAACTCAGCTTACATTTCACTTTTTATTGTTTTTATCCGATTCCTGTGAGCCAGTAGTGGTAGCAAGAATAACCTCATTGCTGCTTAATGTTGCATGGCCTTCTGTTTCAAACGGAATAATACCACTTTTGGTAGTCCCCATTTCAGGATTCTCCACTGCATCTAGTTCCACTCTGAACTTCCTATACATGTCACCTTTGTAAAATTTTCTAGTCCTTAGCACCAAAATGAAAGAAACAAAACATCCAACTAATGTTGATGCAGTGATTATGATAAAAGCCATCCTATAACATTGTACCCCTAAGCAACTAAGATCCTCCCCTGCATGTCTTGTGAGTCCCTTGGCCTCCAATTGTTTCAAAGCCTCTTTATCATACAAATAACCTGTCACTCTCACGTTTAGTATATAAGATCCAACAGGGCTTGCCACTGCTCCAAAATTATATAATGTGGAGTAGTATTTGAGGCCAAAGATTTCAGATATGATTGCAAACATTAGTGGCCATTGAGCTCCAAAACAAAAGCCAATAATCACTGAAGAGAAGTAAAGAGAGTTTGGGATACCGATAGCTATAAGAATATGGCCAACACAAGAGAGAAGCATGACTAGAGTGAGCATTAAGGGACGAGGAAACTGGTATTTGGTTAAGAGGATTTCAGAGGCAAAACCAGCACTTGCTCTTCCTAGGTAGTTCCATATGCTAACTAGGGACACAAAAGTGGTGGTGCTCTTACTAGGATACCCTAATGAGTTCCCTATTTGTCCCAAGTTGTCAATTGCAGTTAATGTTCCTCCAACACCAAAAGTTGTTGCTGTGAAAAGAATCAGCATGTCAATGCTGAAAAGTGCTTGTAAAATGGTGTAGTCCTCACCTCTATTTGGGGGTTTGAAGACATTGCTCAAACAAGAAGTACTTTTGGTAGCTGTGGAAACTTGTGGCACTGCCATTTGTTCTTCTGGTTGTGATGATAATGTCATGTTTTGAGGTGGTGGAACTTCAGTGACTACTCTTTTCAATGATGGATTAGTCAATGCTTGGATTTTGGTCTTCCAAAGGTTGAATTCTTCTCTAAATACCACAGCAAGTGGGAGAAGAAGTAAGAAAACAACCACCATGCCATCAGCAACATACACCAACCTTGAAAAACTCAACTTGTTCTGTATAATGATCAAAACCATTAGAAACCCAGCAAGGCCAAGTGAGATATAAAGAAGGCTATAGAAAACTTTGATCTCCTTGGGTTGTTGTATTGAACTATTCAATATCCGAATTGTTGGAAGGAAAACAAAGGAAATTGCAGCAGGAAGCCAAGCAATGAGTAAGATAAGAGCTTTGGAGTTGTGATCACCATAGAAAGCATGGTAGAGTTGTGTGATGATAGCACCACTTAGACCAACATAACCCTTTAGAAGGCCTAAGATACTTCCACGGCTTCCTGGGAAATTCTTAACACATGTGACTAAAGCACCTGTGTTAGCAAAAGTTTGAGAATTTGCACCAATACAAATGTAGAGACACATTTGCCAAACTTGGGGTTTGGCAATGCGGTTAGTGACTGCAAGGTATATCATGAAGTAACCAGAGAAGTTCATGAGTGCACCAATTGAGAGCACTATCCAAGGTGGGGTGATTTCGTTGATTAGGCCTGATAAGACACCAACGTTGCCACCAAGGTCTTTGAAGAAGCTGAGCAAGTTGAGTGTGGATTGGTCATAACCCAAAGAGGTTTTGACATCGTTTGAGTAGAGACCAAACATGTATGTTGCTCCAGCAACTGACATGATTAGTAGAGATGCAAATACCATGAACCAACGGCCTGTGAGGATTTGGTAGCTGAAAGCCTTCATTCCTCTCCATTCTCTAAGGCCATTACCACTTGTGAACCCTGCTACCACCATTTTTCTAATTTTTGTACTAAGCTGTCTAACACTCTTTCTGGTGGTTTGATATGGTGATTAAGCTATGAGAACCACGTATATATATGGATACGAGGAGGGGGTGTATTATTATGTGGATAAAGTGTGAGTTTATTTACTTAAGAAAGATTGCACACGGAATAAATTATGATGCCTTTGACTCGTAGGAGACGCCGTGGTTGAATTGAGGACGGTGGGATAACGGGTAAGAATTTTGTCACGTAGCTGATAATGTGCAGAAATCATTAGGACCCAATCCAACCTAAAAATGAAAACGAAACAAATCAAAAATGGAAAAAATCGAAAATCTAAAAAATCGTAATTTTTATTGGATTGGATCGGATTTTGGATCCTATAGTGAAATCCAATCCAATTCAATTCAATCCAAATCGATCTATTATATACATATAATATTATTTTTGAAATTATAGTATTACTCATACTTAAACATTATTCTTCATACTTTTATATTCCTCATTCTCTTTAATATTTTTATTGGAATGACATATATAAGACTATTTAGAATAAATATTAATAACTTGAAGTTATATTTTACTAAAAGTTTTGGTGCATAGCATATATATATTTGATTGAGTAATCATAAAAAATAGGAAAACAATTAAGTAAATTTGAAAAATAATTAGCGACAATTTATTTTTAGCCGATTCAAGGAAAAAACTAGGATAAGTAGGAGTAGATATAGAGAATTAATATAAAAGAACGTGTTAAAAAATATCAATAATTTTTTTCTTCTCAAACTCCCAAATTAGAATGAAGATTATCTTTTATCCACTATTAAATAACTAGAAAGGATATTTGACATTAGAAAAAAATAAAGTATGACAAAAACCGAATTATCCAATCCAATCCGAACCGCATTTTATTGGATTGGATCGGATCGTATTTTTTTAAGGAAGCAAACCGATCCAATCCAAACTGCACGATGTTTTTATCATTGGATCAGATGATTTTTAAGCTCAAAATGATCTAATCCAATCCGCGAATACCCCTAGAAATCATCACTGCAGGAGGAAGATAATCTGTCCCACCCTTTTGTCATATTTTCTATTTCTCATCAATAAAAATTTGTTATTTAATAAAATACAATTATACATCATTAATCCTTATCCTTATGTATATTCTCAATTTTGATTGGTAGGGATACGGAGAAAGACATCGAGAAACACACCAATTGTTGGGACATTAGATTTTTATTCATAACTGCAGCGGGTATTTAATGAACATTTTCTAATCAAAGATAGAAAAGGTAAGAATCTAACGAGGTAACCATAGTTATTAGTTAAGAAAGCCAGATATCTCATAACTGTATTGAACCTTATTAATAATTTTACTCTTTTCAACATAGATAAAAATATTTAAACTTTTAATTCTTTGTATAAAATATGAGTTTAGTTTCTATATACTTTCACCGTAAAGAAATTTTATACTGATATTCAAAACAAATTAGTATTATTATTATTTCTCTCTTAATTATATTAAATTAAAAACATACATGTCAAAATATTAATGGATATTAGTATAAAACTTTTTACACTGATAATATATACTACTTTTTTTATAACATAAAATTTGGGGTGGGGATATGATGCCTCAGTCCAAGACAGGAAAAATCTTCGAACTATATGATGACTTATAAATGGATTTATATTTACATGATGTATACTACTTTAATCCTTAAAATGGAAGGATACATTATATTTAATCATGTTTTAATACTTTACTTAGTATGTACTGACACAAATTTTAAAAAGAAATCATGCGTATGTTATAACAATAATTTAGTTGAGATTAATTATATATATATATATATATATATATATATATATGAGTAAAATAATTTGATCTCATAAATCATAATGCGCTACACCCTTTTTTTTTTTTTTTTTCTTCTTATCTTTTCACTTTCTTTTGTAAGGTCTTCTATGTTCGGTTTTCTTTTTCTTTTTTTGGTTTACAAGGTCTTCTATGTTCTATCAGTCTCCCATGTGAGGAAAAACCATGCTATCTAAATGATATAACGTGTTAGCTAAGTGTGCAATGATATGGAGTGAGAAAATGACACGCACTCTACGCGGTGCTACTTGATTAATAGAGTAATCATTAATCAGCCACTAAGCGAGAAGAGCTGAGAGTGAGATACAGTGGAAAAGTGGGGATGGTCATCACTCATTGATCAGAGAAATCCTGTGGTTCAGATTTTGCCACCGCTGAGTCTGAGGGTAACAACCAAAACAAACCGGACAATCATTATCTTTGGCAGTTACTCATTCAAGGACCAAGATCTTTCTTTTTTTTATATTATTATTATTATGACCCAGAACCTCACTATCGATAGTTGTATGACTAATCCTTGAGTTTGTAGAATATGAGTTAAGAAGTAGTTCATTTACCCATAAATACATTTTTATTTTTATCATCAAGATTCAAACCATTGACATATGGTTAAAATTAAAGAACTCAAACTATTAGTCATTTATACCACACCTTATAGGTATTAGGAATGATTGTCTAATTAAGTTAGGACTGATTTCATAATTAAGTATAATTATGTTAGGATTCTTATCGTCCACTTGTGCTCCTATACATTTGACATACTTTTTTTTACTGATACATTTGACATACTAAACAATATGAAAACTTATTCATATAGTGCGATGTTTCTATATTTTTAATAAGGATTTAATTGGTATATATTGATAGTGTAATGTTTCTTTACATTGTCAATCAATTAGAAATTGATACATCATTACAAATCTTTGATTTTTATCTTAATCATATTAAAAATCATCAATTTTATGATTTCTAACTGATTGTCAGTATAAAAATTTATATACTGACAATATATATAAATTAAACTATTTTAATAATTATTATCATTTATCGATAAACATCAAAATTTGATCTAATTAATTTTTTTTTTATTCTGAACTGAAATATGTGGAAATACTTTTTTGTGCCCCCAAGGGAAAACAGTAGCTACTACCTACCAAGGGTGAAGTTTCAGTCGTTTAATTGACAAACATAAAGTAGCATCCTAAATATTCTCAGTGCTTTGAGTGATAAAGTGCGGCGCTTTTGGAAGTGTTTTAATTACTTCTTCAACTTTTTCTCTTTCAGTTAACTGCAATCTTAAGATTTTTGGGATTTTATATCTAGTTACCTATCTTGATATCAAATTGGAGTCTCATCTATTCTTCCTATAACTATAATGGTGGCATTTGGAAGGGTTTATTTAAGTTCCTTTTGATTTATCTGATGACATAAGCTCTTATACAGTGTATTTGGCAGAGCTTATAAAAATAACTTATGACATCCCATAAGGAGTTTTTGACTTATTTTCATAAGCCACTGGGAGAAGCTATCATAAGAGTTTATGCACTAAACACCCTCTCCGTCTTTTTCACTATTTGAATCCTCTTATGCCCCTTTCTTTCTTTTTCTTTCTTTAAGCGCTTATGACATAAGCTCTCATATGATAAGGTCTTATGTAATAAGCTCTTAATTAAGTTGTTTACCCAAACGCACCCAATGTCTTTAATTCTTACATTTTCACTCTTCGCTCTCTTAGTGTTTGATAAATTGTCTGAATGAAAGCTCAAAAAGATTTTATCATTTTAATTGCTTGTTTTATGTTTTTAAACATGCTTCGTATCAAAGATACGTCCAAACAGTCATTTAACATGCAAATTAGTATTTGGCAATTAATCTTTGTGACGATAATTTGTTTATTCACCATTTTACTAGTTGCAACAATTCGATATATACGCTTGCCGTGATCATTGTTATTATGAATTGAAGAAATGAATTCGACTTGTCACCTTATCAAACATCATTCTCAGCATAAAATGAATTTGCATTATGGGTCAAAAATAAATCCTCACAGTGACATTGGGAGTTGGTACCCACAATGTATGTAACCTAAATACAAGTAAAGTTTATTCCTTCCCCAGGTTCCCTCATGAGACCCGCCTAATTTACTTCGTAACCTCTTAATCATGTAGGCCCACATCAATTTTCACGTTTAATATGCTATGCAACTACACAATTCAACTTTGTTATGTGAGGAATCACGCCAGGGCCAGTCAATGTAACTGAACCTTTATTATCTACTGGCGGCAAGACAGGCACGTGACCGTATTTCTAATTCTTTTATATGTCTTTATCCATGTTCTTGACATATCAATTGTTATAAAGATGGTTTGAAGTAAAATATATGTAATAGTTTGAAGTTGATTATTTTATTTTTAATGTTCTGATATTAAAAATGACACCTTTAATATCATCATCCCTATAATCCTTTCAAACCTTGAGTCAAATTTAAAAAAGACAGTTTTTAAGTGCAAGATAAAATTGCATTGCAGAAATTAGGAATAAGTTAAATATGTAAGGTGAAGTTAAATATGTTGTGACGTCTCTTAGTTGCAATAGAAACAATTACTTTTACCTGTTGTGCCACCTAGATTGTGGTATATCCACACCATGTGTTGCATTGTTACTGACTCAACATGATGAGTTCTTATTGACTCAAAATATCTAAAAAAAATTATAAGATCATCAGTCAAAAAACAATGCAAGTAACGGAAGACAACATACTATAAAGGACAAAATAGAACTAACCACAACTTATGCATAGTCAAACTTATGCAAGAGTTAAATTAGTTCGACCATATGCAGAAACTTCCAGTAATATTGAAATTCCCCAAAGGACAAAAATTGATGGTTATCATATGAGAGAAGCAAATAAAGATCAATTAATGGAACTTGTTCATTTGTAGAAAGATAAAGCAACAAAGAGGCAGAGAAAGAGTAACGGAGGCAGAAGCAAAAGAGGAGTGTCCATGAGTAGATGCCTCGCATAAGACCCCTATCTAGTATCTGCAACCATGTTTGTTTTTTTATGAGCACCAGCACCATGAATAATTAGATTGTCTCTGAGGGAATCATCATGATTGCTGAAACAACAATTAATACAGAATATAGAATATAAACACACCCGTAATTAATATAGAACATCTAAGATAATAAAAAAAAAGACATATGTAAGGTGAAGTTAAATATGTGGTGAAGTCTCTTTTCTAGCAGCAAGACAGGCACGTCGGTACTGACGTACCTATTTGGCGTATTTCTAATGCTTTTACTCATTTTTACCCATATTTTTGGTATATAATATTGTGTAGATACCCTTTTGGTCCCTTAAAATTTTTTTCGGATTCCATTTATGTTCGTGGAAAAAAAATCTCATCTGTTGGTCTCCCAAATTTCATTCTTTAACCCTTTTAGTCTCTCCGCCAGTCAATGCTCGTTGACCACCGTTAAGTATATTACGTGTCACATTATCTATCTAGGTGTATTGTTAGTAATTTCCGGCATGACGTTGAATTTAAAAAAAAACCAAATATGAGGCATTTAATTATAAATATATATATATATGTGTGTGTGTGTGTGTGTGTGTGTGTGTGTGTGTGTGTGTGTGTGTGTGTTATAAAAACCAATGGCTCATTATATGTCACCTTCTTCCCCAGATACCGAAACCCTAACTCCATCGATGCCCTTTATTGAGCTCGAAATTTTGTTGGTTTTTAACACACATCTATATTTTTTGTTTTAATTAAATGCCTCATATTTGGGTTTTTTTAAAAAAAATTCAATGTCATGCTAGAAAATACTAACAATACACCTAGATAGATAACATGACACTTCAGACACTTAATGGTGGTCAACACGCATTGACTGACAGAGAGATTAAAAGGACTCACGGAATGAAATCTGAGGGACCAATTGTGAGGTTTTTTTTCCAGGGACTTAAATGGAATCCGAAAAAAAAATTAAGGGACCCAAAAGGATATTCACTCTAATATTTTGTTTGTCACTTATGCATGTTTGGTATTTTTAATCAGTATTTTTTGTGACTTTATAATGTGACTTCTTAATGCAAACACATATTATATAATTATATCATTACATTAATTAGATTATTTATTTACATGCATAGTTGCGAGGGAATGTAATTACGAGGGAAAAAGGAGAAACTCCTTCAAAATTAAACAAATACAATAAATGAAGTCACTATAAATATAGTTATTATACTTACTCCTTTAACCATAACACTGTCAACATTTTCTATACTTATATTACTTTAACCATAATCCTGTCAAAATTTTCTTAAGTTCCATTACACCCCAAAGAACCATAATCCAATAACCAATCAAGTTATAAAAAAAAGAACCCTCTGAAAGATAACCGAGTGAATTATATAGTTGCATTTATCAAATCTTTTGGTGTCTGAGGTTTGAATCTACTCATTGCCACCAACACCTTTTGTTGGCCAGTTGCAGCGTATTTGCCTATTTTCAAGTCACTTACCTGAAAAGAATAGGCAGCACATCATCGGTTCATTAACTACACTTATATTACTTCTTTGCTTTGGGTTTTCCTCCACCCACAGTTCAACTTCAACAGGGAAGCACTATATTTTGTTTTAACAACAACTGCACAAAGAGCCACATTACACATAATCAGACGTGCCTTTAGATAACAAATCCATAAAAGGAAAAGGAAGCAAAATGGTAAAGAAATGGTAATGTTGAGGGAATACAACCATTGTATGATATGAGTTACAGCAAAATTGACATTACAAAAAATCCAAACATGATCTAACATTAAGGCTTAAAAGATCAAAGCATGATAATTCCACCAAATCAATATCCCATAATTCAAGGCTCAAATTCGGTCTCGCTTAAAGTTGACGTTTAAAAAAGAAAAAAAAAAAACACGTAAGAAATGTTGCTACTGGCACTGTAAATAAATTTTTTGTACAATAAAAAGAAAAAGGACAATCATCCATTAGAAAGTTATTTTCCATAAAAATGTCGGATGGAAAGATGGATGATATACAAAAATTAACTTACTCTGGGATTTAACCATTGAAGCATCTGGATGAAAGCTACAGAAATGTACAACTAACCAATGTTCCCAAACCTAAATACACAATAAAGTATTAATCCACCATTCACAATACACAGCGGGAATGATGAGGTTGCAAAATCACAGCAACCATATGATAGTATCAGTGGACGCATCTCAGTCACTATTAATACAACTTAAAATCAATTTTTTGGTAACTTTTATCAATCAACTATTTTAATAATATAAAAAGCAATGCAATAAATTAAAGGCTCAATATAAAATCAGTCAAGACTTGTAATTTTTAAATAAATTGTTAACTTCATAAAATGTTATGAAATCATGAGTTTTTTTTATCAGCTAAAATCCTTGTAAATGGATATGACAGTCAAAATAATGAATAACAAATAATTTATACACGTCGTATAAAGATTTCATTAAATCTTTTTATATTTGCATACATAATTTGATGCGAGACCATTTTTTACATGATCCAAGAAGCTTAAATTTGTAACATCAACCATTTATTGTAAATGAATTTCTTACTAAATGAAGAAGGAAGTCAACAGAATCATTAACAAATAAAAAATACACTTCCAATAAAATGTTAGTCTTAATTCTCATAGTTACAAATAAAATTCTTAATCAACATTTATGTGCCACAACAATTCTGCATGGCCCCAACCACACATGAGCATGCACATACATGGAAAAAGAAACAATATCGACTTCTCTAAAATGCCAAAGAAATTAACGAGTGACACCAGATTGATTTTCCAAGCATAATCTTGAACATGGGGATGTTAAGGCATGCATATATTACAATTAATATATGGTTTTGCTTAAATTACAACTTCAGGACAATAACACTACACCAAGTGCTTACTATAACATAAAGCATAGAATTGAACGTGGAGACTCTTAAGGCGCACACACATATTACAATTTACATTTGAATTTGCTCAAATCACAACTTCAAGTCAATAGCATCATTTTATCAGAATTCATTTAAAAAAAATCAAAAAGAAAGAGTGGCAAATACAATTAAGTGCAATGACATTCAGGTTTTTTATCAAATAGATTGAGTGCAAGTCACATGCCCATCTCCATCCCGCGCAGAATAAGTTCCAAATTGTCATCGTCGAGATCCCTAATATCCGTCAAGAAATTTGCCCAAATAAAAGTCAAGGATTTGCAGCAAATAAATTAATTCACAAAATTAATAAAACTTTGAGAGGCAAATAAATAAATTAAAATAAAAAAAAGGAAGAGAAGAGGAAATTAAAATAAAAAAGGAAGAGAAGAGGATATCATAAATATCAAGGGGATCAACGACGTCGGGGCGAGCAATCCTGTCTTTGTTTGCATTGATCAGACCCAACGTCATCTTTTTTCACTATCGCTACTGTCATCTTTCATCCATTTGAAATCGAGAGCCAAATAGAAGATTCCTATATTTGAAAACTGTAATGGCACACTTTCATCTCATTATGACTCTCTCTCGTTCCTTCTCCCTCTCACTCTCTTTCACCCTGTATATTTGTCTCTCCTACTTCTTTCGCTCTCTCTCTCCCTCCCTCCCTCCTTGTCTCTGCGGCGTTCCATGTCGTGACCGGTGCGGTTATGTTATGTTACTTTGAGTGGGATGGTAATAGCCGGTTATATGGTGCACTTCACAACTGCCGTCAGTTTTTTTTTTATTCTCCCCTTGCACGCGCATAGAATTTTTTATCACTTTGTTTATTTGGGCAAGATACATAGGAACTGTCGTATATTGTAAAGTTGTCAAGGATAGTTAAGTAATATAAAAAAAATTGATACCAAATAACTATCTTTTTTTCAACTTTCGCATTATCTATTAGTATAGATTATAACTGTTTTGAGAAATGCTAAAGAGATTGCAGCTGAGAAATGCAATGTGAGAAAGTGCCTCCTTTGTTAGGTCTTTACATTACTGTTGATGTCTTGGAGTCACCCCTCGTTTATTTCATCAGTTATTGTTTTTTGATTCACTTGTTTTTTTTTTTTTTGGAACGATTCACTTGTTATTTTGAAGGGAAAAAATATAGCAACTTTCAGGAACAAAATTAGGAATCATGTCTATTTATATAGGACTTCTTCCCACGAATTAAAGATGTTGTCTCATGCATGCTCATATCACTCTAAAGAATAGCAAAAATCAAGTGAAACAAGTTGGCTATAAAAGGAAGATATTCTTGAAGAACCAATTAAGAATCTAAAGAGCTTTAGTAAAGAACATTAATTTTGAATGAGGGTTCTAACGTCAGCAGAGTTCTTTCTACTTCGTCATCCATGAGCTTCATGTGGGTGTAAACACTAGTAAAAGAGAGTCTTTGTGAAGATTATATCTTTTTCAACGTGCCACGTGGCACTTATGCCATTTCACGTGACACAAGTTTTTTTTTATTTAAGAAACGTGACACGTATTTAAAAATTAAAACTCCAGAAATTTTGTCTAACTGAAACACACGTTCGGCTATTCTGTCTCAATCTTCTCTTTATTCCTCTTTTCCTTCTTACTCATCCATCGGAAGGAATGGTTTTGGGTCATTTTTTTGGCTGAAATCACCCATCGACATCGTTTTTTCTCCCATTTTAACTAAATAAGTTGTTTTTTCACATAGATCTGGTTTCTCTTTCGTGTTTTTTCGTGTTTTCGTCATCTACGTGCGACGGTGTTTTGTTCGTCATCTTGTTACAATATCGTTTGGTTTCTCGTCTTGTTGCGGTGTTCATTTGGTTTAGATTGGCAGATCAGCTTCGAACTATTACATATTCAATTAAGACTTGGACGTCAACGTTACAGATCCGGAGGCATAGGTATTCCTGTCACTTTGATTTTGTCACATTTGTAGGCATTTTGTCATGTTATGCTATTAACCTGGATGATGTGAGTTTGTTCGCAGATTCATCCTTTTTGATTTTTAACGACGTTGAATTTGTGTTGTTTTCGATGTATTTTACCAACTTGAATGAATGAATATGTTTTTTAATAAAAAAAAAGTAAAAACACTCGTAGGATTAAACTTAAACCTCTCTAAGGTGAATAAAAGCGTAAAATAATGTTGCTGTTGAATGGCCATACCAACTACGCATATGTGAGTAGGCTAATGAAAACTTCACTCACTACAAAAATAAGTCCCCCCAACTTGGTCGGTGGCCGTTTCTTCCCCAAGCTAGGGTTTAGTGGTGGCTCCTCTCCAGGTCCCTCCTGGCTCCTCCCACCTAGTGTGGGTCTCCTCCTAAGTCTCTCCTAGTTTTCTTTCCCAATCTTTTGGGTATTTCTTCCTCTCTTCACTCCACATCTCCACTACCCCTCTCCATTATGCCACCACTACCATCTAGCATGGACTCCCTCCCCTCCGCCAACAACCACCGTGGTTTTCTCACCGGAACCAAGCCATCCGCTGTGGCCCTGGACTCTAACCCGACCCCACCAGCCCGCTGCCCGTATCTCTGCCGCCATGGAAGACGACCTCCACCGTTGAACAATAGGAACACTGTGAAGCTTCCCACTACTGCTCCCCCACCTTCAGATCTGGTCCCTCTCCGCCCTCCACCAAAGCCACCAGATGTAGGTAGAAAGTTTCATTTTGTTAGTGATGTTGTTTTTGATGTGTACTCTCTTTGGTTTGGGGTGTTATTAGGGGTAGTTTGTCTTAAGAATGCACTACAGGTGTTTGATGAAATGCCTCATAAGAGCTTGACATCTTGGAATAACATAGGGTGTGAAGATATAAAGGTGGCTGACACCAATCTCAACATCCTCTACACCTACCATTTGACCTCCGGATAAGTGATTTATTTGCACAAATTCGAGACCACCTATAATCGAAACGAGTTTGTAAAGGTCAAAGAAATGATCCGTAACTGGATAGAGTTAAAGACTATGGCTTCTCTTTTCTCCTTTTTATTATGGACTATGTGTGGAGCAACTTTATAGATTGTTTGTTAAGATCTGTTTTATGGCTTGGAAATGCCCTTTTGACTTCTAATCCTTTTATGTACAATGTTTGGTTTATCAAATGAAATCTATGTTTTACCCTAAAAAAAAAAAAAACTATGCATATGTGAGTGACAATCACAAATGATCTTTGCGCTGGAACTGATCCTATTATCCATTGCAAATTTAAAGCTGATGATATGCGAACTCAAGACCAATCCCTTTCCACGTGAAACAGTACTCCTCTATTGCTACATGTGCAACATCCATATCACAGTTTTGAATATCTTGAAACTTTTTTAATTAATTAAAATTAATCAATTCACAATTATTTTCTAAAAAATTATATGATTTTGAGTTCTTCACACCAAAACATACATAAGAGCGCGACTGAAATCAAAATTATATTTTTAAAGACCCTGCTAATGAATTAAAACAACAAATTTTTAGAATGAAGCTAAATATATCACTTTCAAATACTTTAAAGGTTTAATGAATTTTTTGGTCCCTGTAAAATAGGAGTCTTTTGGATTTAATCCCTTTTTTTTTCTGCAATTCGTCATTATAACTTTTAAATTTTTGTCGTTAGTCTTTGCCTTCAACAATGGCCGTTAACTACCTACGTGACAAACGGCATTGACCGATCAACGAGAAACATGAAAAAAATATTGTTTTTTATTGCCATGTGTTTTTAAAAAAAAAATCAATTTTTATAAATCTGAAGTTAAATTAAGGGTTAAACATGTTTTTGGTCCCTACAAAATATATGAGAGTATTTTGATTTTGGTCCCTATAAAAATTTTTCTTTGTTTTTGTTTCTTGTAAAATTTGAAATAACTATTTTTGGTCCCTATTATCACGTGACATCTATTAAGTACTTATGTGTCCAACAAAAGGTCATATGATCATCCCAAGTGACACATGATAACCCTCTGTGGTGTCAGGTTAGCATATGACACCCGTTAATATAACTATTTTTGGTCCCTAAAATAGTTAAAAAGTTTGTTTCGATGTTGGAAGCTAATAATGGAATCATGAAGCACCCGTTCATGACTATTTATACAAAGGCAAACACTACTAAGTAAAGGTATATCTGATTGGTTTGGTTCGGTTTTATGTGGAAAAAATCCGAACCAATAAAAAATGGTCGGTTTAAAAATGGTCGGTTTGATTTGGTTCGATTTTAAATAATTTTTCCTACAAACGGATTGATTCGGTTGGTTCACTTCGAATGCGAAAATTATCAAATTTTAAAATATAAAAAACATACTTAAATCAATATAAAAATAAATAATATATATATATACACTAATGATTTTTCTAACCTATGTAACACTACACGTGTTGAGAAATAAAAAATAGAAACATTGTGTTGAAAGTTGTGTATTCAATTCTTTGAAAGTTTAAAATCTACTCTTTCCAATACAAGAATTTTATTTTTTGAATCATAACATGTGCAATGTTTGACAGATTATAAAAATCAACATATTAAATATTGATATTTATATATAAATATTAAAATATAATAATCGGATCGGTTCTAGAATCTTTGAACCTAATAATCGAACCAATTGACACTAACGACATTGGAACTTGGTTTTTTATTTTAGATATGAAAGGCAAAATAAGAGTTTGCTGTCAGCTAAGATTTCTCAGTGAAAAAGAGATTACTGAGAAAGAAAGAGACGATCTTACTACTCTAGAAGAATTTACAGTGGAACATCAATGTGAAGATAAACCAAAACAGCACGTATTACACTATAAAAAAAGGTTATTTAGCGACCGAAAATAGTGATCAAATATTTTGGTTGCTTTTTGCGACCGAAATGGCAACCGATTATAGGATCTACATGAAACACTGATTAGAGTTGATACTACGACCGAAATAGCGACTGAAATAGAGCGTAGCAGAATTATCGGTAGCTATTTCGGTCGCTAAATAAAGGAAAGTAAAAGTCAGAAATTTATGACTTTTTAGCGACCGAACTGGTGACCGATTTAAATGCAACGGTTAAACTTCATTTATATTTGCGACCGATATTAATTCGGTCGCTAAACGGCGCGTAAAAAAATTAAAATAACGCGTGTTAGCGACCGATTTAAAAATCCGTCGCTAAATTTATGAATTCAAATTTCAAATTAACCCATTTAGCGACCGATTTAGCGACCGATTTAATTCGGTCTCTAAAAATGAAATCTCTAAATCGCGATTTCCTTTCTCTTTTCCCCCATTTCTCTCTTTTCTTTTACTCTCTCTCGCGCAGCTGCTCTGCTCCGCCCCGTCCTTGTTCCAGTCACGCATCACCACCTCTCACCGTCTCGTCCTCCTCCGGCCACCACTTGGTAAGGTTCTCCCCTTATCCTTCTCATTTTCTATTTCTCCTTCTTTGTCTCTCACTCTCTCTTCCTCCTCCAAGCAGCACCGTGCCACCACCGCCACCACCGCCACCACGACCACCACTGTAGCACCGTGACCTCCTTCTTTGGTAAGGTCTCCTCTTCTCTCTCTGTGTATCTCGCTCTCTCTCTCTCTTGCTCAGTTCTCTTTGTGTCAGTTTCTCTCAATGTCTCTCTCAGGTGTTGTCACTTCCTCCTCCGGCCACCACCACCATCTCAAGGGGTTCTGTTTGCGCAACCACCACCCCCACAGTCTCCTCTGATCAGTTTTGTCTCAGGTTAAGGTTTAGGGAAGTTGTCAGTATGTGTATTTATGTTGTCAAATTAATCATTGATGTTGTTCTAGTGAAATCCAGAGTAGAGAAATTTTGACAGTAGGGGTATATTGATTTAAATAACTTATTGGATAGATAATATAAGTTAGCTTCCTCTTGATTCACTATCTCTTCGACTGTAATGCTTGGAAGTAGGACTACTATAAGTTTCATGGCCATCCCTGCATAAAATAAGCAAATATGAAGCCAAGGATATAATTAGTAAATTACAGGCACATTGTATTAGACATAAGGAAGACTATTTTAATATGAGTTTGAAGACCAAGTCAATGTGGAGGCAAGGGTCCTAACCCCAACTTGTAAATTTTGTAAATTTTCATTGTTGAGTTGAACACTTTATATTTGTTCATTGGGTATATGAATGTATGGAGGTTTGATAAAAATTTGATGGCTAATTAATGGCTGGCCTTTGAGATTCTTTTTTTTCGATGGAGATTGGTAAGTGAGGGATGGTGGGAGGAAACATTTGTTTTCAAACTTCTTGAACCGTTGAATTCCAAGGTCAAGGTCCCTTGAAAATGATTATGTTACACCCTACAATACAACTTGAGTCCATCTATGTCCTGTAATATTTTTTTTAAGGCTTGCTCATCCTTGTTTCTCTTATTTAGATTACTCAAGTACATTGTTGTTTCAACTGTGAGATGATTAGGATAGTGAATCCAAATACATCTTTACTAAGCATACTTGAGAAAAGTAATTTTCCCTTGCTCTAATTTCTGCATGTTCCCAACTACTTGACTTATTTTGCAACTATGGTTCACCATGAATTAAAACACGTCCAAAGAATGAGGATTGGAATGAAAGTGACTTTGGTGGTTTTGAATACTATGTATTTGGAAATGTTGCATGAATTTCTTGGGTGTTTCCAGGGAATGCTTGAGGTGAGTGGGTAAATTGGGTGCATTACAATTGAACAACAATAAAGGGGTTGTGCGCTGCAACAGGTGGAAAGCTATCTTTTTGTATTTCTTTTCTTTTAGCAGATGCATTCGTGTATTTCTTTCATTTGTAGTGCTGATCTGACTTGGTAAAATATAGTATGGAATGGCAATGACACCCACTGGGTCATATTGAGGATAATGAGGTATATCTACTTATGTATGAAAGATGAAATTAGATAATGAAGTATTAAGTATAGGGTTATGAAAGCAACTCTGGTTTTCTACTCATTTGTTTCACTAGGCAATGGAGCTTTCCAGAAATAGTTATTGATGACCATCCTTACTAGGTTATCTAGGCATTTCCAGTAGGAAAAGTCCTCTCTATGACCATCCTTCAAAACGACGTAAAAGCATCTGCTTTCCTGAAAACTACTATGTTTGCTAATCTGTAAAGTTGCAAGTGAAGTTGCATTTCTTTGTTCTATTTTAACATGCTAGTATGCTACATGGATCTTTCCATCTTTTCTTATTATCACTTGATGAAGTTTAGACATATGACTTGTTTTCCTTATCGTTTTATCAGAAAATGGATCCGACTAAATGTTTTGAGACAGTCATCCATTTAGACCAGGTACAGTATCTCATCAACTTAAGAATAACGATCAGATTCACGTAATGATGGTTAAGGCATAAACTAATCATTACTAAATTGTTCTTGTGTATTTGCAGGATTTGATTTCAATCCCGCGATCATTCTACCGTCGTTGGGGACAAGAAATACCGCGTGTTGTGACTATTGAAGACAAATGCGGAAATCTGTTCAATGGGAATATAGTAATCCATGAGGATCACCCATATTTTGCAACAGATACAAATGGTATCAGAGAGTTGTATTTGTTGTCCACTGGTGCATTGGCAAAGTTTAAGTACCTTGGGGGTTCTCGCTTCTACATGTTCATCCCTTTGAAAGATTGATGAGTTTTGATATTTTGATTAGTACTTATTGATTGTGGTGTATTTTTATGTTTTGATCGTTAATTAGTACATTATTAAACTTTTTGTTATAAACAATTATTAAACTTGCGTTAATTAATGTATGTGTTTTCTTGATCATATTGACTGTGGTGTTTTGGATCGTTAGTACATCATATTTACGTTTTCTATTTATTCAAAAAAAATATTTGTGTATTTTGTTTATATCAGAATTAAGTTACAGGAAAATTTGGTCGGTAGGATTAAGTTACAGGAAAATTTTTATAAAAAAAAAATTCAAAATTTGCGACCGAAATAGCGACCGAATATCAGTCATCAAATTCGATTGCGACCAACTATACGGCGACCGAAATATATAATTTTGTGACCGAAATATCAGTCGCAAATTTGCGACCGAAATACAAATTCGGTCGCTAAACATTTAGCCACCAGGGTTTCTGCTACCCCCTTAATTCGGTCGCTAATTCGATCGCTACACAATATAGCAACCGAATTATCATGTTTAGCGACCGAAATCTTCGATCGCTAAATAGGTTTTTTTTGTAGTTATATGATCGTGTGTTTGATGGTGGTGCCACTCAAGAAGATGTATTTGAGCATACAATGGCAAGTCTTAGTATTACAACTGAAAGATCACAGTTGTTTCTTGCTTTATATATATATATATACACTGAAATATACTTAACATCTTCTTGCACCCATTACTAATGTCTTTCTTTTGTTCATTTACCATGCAGTATTTGGTGCAATCTACTGCAGACGGTTATAAAGTCTACATGGTTAGACTGGCTCTGAAAAGACATTTACAATATGTGGATCTGAAAACAACATCAGGGTTACCCCACGTGCTACCACTGAACTTCTTAGGATTTTAAGAGTAAGAAGTTTCTTTTTTCCTTGAAGGTAACAATTGAAAAAAGCATTTTAAAAATTTGATTTCATTAAATTCACGAAATTTAAATTTGATTATTTTACACAGGTAAATGATTATAGTATTTTCCTTTGCCATTTTTGGGTGTAATGTTGAGTAACTTAACCACAATAAATGATAGGTGTTTTAATTGTAAGAGTTTGTGTTTGTTGTCTTGTGTATACATCTTTTGTAGCAAATATGCAGGCATACATGTTGGAATTATATCATGATACACTTGTGGATCTTCTATTACCTAAGAATGCAAAGCGTTTAAAATTGGATATCAAGAAGGATTCAAAGGTGATTATTCTATATGTAACACCCCGATTTTTATTGTTCTTCAATAACAGTAAATATATATGTTTATATTATTTAATTTGGATTGATTAATTATCTGAATAATTTTTTTAACTTATTTTTATGTGATTTAGTTTGAGTATTTTTAATTACTCATTTAAAATAATTTTATTAAGTGTGTTAGCACTGCTTTATTTCATTGCATGCATGTTTACTAGACAATAATATTATGTTATTATCACTATCGGTTTTTGTTTAGAAAAATATTTCAAACGATATGACTGAAAGAAATTTATTATATATTTACTCTATTTAATTTTAGATTTGAAAATAAATTGGTTTGACATTAATCGGAAATTAAATGTTGGACTGTGGATTTTCTTAGTTGATCAATTCAACTATCAATCTCTACTTTATTTCAAATTTTGAAAGTATATATTTGTCACCATATATGTTTAAATTCAAAAACTAAAAACGAGTTTATTTTTAGGCTTAATATTTATCACTCATAGTATACCCACTAATACAAAAATCAATTTTTCTATCTCCTCTCCCGCTTATTAGCCACGACCTCCCCCCCCTCTTTCTCTTTTTCTTTCCTTTCTTTTTTTTCTTCTTCCTCCTCCTCACCTCATCTCTACTCCTCTTCACTTCATCTTGATCTTCCACAAAAATCCGGCGCCACCCTCCATCTACAGCCGTCGTCCGACCGCCGCCCGGAGTGAAGACTGTTGGAACCAAAGTGGTTCTGTTTCACTTAATCTCTAGGTTTTGATGTTAACAAAAGGATTAAATTTGTTTGGTAAAGTGTTAGTCGGGATCTAACTAGTGCCTTCAATTATGCAGGAACGCTTTTATAAGTAAAATAAACTTGGTATAAGTTCCAATTGAAAAATACGCGTTTACCCCTGTAGACGGGCTGCTCAAGAACTGTGGTAATTTTACCTTGTTGTTTTCTTTAGTAGACGAGGCTATAAATGAATACCTAAATAGCTTGTTAGGTACAACAAGTCCAAAGATTTGAAAATAAGCGCGTTCATCTTGCCACATAAGCAGACGAGTGCTATCCTTGAAACTCAAGTATACATCCATAGTGCCTAACTAAAATTCAGTAAACGTCCTTAGTGCCACGTCATTGGACAAAGTTTCTATAAGGACTTAGCAAGTCCAAAGACTTGTGTGGACGAGAGCTTCTACACATCAATGGACGAGCAGAATAAAACCTTGTGTAGACGTGTTCTAAAACTGAATGCCTGTAGACGGTTCTACATCTTCTATATCTTTACTACCTTGTACATGATTTAATGCAATTTGGACCACATTAAATTTATTCCAAATGATTGATATTTATTTCAAAGGAATATATGTTCTTTATAATTATTAACATCTTGTTCCTTTGTGAGAAAGTCCATAGTACTATCAAGGATAAACAAAAAGCAAATAGTACAATTGGAATTGCAAAACGATCTGTACTATGACATCTTTATTGCTGGACAAAAGCTGGATTATACACAGAGGAGGAAAGAAAGTTTTTAAGGTACAATTGCTCAGAACAGTGAGCCTCCATTTTGTGATTTTCTAATAACCAAGAACGCTTTTCAACTCGCCTAAAATCAAGCTATCATTCTCAACAGATATCATGCATTTAATGCTATCTCTATAACGAAACTATTCAAATAACCATTGAAGATTTACAAGAGAAGTTGAAGACCACTATATATGTAGAAGGTCTCAAGCACTGAAGAAGAACTTTTTTTTGCCATTTGATCAATTACAAGATATTCAAAGCTCATATTCTTGTTGTAAAGAAAAAGTCTGTAATTCTTAAGGTTGAATATTTGTAAAAAATATTCAGTAAATCTTAAACCTTCATACCCTCACATATAGTGAGTTAGAAAGATCTCAGAAAAATCCCTTTGATTTTATTAGATCCTGAAAAGGCTTGGCAAGAAAGCAATACTTGTAGCCTGGAGAGGTGAAGAATACTTATTGTAGAAACTATTTGGAAATAGTGGAGAAAATACTTCAAGTAGAAGGGACTGGACGTAGCTCTTGGTTGGAAAAGAGTGAACCAGGATAAATTACCTGAGTGAATTTTCTATCCCTTATCTTTTACAGTTTTATTTATTTTTACTAACTGTGGGATTTGATTTTGGTTTTGTTAATCTTTTAAAAAGGATTTCTTGTGTGCTTAATCTTTTTATCTTCTGCTTGTGAAAAAGTTGTTCAAAAAGGGTTTTTTGCAAAAATAATTAACAAACACAATTCAACCCCCCTTCTTGTGTTTGCCTGTGCCAACTTTAGTTGGTATCAGAGCTCAGCCTTGACAGGGTTGAGCATCTAACAAGTGCTTAGGCAGTACGATCCTACAATCATGGATGCAGAAGGACAAGCTATCAACAGACCCCCTCTCTTTGATGGAACTGATTATGATTTTATTGGAAAAAGAGGATGATGGCATTCTTGGATGCACAGAATGCTGACATATGGGAACTAATTGAAAATGGCTACACTGAGCCAAGGAGTGAAGCTGGAGCTACGGTGCCTAGAGCTGAATGCACTCAAGAGCAGAAAAGCCAACATCAACTAAATTTGAAAGCTAAGCACTATCTCATGTATGCTATCACCAGATCTGAGCATGACAAGGTTCATAGTTGCAACACAGCTAACGAAATCTGGGATACTCTTGCACTAGCTCATGAAGGTTCCTCACAAGTGAAGGAATCAAAAATAAGCATGCTGGTTCACCAGTATGAGCTATTCAAGATGGCTGATCATGAAACTATAGACCAGATGTTCGGAAGATTCCAAACAATCACCAACAGTCTCAGGTCTCTTGGAAAGGTCTATGAGAATAGAGATCATGTGAGAAAAATTTTGAGAAGTCTCTCAAAACAGTCGAGACCTAAGGTAACTGCTATCCAGGAAGCAAAGAATCTGAATACTCTTTCTTTGGAAGAGCTTCTGGGGTTATTAAAAGTTCATGAACTTGAACTTAATGAAGAGGAAAACTCCAGAAAAGGAAAGTTCATTGCCTTAAAGGCCAAGAAAGCTAGTTCCTCAAAGATGCTTAAAGTTGCTGAGTCCTCGGATGAAGCTGATTCATCAAATAACGAAGATGACTCAGATGAGGATGAACTATATTTCATCTCCAGAAAAATCCATCACATGTGGAGAAAGAAAGGTGGATTCATAAAGAAGCAGTTCAATGAAAAATTCTCCAAGGAGAAGTCAGATTCCAAGGAGAAAGGCCCACCCCCTATGTTTTTAATGTAAGAAACCAGGACACTTCAAAGCTGACTGCCCAGAGCTGGAGGAGAAAAAGAAATTCTTCAAAAAGAAGAAAGGCTTGATGGCTACATGGGAGGATTTTGACCTGTCTTCTTCAGATGAAGAAGATCAAGCAGGAGAAGAAGCAAACATTTGCTTCATGGCTGACACTGCATCAGAAAGGGAATTCACTGATGCTGAGGTAATAGAATCTGATCCATCTACTCTTCAAACTGTTTTTGATGAATTGCTGCATGAATCATGCATACTGTCTAAAAAGTATAAGAGCCTCAAAAGGAAGTTTATTAAACTTTCTAGAGATTATGATAAGGTCTGCACAGTAAATCAAAACCTTAAGGATGAGAATGAAACATTAAAATCAAACAATGTTAGTCTGGCTGACAAGACTAAGTGTAAGTCTAATAGCTCTTGTGAAGTTGAACAACTGAAACAAGATGTGACATACTTGACAGACTCTCTGTCAAAACTAGTTGGTAGCTCAGATAAATTAAACCTTATATTAAGATATTCTAGATCACCACGTGACAAATATGGCATTGGTTATGATAAAGAGAAGCAAGATGCATCTCTGAATAAACCAAAATATAAGGCCTCTAAAGTCCGTCCACAGTACACTAAGTCAAAACCAAGCCCTTTCAATACTTACTACAAAGTATGTGGAAAACGTGGGCATGTGTCATCTAAATGCATACGTAACAAGCATGCAAAGCATTCACAACCTATGATCACTAACAAGAAAGAACCCAAGTCAATTTGGGTACCTAAATATAAAATAATCCCTGTTGCAGATCTGCTTAACAACAGGAAAGAAACAGAAGTCCTGGTACTTGGACAGTGGGTGCTCACAACACATGACAGGAGAAAGGTATATGTTCCAAGACCTTAGACCCAAAGATGGTGACTGGGTCACTTTTGGAGGAAACCAAAAAGGAAAGATCATTGGTATAGGTAAAATAGGTAAACATCATTTTCCCTCCATTGATAATGTTTTGTTAGTTAATGGTCTTAAACACAATCTGCTTAGCATTAGCCAATTATGTGATAGTGAGTGTGCTGTTTCATTTAATAAGAACATGTATACTGTCAAGAAAGCTGATGGATCACTCTTATTCACTGCCCAGCGGCAAAACAATCGGGATAAGATTGACTTAGAGGACCTCTCAAATCAAAGTGTGTCATGTCTAATGTCCATTGAGGATGAACGATGGATTTGGCACAAAAGGTTGGGTCATGCAAGTTTGAGATTAATCTCAAAACTGAAAAAGCATAACCTTGTAAGAGGACTACCAAACCTTAGTTTCAAATGTGAAGTTCTCTGTGATGCATGTCATAAGGGAAAACAAGTCAAAGGTTCCTTTGAATCTAAGAATGTTGATAGTACCAACAGACCATTAGAATTGTTACACCTTGATCTCTTTGGTCCAACAAAGACTGCCTCTGTTAGTGGAAAGAAATATGGTCTTGTCATATTAGATGACTACACTAGATGGACATGGGTTATGCTCCTTGCTCACAAGGATGAGTCATTCAAGATCTTTTCTGTATTCAGCAAACGTGTACAGAATGAAAAAGGCATGTGTATAGCTTCAATTAGAAGTGATCACAGGGGAGAATTTGTCAATGAGCTATTCCATGAGTTTTGTGAAGAAGGTGGTATTCAACACAACTTCTCAATACCAAAAACACCACAGCAAAATGGTGTGGTAAAGAGAAATAACAGATCTCTTCAAGAGATGGCTACGACTATGCTCAATGACAATTCTGTCCCTAAGCACTTCTGGGCTGAAGCTGTGAACAGTGTCTGCTACATTCAGAACAAAATATACATTAGACCTGTTTTGAATAAGACTCCTTATGAATTTTGGAAAGTTAGAAAAACCAACAATTCATATTTCCACCCTTTCGGATGTAAATGTTGTTAGATTCAATGACTTAGAGATTTTGATATATGACAAATACAACTTAATGTGTGTGCAAGTGTTTTAGTATCAAATTACAAAGACGGGTATCAAGCAGTGATCAACAAGTTCAGTGAGCAATCAAAGGAGAATATTCAAGGAAGAACTTGGAGGAATCAAAGAGCAAAGACGAAGATCAAGGAATCATCAAGACAAGAGCTTAAAGGAGAAATTAGTTTTCAGTCTTAGATGATTTGTAAGAGATGAAATCTCTTATTCACAAAAAGCTCAATTAAAAAGATGCATGAAGAAAATCAATTTTCATAACCTGCATTAAAAGGAATAATTTTTCGCTAATGAAAATGATTTTTTAGAAATAAGATTTTTTTTTTTGAATCCAAAGCGCTCGTCCAACACAAGTGACAAAAGCGCTCGTCCAACAAGTGATTGAAGCGCTCGTCCAACAAGTAATACAAGCGCTTGTCCATTGTAGTGACACAAGCGCTCGTCCAACAAGTGACAGAAGCGCTCGTCCACTATAGTGACACAAGTGCTCGTCCACAAAAGTCTTTGGACCTGCTAAATTCTTAATGAGAAGCTCCATCCAATGGCATGGCATATGGAGCTCGTCTACCATATGGAGATCGTCTACTAAATGGAGCTCGTCTACTAGTTGGAGCACGTCCAATTACTTTGATTTTTAGTACTCCCGTCTGCTGACGTGGCATATGGAGGTCGTCTACTAGCCCATCCGAATGTAAAATCTTAATGGCTAGATGGACGCGGTTATTTTCAAGATGGATGCGAATTCTATAAGAGCTATCAGAATCTTATTTCAAGAACGAGAATCAAGAAAACATATTCTGTTAAATCAGATCCAAATCTAGTTTGATTGATCCCAATGACTATAACTTGTTTTCTATATAAAGAGGGATCAAAGGAACATTTTAACAATATACATACAAGACATCAGAATATCATAGCATATCACAGTTTTACGAAATCATTTTGAGAAATCAATTTCAAATCATTCATCATCTTTCTTGAGCTTACTATGAAAAGAGTGTTTCAATACTCATAAGTGCTTCAATTTGTTTATCTGACTATTGAGAGTTAGCAATCAACTTTTGTTTTACATTTCGATTGTAAAGAGAGAGGGAGACTCTCTGAGTGATTAGGGTGAGGTATCCCTAAGGTTGAACATTGAGGCTCTTCACAAGAGTATGGTATCTCGAGGTGAAGGAGTGCTCTGTGGTGTAAAGGTTTTTCAAGCTACCTGGCAAAACTTGTGTGTTAGTGTGTGAAATCCCACAGGTGGAGGGGGGACTGAATGTAGGTCACAGTGGAGGCGACTGAACCAGGATAAATCTGGTTGTGTGGTATCCCTAAACTCAAACTCCTTTACTTTCTGTTTATTATCAAGAACCTGTGATTTTGATGTTTAAAGTTCAATATAATTTCTGGTCTTGATCTGTATAAACTGAATTAAAACTTGAATCTGATTGTAATCAAGTCTGTGTTATCTACGTTCAAAACTGAGTTGATCAAAACCATTCTTGATTGATAATTACTGAAACTAAAACTTGCATAACTTGTTCTTAATCTTTAAAGGATTAATAAGTTTATGCATCTTGTTATTAATGAGTTATTGAACCTGAATCTATTCTGAAATAATCTTTATTATCTTCATCATCTTTCTATTCAAGATTTTATATAAACCCTTCATTGATCTTGCAAAAGATCCTGAGGCCACAAATCCTCAACTCTGATTTGAAGTTTTTAAGAGGGAAATATTTTTAAGAAGACTCAATCCACCCCCCCCCCACCCCGAGTCATAGAAGCCAAAACAACAAATGTTATATTTTGAATACAAAAGATCAACTTGGTAAATTTGAAGCTAAAGTAGATAATGGAATCCTTCTAGGATTTTCTGAAACTTCAAAAGGCTTTAGAGTTTATAATTCTAGAACTTTAGTTGTAGAAGAATGTATTCATGTAAAATTTGATGACAAACAGCCTGATAAGAGACTATCAAAGCTAGATGAAGCTTTTGCAGATCTTGATCTAAATATCTCAGGAGAGAAATCAGAAATCAAGTCTGATATCCAAGTAGACGTCACTTCTCAACAACAACCAGAAATGTCTACCTCTCAACAGGAAAATGCTCAGAAATCTTGGTATTTCAGAAACTACCATCCTCAAGATCAAATCATTGGTGACCCCAATGACAAGCTAAGAACTAGGTCAATCTTCAGAGAACAAAGTGATTCTGCTCTTATCTCGGAATGTGAACCGAAGACAGTGGACGAAGCTCTACTGGACGAAGGATGGATTCTATCTATGCAAGATGAGCTTAATCATTTTGAGAGAAGTGAAGTCTGGACGCTTGTACCCCTGCCTGAAGACAAGTCAGTCATTGGAACAAAGTGGGTCTACAGAAATAAGCTTGATGAAGATGGTAAGGTTGTGAGAAACAAGGCAAGACTTGTTGCTCAAGGCTACTCTCAAGAAGAAAATGAAACTTTTGCTCCGGTTGCTAGGCTAGAAGCTATAATAATTTTAATATCGTTTGCTGCACATCATAGCTTTATGGTTTTTCAAATGGATGTTAAAAGTGCCTTTTTGAATGGCTTTATTAATGAAGAAGTATATGTCATGCAACCTCCAGGTTTTGAAAATACAAATCACCCTGAACATGTTTATAAGCTTAAGAAAGCATTGTATGGACTTAAGCAAGCTCCTAGAGCTTGGTACGATAGGTTAAGTTCGTTTCTAATGGAAAATGGTTTAAACAGAAGAAAAGTAGACACAACTCTATTTAGAAAATCTATTAAGTCAGATTTCATTATAGTACAGATTTATGTTGATGATATCATTTTTGGTGCTACTAATGAATCTCTATGCAAGGAATTTTCTAAGTTAATGCAGAAAGAATTTGAAATGAGTATGATGGGAGAACTCAAATTCTTCCTTGGACTTCAAGTTAAACAGTCTATGGACGAGGTGTACATCCATCAGACTAAGTATACAAAGGAACTTCTAAAGAGGTTTAAGATGGATGATTGCAAACCAATGAATACTCCTTTGCATCCCACTTTAATACTGAACAAATATGATAAAGAGAAAAAGGTAGATCAAAAGATATATAGAGATATGATAGGATCTCTTATATATCTGAATGCGTCTAGACTTGATATAATGTTCAGTGTTTGCTTGTGTGCTCGTTTTCAATATGATCCTAGAAAGTCTCATCTCTCAGCAGTTAAAAGAATATTTAGATATTTAAAAGGTACTACTAATATGGGCTTGTGCTTTAAGAAAAATGATGATTACAGATTAGTTGGTTTTTGTGATGCTGACTATGCTGGAGATAGAATTGAAAGAAAAAGCATCAGTGGAGGATGTCACTTCATTGGAGCTAACCTAGTATCATGGTCAAGCAAAAGGCAAAGTACCATTGCTCTATCAACTGTTGAAGCAGAGTACATATCAGCTGCAAGCTGCTGCTCACAACTTCTATGGACCAAACATCAATTGTAGGACTACAATGTATTTGTAAGTAGTATCCCACTTACGTGTGATAATACAGCTGTAATCAATTTATCTAAGAATCCAATATTGCATTCTAGATCTAAGCATATAGAAAACAAACATCATTTTATTAGAGATTATGTGCAAAAAGTTGTGTTTGATGTTCAATTTGTAGATACTGACCACCAATGGGCAAATATCTTCACTAAACCTCTTGCTGAGGACAGATTTATCTTTATAGAAAAGCATTTGAATATGTTGTATGTGGATTGAGCTAGTATATTTATTGTTAATTTGGTCATCCATTGCATGTTCTCTCTGCACGTCCACTAGTCATGACGTCTAGAGCAAGTAAAATTTACGCGTCCACTACCTATGTCTTTATATGTCCACTCTTGGTCTTGTGTAGACTCGTCTATGCACACATTTATTGCTTATATTAATTTGTTCTTTGGCGGGGAGTGGTCGCCGGTGCAAGAAGGCACGGACAAGGAGCGGCTCCTGGCAGGCTTCTAGGCGGAGGGAGACATGAATGAACCGATTACACACCCGAATGAGAGGGATCCTGAGACTGTGTAGGTATGAGACTATACAGTTGAGGAAGGCTTATATGAATTGATTGGTACTATCTATACTAATGAGATGCATCTTCTTTTCGGGAGCCCATCACTTAAGAACTCCACAGTTAAGCGTGCTTGACTTGGAGCAATTTTGGGATGGGTGACCTTCTGGGATGTTTTCCCAGGAAGTGTGTGAGTGAGGACAAAGCACGCTGAAAAAACCCGTGTTGGTCTGTGGGGACAGTCATTAATCCATAGAGCAGTCAGGGATGTTACAAATGGTATCAGAGCGGCACCTCTCCTAGTACGGTGTGGTTCGAGGACGAACCAAAGTGGAAGCTGGTGGGCATGTAACACCCGGGTGCCGACGAGGGTGGGGAGTGGTCGCCGGTGCAAGAAGGCACGGACAAGGAGCGGCTCCTGGCTGACTTCTAGGCGGAGGGAGACATGAATGAACCGATTACACACCCGAATGAGAGGGATCCTGAGACTGTGTAGGTATGGGACTATACAGTTGAGGAAGGCTTATATGAATTGATTGGAACTATCTATACTAATAAGATGCATCTTCTTTTTGGGAGCCCATCACTTAAGAACTCCACAGTTAAGCGTGCTTGACTTGGAGCAATTCTGGGATGGGTGACCTCCTGGGAAGTTTTCCCAGGACGCATGTGAGTGAGGACAAAGCATGTTGAAAAGACCCGTGTTGGTCTGTGGGGACAGTCGTTAATCCATGGAGCATCCATGGATGTTACACTCAACAATCCCATCGTAACTTTTTACGGTCCCAAGTTACCAACACCGTTTTACACTTAATGACATGTCTTGTCATTATTTTTTTTGGAAACTGTTGGTTTTCAGAAATCTTTAAAAGTAACATCTTTCCCTCTGAAAATCTTTTCGTGTCTCTTCATCCCTATCAACCTCTCTCTCTCTGAATCTCTCGAACTCTGTCTCCCTTGTTCTTCTAAAACTCATCTTACTCAACAATGGCTTCAACCACCGCTCTCATGCCTGTTTTTGAAACTGACACTATGTATATCTGTGGAACATCACTTCAATTTTGGGATTCTACAAGAATACAATCTGGATGTGAGTAAGTTCATTAATACTGTTGGATGGGATGGAATCTTTCTGGAAAAGGTCTCAGTATATCCAAATTTGATAAGGGAATTCTGGAGGAGACCAAAGATCTCTGAAACGGAAGTTGTTGGGTTTGTGCTGGGAAGTAAAGTGATAGTATCAGAGAAAATCATCTCTGATGCGATTGCTTGTGCTCAAGAAGGTTTGGTCTTCACGGAGAACTGGGAAGAAGACCTAGGTGGTCCAGAGACAATTGCTGTTACCCTTATGAGGCAAGACAGCGTGAGAACTCATTCTTGAAAATCCTCTGAGATGAAATATCACATCAGGATTCTTCACCAGATTCTGAACAAGGTGGTGCTCTATAAGATTGGCTCTAAGGACAACTTATCAGCTCTTCACAAGTTCTGCCTTTGCCATCTGGTTTTTGAAACAAAGATTAACCTACCTTGGATCCTATTTCATCACTTCAAGGATGCCATTACCAATAGAGAATCTTCTTCTCACATTACTTTCACGCATCTTCTGTCAAAAATTCTCAAGCAGCAAGGCGTATACGATGTTCTAGGTGCAAAGCCTAAGGATGAACAAGAAAGACTCCTTCGTGAGAAAGGATTGCAAGCTGATAACTTTGGTCGAGTTAATCTCAGTGGCATGCAACTCAGCACTTACAAGCAAGTGGAGTTGGCAAATCTTGAAGAGAAAATGAAGGTTAAGGAAGAATCACTTGAGGCCAACGATGTTGTAATTCTTGGTTTAAAGAAAGGAACCAAGAGGAAGACTGTGGTTGTAAGGCAACCCATTCCTAAGAGGACTACTAGAGGATCTGGCCCCTCTGTATCTTTTGGTGCTACTCTTCCACCTACACTAAAAAGGGCAAGGAAAGTCATCATGTCTGAAGAAGAAGATGATGATGAACTACCTATCACTGCCATTCTAGAAAAACAAGTTGTTGCTGTTGTTGGTCCTATTGCCAAGAAGAAGAGGCAACCAGCAAAGAGGGCTAGAACAACCTTGGCTTCTGAGGTAGTAATCACTGCTGATGACCCTGTTAGGTTAGCAGTAGATGAATTAGTGTCTAATTTGAGAACTCATGATGATGATATCTCTGCTCCACATGATGTAAATGATGTTTATGTTCCTACCCTGCCACAATCACCACCCTCACCTCTAACACATATAGACAATAGCATTACCATTGGAGCCCCCTTTCCTAAACCCTTGAAAACCTTGTTTCCACCTATAATTCCCTCTTCCACTCTCTATACTGGCAAATCTGAAAATTGGGCCAAAGTACAGAGAGAATGGAAAATACTTTTCCACACCATTCCACAAGAATCAGAACTCATTCTAACTAAGTGGAATCCTCTGGCTAAGTATGAGTATGAACCCCTCAACATCTATCCATACTGGGTCAATCCTGAACCCCACACTCCAACTGGCCCATTCCCTTCCCAAATGTTCAATGAACATGGACCTTTCCTCACCCACCTTCCCCAACAAAGATTCCCTACCAGAAAAATCTATCCCAACCTAGTGAAACATCCACCTCTTAAACCATTCACTGATGGAGTAGAAAGAGTTATCATATCTGACTGGCATACTAATCCAAGTAAGAAGGATCTTGGGAGTGTTCTCGAGAAAAGAGCCAGATCCTTCAGGCAAATACCTTTTGTCTTGGACAAGACTACAAAATGGATGACTTTCAAACACCCAAGAGTATATGGAGCTGTTGTTGACCAGTTTGTTGACACTCTGATGTATGAGATTCTGAAATGGGAATTCAACCACTTCAGAGCAGACAGAGCTGCACGGTTTGTCCCTCCAACCTGGTTAAGACACTCCACTTCTACAAATGTTGGAGTCAAGCCCTACAAGATCTGTCCTAAGTTGTCAATGATCGATCTAAACAAGGACAAGGACAAGGACAAGAACAGGAAGCATCCAAGGCACAAAGGAAAGATGCCAGTAGTTGAAGACATTATGCTGGATCTCAATTCTGAACCCTTTGACCACTCACAGATGGATTATATTCAATCTTTGCCAATTAAGATGGTCACCGAGGCTAACTATGCAGGATCTTTCTGGCAATCCCACCTAATTCACTACACCAGAGAAGCCTCCACTTCTGGCCTGACTACTGAAGAGAAGAAGAAAACTCCTAAATTCAAATACAGATGTGGACTCTCTCGTGTCAGATATACGATCTTCAAGGATCTTTGGGGTTTGCCAATAACCAGTTGTGATGTGGAAATTCCTAATCCAATTCACTGGGCAAAGGATGTCCCTGAGCCAGTTCTACAATATGCATTTACCTTAGCTTCAACCTCATCCTTTGAGCATACAACAGAAGAATTAGTTGTAGAAGGCCCTGAGCTGAATGTTGAAGTCTTCTCAAAACCTGTTTCTGAACCTTCAACTCCCTTAGCTGATGCCGTTGCTGTTGCTACTTTTGAGCTAACTCTGACAGAGCAGTCTGATGAGATATGTGCTTCTAAGCAAGGTGCTGAGTCTGCTAAGACATCTTCTCAACCATTAGCTCTTGCTATGGTTCATCCTCCATCCCAAGCTCAAGACACTGTCTCAGACTCTGCTGAGAGCTCAAGACAATTATCCTTGCCATCAAATCTTGAGGACATCATTGGCAGAATTGTTGATGATAAAGTTGGTAAGATAGTTGAAGAGAAGACAGAGCAGATGGCACAACAGATTGAGGAAAGAGTACAAAAGCAAGTTCAAGATACCTTGGCCCCTACAAATTCTATGGTGACTCAAATGCTGGCCTTATTAATGGATTTTCAGAAAAGCCAAAATCCAAACCAACCCCCTCCACCACCTCCTTCTTCCTAAATCTCTTCTTTCTTATTTGTTTTTCTGACTATGATGGTCCATTCCTTTTACCTTTTTGTCCGATGACAAAAAAGAGGGAGAAAGGAAAGATATTAAATTTTATATACAGAGTTTTTGTTTGAAAAGGAACATATTTTGTTTGCATAAGTTTCATCTTTCATCTTTTTGATACAATGCCTTGATTTCTTATGCCTAAATTTTGTCTATAAAGTTAATTATGCTCTAATACTGGTTTGATCTGCCTTGGTTTATTGAATGCTATGTCTTAGGGGGAGCCTTGTAAACTCTCTTAGGCTTGGCTATTTAAATTTAATCAGTTTTTGTCATCATCAAAAAGGGGGAGATTGTTGGAACCAAAGTAGTTCTGGTTCACTTAATCTCTAGGTTTTGATGTTAACAAAGGGATTAAATTTGTTTGGTAAAATGTTAGTCGGGATCTAACTAGTGCCTTCAGTTATACAGGAATGGTTTTATAAGTAAAATAAACTTGGTATAAGTTCCAATTGAAAAATACGCGTCCACCCCTGTAGACGAGCTGCTCAAGAATTATGGTAAGTTTACCTTGTTGTTTTCTTTAGTAGACGAGGCTATAAATGAATACCTAAATAACTTTTTAGGTACAGCAAGTCCAAAGACTTGAAAATAAGCGCGTCCATCTTGCCACGTCAGCGGACGAGTGCTATCCTTGAAACTCAAGTATACATCCATAATGCCTAACTAAAATTCAGTAGATGTCCATAGTGCCACATCAATGGACGGAGTTTCTCTAAGGACTTAGCAAGTCCAAAGACTTATGTGGACGAGCGCTTCTACCACATCAATGGACGAGCAGAATAAAACCTTGTGTAGACGCGTTCTAAAACTGAATGCCTGTAGACGGTTCTACATCTTCTATATCTTTACTACCTTGAACATGATTTAATGCAATTTGGACCATATTGAATTTATTCCAAATGATTGATATTTATTTCAAAGGAATATATGTTCTTTATAATTATTAACATCTTGTTCCTTTGTGAGAAAGTTCATAGTACTATCAAGGATATACAAAAAGCAAATAGTACAATTGGAATTGCAAAACGATCTGTACGATGACATCTTTATTACTGGACAAAAGCTGGGTTATACACAAATGAGGAAATAAAGTTTTTTAGGTACAATTTCTCAAAATAGTGAGCCTCCATTTTGTGATTTTCTGATAACCAAGGACGCTTTTCAACTCACCTAAAATCAAGCTATCAGTCTCAACGGATATCATGCATTTAATGTTATCTCTTTAACGGAGCTATTCAAATAACCGTTGAAGATTTACAAGAGAAGTTGAAGACCACTATATATGTAGAAGGTCTCAAGCACTGAAGAAGAACTTTTTTTTGCCATTTGATCAATTACAAGATATTCAAAGCTCATATTCTTGTTGTAAAGAAAAAGTCTGTAATTCTTAAGGTTGAATATTTGTAAAAAATATTCAGTAGATCTTAAACCTTCATACCTTCACATATAGTGAGTTAAAAAGATCTCAGAAAAATCCCTGTGATTTTATTAGAGCCTGAAGAGGCTTGGCAAGAAAGCAATACTTGTAGCCTGGCGAGGTGAAGAATACTTGTTGTAGAAACTATTTGGAAATAATGGAGAAAATCCTTCAAGTAGAAGGGACTGGACGTAGCTCTTGGTTGGAAAATAGTGAAACATGATAAATTACCTGAGTGAATTTTCTATCCCTTATCTTTTACAGTTTTATTTATTTTTACTAATTGTGGGATTTGATTTTGGTTTTGTTAATCTTTTAAAAAGGATTTCTTGTGTTCTTAATCTTTTTATATTCTGCTTGTGAAAAAGTTGTTCAAAAAGGGTTTTTGCGAAAATAATTAACAAACACAATTCAACCCCCCTTCTTGTGTTTGCATGTGCCAACTTCAAAGACAGCCGTGCGACTCGCCTCTTTTCCCCACGAGACTGGTTCGTTCCACCACCGCGCCTGGTTCGATCGTCTTCTCTTGCGCCGCCAGTCAGCGCACCTTCTGACCACCACCGCGCCGGACTCCTCATGGCCGTCGTCTCATCCCCCTTCCTCATGTTGTTCGTGTAGAGGCTGTCCAGACCAGCGTTCAGAGTCGCCTCGCCGGAGTAGCCGCCGCCGTCACCACAACTTTAGATCACCATGACATCTTCTCCTTACTTGGGTAAGTGAAAACCTCATCTATTTTGCTCAGATTCAGGAAAGCCCCAAACTGATTTTGAAACCCTAACTCTAATATTTTGGATTTCAGTTTCAAAGTGTAAAATTAGCACTTGTTTTATGTAATTGGGATTGTGAATTAATGTTTCCCTAAAACAATTTCATTATTATTTAGTTAGAATGAAATTTCCCCAAATTGATTTATGAACCCTAAAGTCCCAAATTTGATTTTTATTGAAGTTATCTCTATTTTGTGAAATTGAGTATTTAAAATCAACCGAGACGTCGGTATTCTAGTGTTCTGTTAACACGTGGATCATGGATCCGTGTTAGTTGTTATGGACTTTGTGTCCTGAAAAAGTTGTTGTGGACTGTGTGTCCTGTAATTGATGTGGTGAACTTTGTATCCCATATCTGCGAACCTAAGACTGGTGCATCGGTCTAGGGCTTCGTGATTGAACACTCGGACTATGTGTCATGTGTTAAATATTGAGAGTTAAAAGACTTAATGTTTAATTAAGCATGGTCGTGAGCCTTTGAGCCTCGACAAGGGAAGAATGAACGAAAAAGAAAAGTGACGTGAACAAAAGTTTTACATGCATTATTTGGCAGACGTGCATGAGTTGAACATTGTACCTTGATGGACAATGTATCATGTGTACGACTACAACAATGGTTGGACAGTTGTCATAAGGGGCCGTACAACTAGCTGCAATAGCTGGTTTGAGTGGCTATCATACGAGGTCGGATAATTCTTGTGCATAGCTGCAATAGTTGTTTGAGTGGTTATTGCACAAGTGACTCTGTACATAACTGCAATAGTTGTTTGAGTTGTTATGTATTTGTGTACAACTGTAATAGCTGTCTGAGTGGTTGTCACAGAATGGTCGTATGAACATTTGCAATAGATGTTTGAGCAATGGTCACCTGAGATTGAGGTGGATTATCCAACGATGTAACATAGAAAGTTGAAAGTTGACCATTGTGCCTTGAGTTGGACAATGGGCCATGTATTGTGTTGACCGTTGTTTCTTTCGTTGACAATGTGTCATGTAAAGAGCCTGATCAGCTCAAACAAAAAGAAGTTGGGATTTCCGGAGATTATATATTAAAGTTAGAGCCAGAATATTGAAGTGTCATGCATTTTTACAAATCGCGATGACTACCGGGAATGAATCCCATTGTTTAAAGTATTATGTTTATTTGGAGGATTTATGTGTTGTATCCATGTGTTTGTGTTGTTGTTTTTGTGTCGCGCATGTAATTATCATGATAAAACCCATATATTGGTATCTCACATTTGCATTGTTTCTCTTTGGTTTCTTTTGTGGTATCATGTTGCGTTTACAGATGGTGTAGAGGGGTTCTCTGCCCCACAGGGAAGGATTGATTCCGACTTTTGAAGAAAGTTGAATTACTGGAAAAACCACAGGATCTTTTCCAGTAAGAATCTAATAAAATGACCAGCTTAGGTTTTTAAGACGATGTTGATTAATGTAATGAAAGTATGTATGTTTATGGCTCGGAGAGCCTTTCTTTTGGATGAAACTATAAATATATTAGCAGGTGTTTTTGTTTAGGGATGTTGAAACTACAGAGGAGACTCTGTCGAAATTTTTGTAAAAGTTATAGATCTGTACTTAAGTACTTATAAAAAATTATTTTTCGAAAGCAAACCAGCTATTATTTTAAGTTTTATTTTCACAATGTGTTAGTCATGTAATGCCCAAGGGAGTGTTACACTATGTTGGTGTTGTAAATTCCCTTTACTAGATATTTTGTTTCTTAAATGTAAAGTATTTAGGATGCGATATCTATAAAGATTTAAAGTGTTTCCAAAATCGTGGACTTAAAAGATTTGTTATTTTCAGGGTTTGCCCTCCAAATCGCACTTGCCTTTTTTTATTTGTTAGGGGATGGTAACCATGGAAAATGTAACAATTGTTTCAATTTGTACATTGGAGAATTGAATAGCATAATATAGAGAGAGTTTGAAAGGTGACATACTGTAGGGACACAAATGAATGAAGAAAGTTCAAGATCTCATCTTATACTATCAATTGTAGTTGACACCACCTACCTTCAAAGTCAATCAACTTCTATGGGAAAAGGTATTATTTATGTATTATTTATCTTTTTCCTTTGAAAAACAGTATAATTATATGTCAATGTACAATATTCCTTTATGTAACAATGTGAAACTTGAGTATTTTATTTCCTCGAGGTATTGTGGATGTTTACTTATTTTCTGCTGGATTTAATATATAGCTAAGTTTTGTGGATCTTGCTGGTTTAGAAAGAGTAAAAAACTCGGGTGCTAAAGCTAGTTGGCTTAAAGAAGCTTAAAGTGTCAACAAATCATTATCAGCATTAGGAGATGTCATTAGTGCTTTGTCTTCTGGTGGTCAACACATACCTTATAGGAATCACAAGTTAGCCATGTTAATGAGTAATTCACTTGAGGGTAATGTCAAAACTCTTATATTAGTGAATGTATCTCCAGCAGAATCAAGTTTGGATGAGTCGCATAACTCTCTTATATACTCCCTCCATTCTTTTTCTATGGTGTTTTAAGGTTTCTACACATAGATTAAGAAACCATTAATTTGTGTATATTTGTAGCAAAATACCCTTGTTTCTATCATTAATTGTTTACAAGTTCCATTGGCATTTACCAATCTAAATAAATACTCCATACTCCACTAGGCAATTCATGGAAGGTTTTGTGTCTTTTCAAGGCAAATTAACTTAGTTCCATATTAGGGTGAACCCAATGTATAATTGACCAATTGAAGATGCAAGGGGCTCAACTAACTGAATTGGAAGTCCTTTATAAGGAAGGGCGGGTTCTAAGGAAGCAATATTGAAATACGATAGAAGGTGGTAGACATAGTTTTTATACAAGAAATATGTGTGTGAATGTGGGGATTTACATATATAATTGACACTAACAACATTAGAACTGAATTTTTCATTTTAGATATGAAAGGCAAAATAAGAGTCTGTTGTCGACGAAGACCTCTTAGTGAAAAAGAGATTACTGAGAAAGAAAGAGATGCTCTTACTACTCATAAATGAGTTTACAGTTGAACATCAATGGAAAGATAAACCAAAACAACACATATATGATTGCGTGTTTGATGGTGGTGCCACTCTAGAAGATGTATTTGAGCATACAAGGGCAAGTCTTAGTATTACAAGTTAAAGATCACAATTGAAATATATTTAACATCTTCTTGCACCCATTACTAATGTCTTTCTTTTTGTCATTTACCATGCAGTATTTGGTGCAATCTGCTACAGACGGTTATAAAGTCTCTATATTTGCTTATGGTCAGACGGCTCTGGAAAAACATTTACAATCTATGGATCTGAAATCAACATCGGGGTTACCCCACGTGCTACCACAGAACTTCTTAGGATTTTAAAAAGAGATAGTAACAAGTTTTCTTTTTTCCTTGAAGGTAACAATTGAAAAAAGCATTCTAAGAATTTGATTTCGTTAAATTTGCGGGATTAATCATGTTGATGAGTGATTCACTTGGTGGTAATGCGAAAACTCTTATGTTTGTGAATGTATCCCCAACAGAATCAAGTTTGGATGAGTCGCATGTACTCCCTCCATTCTTTTTCTATGATGTTTTAATGTTTCTTCGCATAGATTGAGAAACCATTAATTTGTGTATATTTGTACCAAAATGCCCTTGTTTCTACCATTAATTGTGTACAACTTCCAATGGTATTTACCAATCTAAATAAATACTTTGTACTCCACTAGGTCATTCATGGAAGGTTTTGTATATTTTCAAGGCAAATCAACGTAGTTCCTTATAAGGTAAACTCAATGTATAATTAACCAATTGAAGATGCAAGGGGCTCAACTAGCTGAATTGGAAGTCCTTTATAAGGAAGAGCATGTTCTAAGGAAGCAATATTTTAATACGATAGAGGTGGTAGACAAAGTTTTTATACAAGAAATATGTCTGTGAATGTGGGGATTTACATATGTAATTGACACTAACAACATTGGGACTTGGTTTTATGTTAGATATGAAAGGCAAAATAAGAGTTTGTTGTCGGCTAAGACCTCTTAGTGAAAAAGAAATTACTTAGAAAGAAAGAGATGCTCTTACTACTCTAGATGAGTTTACAGTTGAACATCAATGGAAAGATAAACCAAAACAGCACATATATGATCGCGTGTTTGATAGTGGTGCCACTCAAGAAGATGTATTTGAGCATACAAGGGCAAGTATTGCAACTTAAAGATCATAGTTGTTTCTTGCTTTATATATAATATATAGGGTTAATGAACTTTTGGTCCCTGTAAAATAGGGGTCTTTTGGGTTTAGTCCCTATCTTTTTTTTTTCTCTGCGTTTCGTCCTTATAACTTTTAAATTTTTGTCGTTAGTCTATGCCTTTAACAATGGTCGTTAACTGCCTACGTGGCAAACGCTGTTGACCGGTCAACATGACACGTGACAAAAATATTATTTTTTTATTGCCTCGTGTTGTTTTTTTTAATTAACTTTTATAAATCTGAAGTTAAATTAAGGGTTAAATATGTTTTTGGTCCCTTCAAAATTAGAGTATTTTGATTTTGGTCCCTATAAAAATTTTTCTTTATTTTTGGTCCTTGTAAAATTTGAAATAACTATTTTTAGTCCCCACTGTCATGTGACATCTATTAAGTACTTATGTGTCCAACAGGAGGTCATATGTTTATCTTAAGTGACACATGATAACCCTCTGTGATTTCGAGTTAGCATATGATTCCCTTAAAATTTTCGTTTAATCATAAAATGAATTATATTTGTCTTTCCTAAAATCGTTAAAAAGTTTGTTTCGATGTTGGAGACTATTTATGGAATCATGAAGCACCTGTTCATGATTATCTATACAAAGGCAAACACTAATAAGTAAAAGTGTATCTGGTTGGTTTGATTCGGTTTTATGTGGAAAAAATACGAACCAATAAAATATGGTCAGTTTGATTTGGTTTGATTTTAAATAATTTTTCCTACAAACGAATTAATTTGGTTGGTTCGGTTCGGACCCAAAAATTATCAAATTTTAAAATGTAAAAAAAAACTTAAATCAATATAAAAATAAATAATAATAATAATAATAATAATAATAATAATAATAATAATAAGTATATATAATTTTTCTAACCTATGTAACACTGCACATCTTAAGAAATAAAAAATAGAAATATTATGTTGAAAGTTGTGTATTCAATTCTTTGAAAGTTTAAAAGCTACTCTTTCCAATACTAGATTTTTATTTTTTGAATCAATAACATGTGCAATGTTGGACAGATTATAAAAATATTAAATATTCATATTTATATATAAATATTAAAATATAGTAATCGGATCGATTCTAGAATCTTTGAACCTAAATATCGAACCAATCATCATCGGGTTCGGTTCGGATCGATTCAGGCCCGAACATCGAAAATTGCAAACCAATTTAATTTGTTCTATTCGAATCTTCGAATCCATCGAATTATTGGTTTGGATCTTATACCCCTACTAATGAACATCATAAAGATTAGAAAAAATTATGTATGCTTATTTTGTAATGATTAATTATTTTGTTTTAATTTTCTAAAAAATTTTAAGACACTCGTTAAGAAGATCGTTGTATAACTAATTGTATAATGAACAAACTACAAACCATTTCATATGCTAACTTGACACTACCAAGGGTTATCGTGTGTCACTTAGGATGATCATATGACCTTCTGTTGGACACAGAAGTACTTTATAGATGTCACATGACAATAGGGACCGAAAATAGTTATTTCAGATTTTACAAGGACCAAAAACAAAGAAAAAATTTTATAGGGACCAAAATCAAAATTTTCTCATTTTGCAGGGACCAAAAACATATTTAACCTTTACATTAACTTCAGATTATTAAAAGTTGGATTTTTTAAATAAAAAAACACGTGGCAATAAAAAATAATATTTTTGGCACGTGTCCCGTTGACCGGTAATCGCCGTTAGCCACGTAGGCAGTTAACGGCGATCTCTAACGGCAAGGACCAACTGTAAAATTTGAAAAGTTACGAGGATGAAGTGCAGAGAAAAAAAAAAATAGCGACTAAAACCAAAACACCCCTATTTTACATGGATAAAAAAGTTCATTAAGCCTACTTTAAATATATAAATTGTCCATAAAAATTTGCTTTTAATTCCTTAACCATTTCCTAAAGGCTCTACTTAGCCTTTGATATGTTTTATTTTTATTTTACTTGTAAACAATATGATTTGTACTTCACAAAAATGTTTTTAAAGAGTTTTTCAATTTTCCCCAACCGATAACGATTTCCATCATGATTAATAATTAAGAATAGGTTATGTGAACGAATTCGGGGCAATGTAGAGATAAAAGGCTTCATGAAATTGGATTTTCCAGTGGGTATCACATTATTGATTATCCTCAGTCTAGGCGTTTGAAAACTCTCTCTCGACCCTGTCAATTTAGACCCTTCCAGGTGCATTTGAACCAGAAGCCTCCATATCTATCAATTTACATTTCCAAACCCACAAGTGCACCACCCTTTTCTCATAAGGATTCTTGGACATAATGGAAAAGATATGGACAAAAGTATCAAAAGATTCTTTTCTTATAAGCAATAGTGGGGACCAAGGATTGATAGTATCATCAATCTTCACATGAAGGTTTTCGGGGTATTGCATATCATCTCCATAGAAGTCAAATGTGCAAAGAAGTTAAAACCTAACTTCCGAATGAGTAGAAATGTGGAATGACCTTGTCTACATTTAGGCCACTTCATCTGGTCTCTTGTAAAACCACTAAGAATATGAATAAAGCTTTTAGGGCCTTGCTACCTATATCCTTACAATTTGACATTCACACTCACACGCCTCCCGACATTTAAATGCCGGATTCAGAAACTATATTTCCGGCATTTAATTATCGGGAAATTCTTAAAATTTGAAAAAAAAAGTGTTTCCGACAATTAGATGCCAGAAACATAATTTCTGAATCTGGCATTTAAATGTCAGATTCAGAGTGGGGGTGGATGCCAAATATGAGGAGTGTAGGTAGCAAGGTTCAACTTTTAAGGGCCCGATGTGATTCATTACCGGATACCCTCTTTGGGTTCCATGACAAAATAATCATTAGGAAAAAGAGGAGGGTGGGCTACACCTATCAAGAAATTGGAAATTGTTTTTTAAACAATATAATAGGATAATATATTACCAACTCTAAGCATCTTGACCCAAAAAGGAGGAGAACGTGAGTTCTAAGCAGCCGACCGAGGATTGGTTTCATAGTCGGCCCAAAAGGTCGAAGTTTGTGACCTTGTGGGATACCCTGGGATGCCATCGGAGAGTCAAATACCCTAATTACGATGGTTCATAAAAAGTAGGATAATATATTGTGTTTCTTTTATATATTTTTGAAATTGTTTGGGAAGAATGTATGGTGGCTTGGGTTTAGCAGGGATTGGATTGGGTCATTTACCACTAATTCCTGAGGGTTGGGCTCATTTGTACATGAGCTGAAAGAATAACTGGGTTTGAATGGGTTGTGCTTTGCTCAGCACAAATGATCATATTCTACGAAATGTTTGCTGAGCTAATCATTTTTGCACATGAAAACCGTTGATCAGGTGCACTGGATCAAGAAGAATGTTTTTTTTTATCAATGTTTGACACTCATAGAGGGATGGAACTCTATGTCATCTTTTGCACATATCACTTTCTAGGGAGTGGTTGCTGGCATATTGCACAATTGTTATTCCTGAATTCTTCTTTTCCCCTTTGGTTCATTGTACTCTATATCCAAATTGTCCTAGTCACTTTTCTACAACTTGCCAAAGAGAGAAGTGTTCCACAATTTCCATATGGTGGTCCAGAAGTGGTTAGAAAAATTCATAGCAGTTGTCTTAAAGTGCTTGTGACAATAGTCTCGTAAACCACACATACGGATGAAAAGATATAGCATAGACATTTCAGAAGAATATAGCTAGCAAAAGTCTTAAATCATCATTGACCGCTAACCGGAATTTAAGCTTATTCTGTCCCCAGAAAACCTGATAATGAAAGAAAGCATATGTTAAAGATATATGACTTTCCCCTTTATTTTTTATTTTCTTTAATTTACTTATTTATTTTATACAACTTGAACTTATTACCACAACTCAGTTTAGCTCTACTAATCATTCAATTTATTGGCAACAAAGCAGTAGCTACTGCTGCCTGGTCTGTGATAACTGGCAATATCCAGCTTTGTTTTATTTGGCTAATTGCAAATGAATCAGCCTAATCACGGTGACAAGGGTGTTAGGAGTGTAAAATAAATTCTGTTAGAGTTAGTTACAATTTGTTAGGAAGTTAGTTGTATGAGTTAACTAGCTCTATAAATAGAGCTCCATGTATCTCATTCTCATTTGATAATCTTTTAATCAATTCGATATCCTATATTTCATAGTATGCACTCTACCTAGCCTGTGAGTATGACTTATATTTCTCACATCTCTGGATTTCTCACAAAGGGAAAAGCTTATTATTACACATAAAAAATTCACATCTCAAGTTATCATATATGTGATGGAGTGAGAAACAAACCTGTGAAGAAAATACGATGAGATTAGCTGTAATTAGTTAATAAAAATGAGTTTAGTTTTGACCGTGTAAAGTTTGTTACCTTAGTTGTAAATCAATAACAAATCATTTTACTTGTAATTTTTTAAGTTCTTATAATTTAAAACAAATACTTTGAATAATGTGACAACAAAATGTGAACATTGATTGACCCATGAAGAAACTTTGAACCCAGAATCCAAGAATATCAGAGACACTGGTAAGTGGTAAGTTGTAAGTAGTTCATGTGCACAAGCATTGCATTGACTGGTCTCTGATGTTAAGTTTTTTATATTTTTCTCCTCACCAATTGTAAACCTGAAAGGCAACCACATATTTACTTTATAAATACCTGAGTCGAGATCAAATGCATCTACCAATGTAGGTGGCTGTATAAATAAATATAACACGACGTTTTTGCAAGGTTTACAAAATCGGACCAACCATCGAACCGGTGAAGGCAGCGGTTCGAGGTTCAATGGTCCAACCGAGGTTGAACCGTGGTTGAACCGATTATAATTAAATAATATTATTTTAATTTTTAATATAATATTTGTAACAATATTAAACAAAAAAACAACATAACAACTAAAATTATTAAACACAATTTTTTTTATTTTGAAATTAAACTAAATAAATATAAAAATATATGTTAAAATCATCTCCATAGGGAAAACCAACCCAAAATCTACAACTAGCCCACGTATGTTAGAAAACAAAAGAATTAGATTTTGGCTAGGATGACCCAAATCTTTTTATACTAATTTTTCTTTTTTTTTTTAAGAAACCGGTTCTGGCCGGTTCACTACCGGTTATGACCGGTTTTGAACCGGTTTTCCGGTTTTGAACCGGTTTTCCGGTTTTTCCACCGGTTCGATGCTAGGCCGGTTTTCCCTGTGAACCGGACCGGCCAAGGTCCCGGTTCACGGGCGGACCGACCGGTCCGGTCCGGTTTTCAAAACCTTGCGTTTTTGTCAAGAATTCCATGAATCTTTCATTAAATGAAGACTTATCTCATGATCAAGTACAAGATCCAATATGAAAAATAGAGAAATGCTAACAACACACTCTTATTGGTCGAAATTCATGTGGGTCATACAAAATTGAAGTGGGACACTTGGTTTGCGGTTACACTTGGATCCAAAAGAAGTACTTTATTTGAAGTTGATGCTAAAATTGGAAAGATCAATCAAATCCATGCTATGTCTGATTTTGATAATGCTTCTATCCTCAGAGTGATGAATGTAGAGTATTAGAAATATGCCAAGTAAGAAGAATAAGGGTTTGCTGATCCTGCAAAGCCAAGTTCACCATATTTGCTGCTCAAGATATTTAGGACAGATTATTCCCTTCAATCTGTTGGTCCCAGACTCCCATCTTAGGAATTGTTTTGTGGACTATGACAATAGATGAATTTGAGGTTGTATTATTATGCCAACATATTTCATTTTTGATGTGATGAGTATGCTTCTGACGGTTGTCTCAATTTTGCAATGTCGTACCCATGTCAAGAGATAAAGTCTTTTGCCTGGAAACAACTTTTCTTTTAGAACCTTCAATCACTCAAAGTTTACCTGTGGATTATCATGAAAATGATATGCTATCAATGCGTACCTGAGATTTGGTGCTTTCATTGCCGCCTAATATTGATAGATTTTTCAATGGTGAAGATTGTAATAGAATACTGGTAAATTCTTTGCTTTCTCTGCAACCGAAAAATCAACATCTACAACAGTAATGATAATGCAGATGTGCTCCCTCAGCCTCTTATGGAATCTACTACACCATGGGAAGTTTATCTAATCAAGACAAATGAATGGTCGACTCCATTACGTCTTCCATTGTTTTTGGTCTTTCTTTTTGGGTTTATACTCTTCTACTGTCATCTAGTGGTTAAAAATCAAGTTATATTGAAGGATCAAAACATTCTGAATTAAAAATTTAACGTGCGAAAAAAAAAGAAAGCAAGTCAGGAAAGAACAATGATGTTGGCAAAAAGGAAAAGCATCTATCATCAGAAAATGTGGATGTGCTGACACGAAAAAATAATGATATGGCAGCATGGCTGCACTTTAATCAAGTTGATGGATGCAGGATTGGTAAACTATTTGTAACAAATAAAGAAATTGTTAAGGGAAGCAATGGCACCGTTTCCCACAAGGGAATATATGAAGGGCGAGCAGTCGCTGTCAAACGACTTGTCAAGGCTCATCATGATGTAGCCAATAAAGAAATCCAAAATCTCATTGTATCTGACCATCATATAAACATTGTCCGATGGCACGGGGTGGAATCTTGATCATATTCCACCTCATGTCATCGGACAATGTTTGGATGATGGTCAGGCACAATGAGATTTTGGATTTCTTTATTGTCTACATCATGATGAGCCTTGACAAGTCGTTTGACAACGACTGTTCGCCCTTCATATATTCCCTCGAGGACAATGGTGTCATTGCTTCCATTAGCAATTTCTATATTTGATACAAATGATTTACCAATCTTGTGTCCATCAACACCTTCATCTACTAGATTAAGTGCAGACATGCTTCCCTATCAGTATTCTTTTGTGTCAGTACATCCTCATCTTCTAATGACAGATGATTTTTCTTTTTGCCAACCGTACCATTGTTCTTTCCTGACTAACGTGTTTTCTTTTTTTTTTGTAGAGAAATTTTTAATTCTAACTCAATGCTTTGGTCCTTCAATATAACTTGATTTTTAACCATTATATGATGGTAGAAGAGTAAAAGGACAAGAAGAAAGTCCATAAACAATATAAAAGGTAATGGAGTCAGTCATTCATTTGTCCTGGTCGGATAAACTTCCCTTGATGTAGTAAATTCTATAAGAGGCAGAGGGAGCACATCTGCATTATCATTACTGTTTCAAATGCTGATTTTCGGTTGCGGAGAAAGCAAAGAATTTGGCAGCATTATATTACCATCATCACCACTGAAAAATCTATCAATATTAGGCGACAATTAAAGAACCAAATCTAAGGTACCCATTGATAGCATATCATTTTCATGATAATCCTTGGGTAAATTTTGAGTAATTTAAGGTTCCAAAAAAAAATTCTTTTGCAGGCGGAAGACTTGTTGTATCCTTGACATGGATAAGGCATTGCAAAATAGAGGCCACTGTCGCAAGCATACTCATCCTCTGCTTCAAATGAAGTAGGTTGGCATAACAATACAACCTCAAATCCAGCTACTGTCATAGCACACAAAAACAATTCCTGAGCTGGGACCAACAGATTGAAGAGTATTCATCTGTCCTAAATATCTTGAGCAGCAAATCTGACGACCTTAGCTTCGCAGGATCAACAAAACTCTTATTCTTTGTACTAGAAATATTTCTAACACTCTACATGTCATCACTCCAAGATATAGAAGCATTATGAAAATCAGGCATAGCTTAGATTTGAATAATCCTTCCAATTTTAGCATCAACTTCAAACAAAGTAATTCTTTTGGATCCAAGTTTAACTACCCTGTCATCTGAAAAGGTAGGCATACGAGCTACATATTCTGCTAGGGGTGAGCGTGGGACTGGTTACGCTTGTCCCTTACCCATCCCTAAACATTGTTAGGGTCAATTTTTTAACCCAAACCCGTCCCTAACCCGAAGGAACCCGATCATATGCGGATTGGTTTAAGGCCGGGTCTAAATAGGACAAGACCGGTTTGACCCGAAATTAAATAGATTCTTTGTAAACTAAATGTTGTCCAGTGGAAAAAAATGTTATTTTTTTATAAGCCAAACTATCAGTAAAAGAAGCTACCGAAAAGCCACCAATTGATCTCGTGTCACCAAATAGATCCAAAATTGGATGCTACAAAATATCAATAAATAGATTCTTTTGTTGGATGCTTTCTTGATGTTCGTGTTACCAAAGTCATGTTGTTAAAACCATGATACTTTCATCAAACAGAATCCTTACAGGGTTACAAAAGCCAAAAAAATGATTCCTAAAAGCCAGCAATGGTCCGTGTGAAACGTGAGACGTGAGAGTAAAGTTTAGTAATTACTTCAGACATCTTTCTTAGTGACGGTGTGTGAAGCGTAAGTTAGGGAAAGATAAAAGTAAACATAGATTTTCATTATTCATTATATGGGACGGGCCGGATAACCCCAAAGTCAACCCAAAATCGTCCCTGAGTCACTAAATGGGACGCGGGTTCGTCCCTTCTCTTCTACGGGTTAGGAACAGACCCGACCCGAACACTATGGGTTGAGACGGGTTTTGCACACCCCTATATTCTACAATAGATTATGAGATTCTCTGCAAACATGATAAACCAATCAAGGGAACATCCACTACAGTATTAATAATAAAAAAATAACAGCAATTGATAAACAAAACCTAGGAAACATGATTAGTCATAGTAAATATTATAATTTTTTGTTTAAAAAAAAACCAACATCCTATGTTGTTGATCCATTAGAAAACATTTTAACATATGGTTTATTACAGGAAGCACCGTGGCAGGAAAATATATGAATGAAGTACGATACCAATAAAATTATCTTTCTTTTCTTCCCCAGTTATAGGCATGAGGCTGTATTTAAGAAGGAGCTTTACAATTATACAAGCTTTGGTTAATTTATCATAATCAAACTTAAGTCACTTAATCATTCCTAAGAAGGTTCAAATCAAACGCCACACATGAAATGCAGTAACAAAGTTCAAGAATAGTGGCCAGAAAACAGAGCTTTGGGGTTACACGCCACACATCCTTATACTACAAGGGAAGAGGAGTATGGAGAAGAAGAAAAAAGACCCTTACCTCAAAGCCAACTGAACTCATTTGGTTGTAGTATAGATATCCTTTGGTGAAACTATTCAAAATTAGCAACATGAGTGCTGCACTTCCTATTTTGCAACACCCCCAACCAAAAAACCGCCCGGTTCGTTTCAGATCTGAACAATTTCCTCTCCAGAAACGCGTAACGACAACTCTTCTCCGAGGTAGCCTCCGTTTCCAGTCATCAGCGGCGCACTACAGCTCCATTTTCGATCACCAGAAGGAGAGGGAGAACGGCTCACGCGATGGCGTTTATAGCGGCGGCGTTCGCAGCTCACACGACGGCTTTCCTTCTCCGGCTTCTCTCTTCGCAGGTGGGAGGCGAGGCGGCGTTCGTGTTCAAGGGTTCAGAGAAAGGGTTATCAGATTAGGTCAATGCTACAAAATGTCGAGCAGAGTGAGAAAGGGTAGGGAAAAGAAAGTGGGTTGGGCTACAAAATGGTCCGCACTGACTTGGGCTGTTGGGCATTTCGGTGTGTGGAAAAAGGGGGCTGCTACCTACACCACTCTAGGGATGTGTTTGGATTGATGGAAGATAGTGGAATGGAGGGGGGCGGAATAGAATAATATGGGGTTCCATTGTTTGGATTGTATAAAAAATGATGGAATGGAATGGAACTCAATGGAACCTATTCCATTACTTACACTTATTTTTCTTCCCCTCCAATTTGGGAGGAATGGAATGGAACCAAGATCTCATCAATTAAAAAATAATAAAATTACTAATTTATCGAGCCCTTTATATATATTTCATAATCATCTCATCGTAGCCTCATTCGTCTTCTCCAATTACGCAGCTTTCTTTCTCTACCTCATGGTCATGTTTTGCATCTTACAGCTACACATGAACGTGGGCCACTCCAACTACATCGCAAGTCTGCTACAGGAAGGAGAAAGGGAAAGTCTCTTCCTTGCCATTGCTTCCCTTCTATTTAACGTGGACCAGCTTTTATTTATAAAAAATGAAAGTAATGAAAAAAAAAAGTAAATATCAAACGGAGATAATGGGTTACTTTGAATTTGGTGTTGTAATGTTGGGTCTCTACTCTCTACAATTAATTAATCTTATTGTATGATGTTTTTTTCTATTATGTCTTCATCCATTTTTTTGTTGTTTCTGACCATTTTTGTTTTTGTTGCTAATACGACCATTTAAATTAATTAATAGAAGGATAGATAATTATTATTTTTTTGGTAAATTTTATGGGGTTTAATAATTATGGTTGATGGTTGAAGGGTAATTATTATTTTACAAAAGGCATAATAAATAAATATTAGTATTTTGAAGTAAGGGTAATATAGGAATAAAAAAATTATAACTCATTCCATTTCGTCCACTTCTCAAACAATGATATGGGAACTTTATTCCGTTCCATCATAAAATACCCAAATGATGGAATGGTATTTTTATTCTGTTCCATTCCATTCCACTTTATTCCATTATGTTTTATTTCATTCCATTCCATCCTCTACTATCAATCCAAACACAGCCCAAAGGCTCTACTTAGCCTTTGATATGTTTTATTTTTATTTTACTTGTAAACAATATGATTTGTACTTCACAAAAATGTTTTTAAAGAGTTTTTCAATTTTCCCCAACCGATTACGATTTCCATCATGATTAATAATTAAGAATAGGTTATGTGAACGAATTCGGGGCAATGTAGAGATAAAAGGCTTCATGAAATTGGATTTTCCAGTGGGTATCACATTATTGATTATCCTCAGTCTAAGCGTTTGAAAACTCTCTCTCGACCCTGTCAATTTAGACCCTTCCAAGTGCATTTGAACCAGAAGCCTCCATATCTATCAATTTACATTGCCAAACCCACAGGTGCACCACCCTTTTCTCATAAGGATTCTTGGACATGATGGAAAAGATATGCTCAAAAGTATCAAAAGATTCTTTTCTTATAAGCAATAGTGGGGACCAAGGATTGATAGTATCATTAATCTTCACATGAAGGTTTTCGGGGTATTGCATTTCATTTCCATAGGAGTCAAATGTGCAAAGAAGTTAAAACCTAACTTTCGAATGAGTGGAAATGTGGAATGACCCTGTCTACATTTGGGCCACTTCATCGTCTCATGTAAAACCACTAAGAATATGAATAAAGCTTTTAGGGTCTTGCTACCTACGTCTCTACAATTTGGCATCCACCCCCACACGCCTCTCAACATTTAAATGCCGGATTCAGAAACTATATTTCCGGCATTTAATTGTCGGGAAATTCTTAAAATTTGAAAAAAAAAAGTGTTTCCGACAATTAGATGTCAGAAACATAGTTTCTGAATCCGGCATTTAAATGTCAGATTCAGGATTGGGGTGGATGTCAAATATGAGGAGTGTAGGTTGCAAGGTCCAACTTTTAAGGGCCCGATGTGATTCATTACCGGATACCCTCTTTGGGTTCCATGACAAAATAATCATTAGGAAAAAGTGGAGGGTGGGCTACACCTATCAAGAAATTGGAAATTGTTTTTTAAACAATATAATAGGATAATATATTACCAACTCTAAGCATCTTGACCCAATAAGGAGGAGAACGCGAGTTCTAAACAGCTGACCGAGGATTGGTTTCATAGTCAGCCCAAAAGGTCGAAGTTTGTGGCCTTGTGGGATACCCTGGGAAGCCACCGAGAAGTCAAATGCCCTAACTACGGTGGTTCATAAAAAAATAGGATAATATATTGTGTTTCTTTTATATATTTTTGAAATTGTTTGGGTAGAATGTATGGTGGCTTGGGTTTAGCAGGGATTGGATTGGGTCATTTACCACTAATTCCTGAGGGTTGGGCTCATTTGTACATGAGCTGAAAGAATAACTGGGTTTGAATGGGTTGTGCTTTGCTTAGCACAAATGATCATATTCTACGAAATATTTGTTGAGCTAATCATTTTTGCACATGAAAATCGTTGATCAGGTGCACTGGATCGAGAAGAATGTTTTTTTTTTATCAATGTTTGACACCCAGGGGGATGGAACTCTATGTCATCTTTTGCACATATCACTTTCTAGGGAGTGGTTGCTGGCATATTGCACAATTGTTATTCCTGAATTCTTCTTTTCCACTTTGGTTCATTGTACTCTATATCCAAATTGTCCTAGTCACTTTTCTACAACTTGCCAAAGAGAGAAGTGTTCACAATTTCCATATGGTGGTCCAAAAGTGGTTAGAAAAATACATAGCAATAGTCTTAAAGTGCTTGTGACAATAGTCTCATAAACCACACAGACGGATGAAAAGATATAGCATAGACATTTCAGAAGAATATAGCTAGCAAAAGTCTTAAATCATCATTGACCGCTAACCGGAATTTAAGCTTATTCTGTCTCCAGAAAACCTGATAATGAAAGAAAGCATATGTTAAAGATATATGACTTTCCCCTTTATTTTTTATTTTCTTTAATTTACTTATTTATTTTATACAACTTGAACTTATTACCACAACTCATTCCTTACCTGTTATAACCAGCTGAGTTCAGTTCAGTTTAGCTCTACTAATCATTCAATTTATTGGCAACAAAGCAGTAGCTACTGCTGCCTGGTCTGTGATAACTGGCAAAATCTAGCTTTGTTTTATTTAGCTGATTGCAAATGAATCAACCTAATCACGGTGACAAGGGTGTTAGGAGTGTAAAATAAATTCTGTTAGAGTTAGTTACAATTTGTTAGGAAGTTAGTTGTGTGAGTTAGCTAGCTCTATAAATAGAGCTCCATGTATCTCATTCTCATTTGATAATCTTTTAATCAATTCGATATCCTATATTCATAGTATGCACTCTACCTAGCCTGTGAGTATGACTTATATTTCTCACATCTCTGGATTTCTCACAAAGGGAAAAGCTTATTATTACACACAAAAAATTCACATCTCAAGTCATCATATATGTGATGGAGTGAGAAACAAACCTGTGAAGAAAATAAGATGAGATTAGCTGTAATTAGTTAATAAAAATGAGTTTAGTTTTGACCGTGTAAAGTTTGTTACCTTAGTTGTAAATCAATAACAAATCATTTTACTTGTAATTTTTTAAGTTCTTATAATTTAAAACAAATACTTTGAATAATGTGACAATAAAATGTGAACATTGATTGACCCATGAAGAAATTTTGAACCCAGAATCCAAGAATATCAGAGACACTGGTAAGTGGTAAGTTGTAAGTAGTTCATGTGCATAAGCATTGCATTGACTGGTCTCTGATGTTACGTTTTTTATATTTTTCTCCTCACCAATTGTAAACCTGAAAGGCAACCACATATTTACTTTATAAATAACTGAGTCGAGATCAAATGCATCTACCAATGTAGGTGGCTGTATAAATAAATATAACACGACGTTTTTGTCAAGAATTCCATGAATCTTGTCCCTCACGGAGTCTACATGTGATTCTGACAATTGGGGTAAAAAAAACAAAAAATCTTAAATTATCACTTTCACACGGGTTTTTCTTTATGTTAACATGTTAAAGGGGAAAAAAAACAGATTATAAAGTCCAAATTTCAAATTAGTAAAACTTGTGCTGGCGTTTCTTTATTTGCAATGTCCAGGAAATCCCATAATTCACAATATCTGCAATACCAATCAATGATCAAACTATTCTATATTGCCAATGATTGAAACGTGTGCTAAGAAAAACACAACGGGGCAAACATGAAACATTATCTAGGGACCATTGAACATGTATGTACCTAGAAACTAATGAGTTATAGATAGAATTAATTAAGGTGTGTGGAAGTGACATGACATGATGCTCATGCTTTGTTTGACTTCCGAGCAAGGGGCAACTGGTGGAATGTAACGTTCAATATAGGGGGACAACTGGTGAAGTCTGATTAGAATAAATATATGACAATGAAGGCAACTTGCTCCTCGTGTCGTATGTTTTGAAAATGAAGGATCGACGAGTAGTTGGGCCATAAAAGCACAATAGTGTGGAAACCAGGTCAATCGCGGTTGTAGCTGATGAAATATATGTTACAGATGGCAGCAAAGTAGCTCCGACATAAGTGTCTTCTATTCCATAAATCACACACAAAATAGCGAGAGGTCTTTTGTATATGAGAATGAAAGATAGAGATATTTTCTCATCAAAAAAAAAATAGAGATATTTTTTTATGTATCAATCGTGTGATCATTCATATATGATTCAAAGATTCATATAAAAATATTGATATCACTTGATACATCTCATGTATATTAAGAAAAGAGCTGAATATAACGACTTTGCAATATTTCATTTTCATTAATCAAATGCTCTGACCAACACGCCTACCCTACATTTTTTTTCATTATATTTGCCTGCGGCGTTCCAATTTCTACACATCAAGTTAGAATTACAAAAGCTGTAAAATATAACGTAGCAAAGATTACAACATATAATTCACAATTACATCTAGTAACTATATGATAAGCATGTTATAATATGTACACAGGCACTGGGTCCATCCAAAAGGAACAATGCCACACCATCCATGGATCACTCCCAACCCATCAACATTTTCCAAACGCCTTTCTCAATCTTGTTCCTTGGAACAGACATCCCCTCCCCTTCATCAAGCAGGATTCTATATACTTCCCATTCGCGGTCGCCAATCACGTGTCTTCCAATTTCAGCCTGTTAGAACAACTAATCAAAATATTGACATGATGTATATACAAGTCTTCATCTACCTCTCAGTTTCATTTTGTCCTATCTAATTATGTGAATGAAATTCTAGAAATTATGATGCAGGAATAATGTGAAAATTGAAATTGAGCCAATCACCTAGGGGAGACTATGACTTCACTCTAAAATTTGAGCATGCATGGAAAACTAAATTGTCTACACAGTAGGAAGCAACAAAGAGCAGATGAGTAAGTACCGAAAAGATGCAAGTGCCAAGCATTTTGAGAGCAAGAGTGATGTCATGAAAAACAAGAGGCCGTCCCTTGCCGGACAACTCCACGGGGTTTGCAACCAGCAGCTCTGCATCAGGGCCCCTGCTCACAACAGCTACTCTGAGTGGACGAATTAGTTCCATCCTAAGGCGTGATGACAAAGACTTCTGCTTGCTGGAGTCAACTATCTTTTTCCCGTCTGCTTGCATGATGAACAAGTCTATCTCACATTTTCCTCTAGGTTTTGTAGTGAAGCGTCCATAAGAAATCTGTTTAAATGACAAATAAGCAACTTCCAAAAAAAGACAAACTGTCGAGGGGGAAGAAATAAAGTTTATAGGGTTGACAAACTTTCTGATGATGACACTATTCAATTGATCGGCCTAAAAGTGTGTTTTGGAATATTGCATTATTCATGTTTCAAATTACCATACCTGAATATTGTAGTCCTTCAGAGTTCTCATGATGTCATAAAGAAGACCTTTATGATCTTGGCACATAATTTGGACAAGTGTGTGAGCAGGACTCAGCAAATTGTCCATCGTAACTGAAACAGAATCTGATGTGAAAGTCCCACTTCGAACCGAATCAGTCAATTCCAAATCTAAGACATCTTCTGTGATTGCAGTTGGAAGGAAGGAAGATGCTTGAGAACAAGCAGTAATTTCCGGGCCAACCAATTCAATATCAATGGTAATTAAGGCATCCTTCAGAGTAGCCATTAACTGTTCAATGGTGTCATCCCTTCTGTTCTTTGTATGTAGAAGTTCCCTGATATATATGCAAAATTAAGGAGTAGGTTGGTTAGAAAGCTAAAAGGATATGGAATTATCATCAAATGTGCATTATTTACATCTGCAATTGAAAAACACATTTCAACATCCTCTAATATAAGATGTCTGCTATTGAAAAAACTTTGTAACATTAGTAGCACATTCGCTTGAACAAATCAAATCAGGATGACAGTAGTTCTGATTTCTGAACAAATTTCACTAGAGTGATTACATTGACTGTTTCAACTTGCAACATGTTTGGATCAACTTTTTTTTCAAGTGGATGTGCGTTAAATCTTAAGCTACCAAGAGTAGCTTTTACATCCCAGAATAGATTCTGGCTCTAATCAACACAATACCAAACACACACTTAGAAACCCTATCGATCCCGTTCAAGTCTCTTTTTTTCATTAAAAGAATGATTTTCAATCCAACACGCCAAATCAATAGTCCAAATAAAGAGGTAACGAAACTTCAGTTGAAATGAACTAGAAATTAGAAGGTACCAAATCACAACACAATCTTGTTCAAATATATGTACAACCTGGTATCTGTGATGAAAAACAGATCCACAACTTTGCCATCAGGTGTAGTAGATACCTTCACTTTCTTTATGGTGAGCTCTAGCTCACAAAGAACCTCAGTAACATCTGTCCCAATAATAAAGACATTCAGTTATATGTCCTCAAAAAGTAATGAAGGTATAATAAAAAACCTGACAACTTGTACTCAACATATCTAGGAAGGGTGGCAAAATTCAGAACAGGCAGAGAATCCATGAATTTACACAATGAAGATTTAAAATTGGAATGTGCTTAGAGTATAGCATCAATTATCATTGTAAGACTGACAGTTCATTTTCCTTTTAGCATGATTTTCACAACAATCAAATTAGAACCCTTAGGTTGTGTTTGATTTGCAAAAGTTATCTGGACAGGACAACAGTGGACAAATCTTTGAGTTACAAGACAATTCTGTCTTGTACATTATTTGATGGATAATGGACAACACAAACAATATAATATTAAATTTACCGGAATATCCTTTATAATATATATTATTTAATATATAAATATACAATATATAATTTTGTACCATTATGTAGAGAGAGGAGAGAGAAAGAGAGAGAGGAAAGAAAGAGGACAGAGAGATAGAGAGGAGAGAGGGAGAGAGAAGAGAGGAGATGGATGGATAATTTTGTTTTTTGTTAGTCTGTCCATGGGACAACTTTTTGTCCCATGGTTTGGTGGGGGACAAAATTTTGGATTTTTGTCCTGTCCCTCACCATCTTTTTTGTACTGTCCCCAGACCACTTTTCAAATCAAAGAAAGCACAAAAATTTTTGTAATCTTCATTCCCCCGAATTTTTGCAAATCAAAGACGTCCTTAGGATCCTTTTACCACTCCTCCTTCGAGAGCAAGATAACAATTAACAAACATGTAGAGTGATAATTTAAGACATGGATTCCGAAAATACCATGTAGAAGGCCTCTACGATCATGGCAACAAAACTTCAAAAGGAACACATCAGGAGGCTTTGGTGGCTGCAAATCAGTGCAGTAATAAGAAATTCCAGAAGCTGAGGAGCAAGAAGGGCACACCCCAATTAGCCTCTTCTTCAACAAACTCCACCTTGTCTTTTGTTTTCCCACCACCCAGAAAACTATGTAGCACCATTTCCCATCAGTTGAAACGTCTTCATTGCATAGCATGAAAATAGACCAAAATAAATGAATCAGTCTCAAAATCTAACAGTCAAAGACACACAAAAAAACAAAAACAAAAAACTAAACCCAGCTCTACCCATCACTCAAATTGACATAAAAAACAAAAATGGAAGAGAAAGATTAGATTTTGAATGAACCCGTAAACTTACCTCCTCGGAGAATGGTAAGACCAAAGAAGAGGATGATGCGACACAAATCACAACCAAGACCAGTCTTGTCGGGGCAGTTAACTGTTATGACGGTGGTGTCACCTTCTTTTTCTGGCTGCCTGATAATAACTACATCATCCTGTAGTATCCCCATAATATCTCTTGTTGTTGTGGTTCTAATTCAATGTTAGAGAAGGGTTAAGGATTCTTTGTTTACAGTGTTTTTGACTGTGGTATGGTACTGATACAGTGATACTAGTGCTACGGAGGAACAAGGGAGAGAAGAAAACGCAAAAGGAAGTTACTCTTGGTTTTATCGAACTACCTTGACAATTTCGAGCTAACGATATATCATTCGAGAACGAGAGAATGAGAAAGCGATATTGGATTGTGATTAATGGAAAATTATTTATATGGTTGTAATTACATGTTTATTTTACTGATGCGCAAGGATCTGGCGTTGAAATAGATATAAGGATCTTCTGTAGATATTCTCAACCCTCGAAAACATTTGTTTTTAGTTATTGTGATAATAATGGAAGATCCCTGCATTTTTTTAACAGCAAAGGATCTCTACCGTTAAAATTTTTTATCGTATATATTAAAAAAAATGATATAATAGATATAGGGTCATTGAATCCAAACTGCACGACCTCCCCTTCGTTTTTGAAATACATGTGATTTTGACCCGAAAACATCAAGCATTAGTGTGAGTATCTTAATTAAGTATTTATTTTTTGGTAGGCAATTAAGTATTTATTTGATAAACAGTTTTAAAATAGGAAAAAACTTATAAACAATTCTTCAGCTACAGTTCCTCACTGAAAATATGTCGAAATTATTGCAATCTATCTCAAAAAATACATTTATTTAATGAAAATAATTGTATTTTTGAGTCTAAAACAGTATTAACTGTATACATAGTACTGTACCCAAGAGCATTTTCAATGGGAGTTGCTTATAGAGTTCTTAAATCTATGTGATAAATAAGGAGTTATTTTGTTTATTTTTTTTCTTCATTGGAGTTGATCTATATGACAATATGAGTTGCTTAAAAATAAGGTATGGTTGCTTATATAAGCAACCCCAAGGATGGGTTGTTTATGAATAAAAAATTAAATTTTCTTCAAATTTCAAGGATGAGTTGCTACTTTAAATTAAAACAAAGTTATGTATAAATAAAAAATATATAAAAATATGGGTTTCTTAAGGGTTTTTTAAATATGTACCATTGGAGTAAAAATATGATGTATTGCTTAAATATGATGTGGTATAGTGTGACTCACTTAATAAGATATAAGCAACCCAAAGTGGGTTGCTTAAATATTACCTATTGGAGGTGCTCTAAGTTTAGTCCTTTAAAATAAGTTAAGACATTTACATTTTTATAAAAAAAATACAAATATATTGAAATAAACTAAAATAATATGTAGAAAGATTATAAACTATTTTCATAAATTTATTATCATATTTTTTCGTAAGTTGAGACACCCTGATGTCCCACTAAAGAAAATCATAATTAACTAAGCCTTAATATGATTTATTAACGTTAGTGCGTATATTACATACGAGAATAAATTACTCTACGGAAGCGATGAATTAAAAATCGTTTAAAACATGTACGGCGGAATAAAACACACATCAACTATATATACATAGTAAGTACGTCTCTCACCCGAGTACGATAGATCCCAACAGAGGGACCATAGCCTACCAAACTATACAAACCCTGATGCTGAAAATACATACATAGACCGGTCACAGAAAGAGGTCCTAGACATACCCGGCCCGCCTCTCAAAGTACATCAAAAAGTAAAATAAGCTCAGAGGCACTCAACCTAGCAGGCGCAATCGACCAAGCCATATCACTGACGATATGGGCACCTAGAGCTACCTTCACCCTCTCCATAAGTGCGTCGGCAGACTCTATCGTACCGGGATCGTGACTCCCAAACCGACTCATCGCTACTCATCACGACGCGTCGGTGACGATAATGATACGTCGTCTGCACACTCCGCTGCCTACGACCCCGCTACACCATGGCAACTTTGCTCCTCGCTCCAGAACAATCTACCTTGTTCCACATGTCGTCGGGGAATTCTCGTTGACGAGGTGGAAACCACATCTTAGAATAGGGTAACCTCTGAAATCCGGTACGGGCCATCCAAGTGAAAGTACGGACCATCTCCCAGTCATATATAGAAGCTAACTAGACCGACATACGTCATGAAGAATCGTGAATGGTCGACCTGCCATCCACGATCGTCATGGTGGACGATCTCAACGTCGCCGAGTATCAGGATCTTGGGAGGGATCCTCTGCAGATAGTGCCTCGGCTGGTAGCCCATGTCCACTGCTGTCACCGTCCTACTGGCACTGCTCATCTATCGAGTTTACATACAGAGAAACATAGAGGGAAAGAAGGAAATAAGCAACAGTACATGGTCATAAAAAGGGGATGGGGACACATAGAACAATATTCATATATCCATATACACAAACAGCAAGTATAAGCAATCATCTTCCAAGTCACACCAACACAGTACATCCTCGAAATTCACACTTAGCTCAATCCTCTAAGGAGTTTCACTCCCATGCATGTCGGCCGATATCTCCTATCCGGGTCTCAGCACCGAGACATTCCCTTTTCTTAGGGAATATCAGTTAGTTTGTCTATGCAACTTTTCCGCTCGCTGTGACTTATAAGAGTGCATCTCTCTGTGAGCTCCGCTCCATCAGAGGTATTTGGGTCACCTCGGATAGTAAACCTTAGACTTGGATACTCAGGGTAAAGTCGAGATAACTAGGCTCTATCGGGGTACACGATGCATTAGGAGCTAACTAATGGTCACTATGAGCCTACCGAGTCCAGTTTTACATCTCCAATGTCTCTTCACAGACCAGCCCCTCCGAAATCCGTACTCGCACTCGTGTACAACTAACCTCGTACGACTCCCAGTCATATGGCTCGTCTTCTTGGCAAAATGCAGTGCAACAAACATCACTATAGCTAACACCGGAACCTTATCCATTTATATTCTCACAGCGGATTCCCATACATCCCCGGCCTCAAAGCCGCAATCTCAAGGCATTACCATGATGTTAACCCTCAACTTATCCGTACAGACATATATTCATTTACTGACCAATCAATCATTATTTCTCATATATAAACATAAAATAATCATATAATCATACCCAACATGTTAATTATATCAGAGACCATACCACATCATATAAAAGCAAGCAGCACATCAACATGCAACACAGACAACCTCAATCAGTATCAAATCAATAACTTAGAGTCGATAAACCTACAACCGCTAAACCCATCACAACATCAAAATATTACTTTATCAGGGTTTAGCCATTGTTGATTATTCGACATCCTAGTAGGGCATGGGGTACCCTACACACATGCATATATAATTATTATCCTATGCTTGCCTCCCCAATGATGTCGGTTACTTTCTCCCCACCTTACTGACTTGCACGTTTTCCCGTAAAAGCTTTGAATACGTCCACTCTACTAAAACGAGCCTCGGCATGCTTTCCAGCAACGTCCACAAATCTGCCACCATCCATACCAATACATCAATCGTTCTGTTTTTCATCTCGATTACACGTACGTATGTCACAATTTGCCGGAAACACACAAATACTAATAGAATCAACAACAGGGTTCCAATATATTTGAATCAAGAGATGAAATCAAAGGAAAAACTTACGAGAACAAAGGCTGGACTTAGGGGAAGTCGGATTCAAGAGTGAGCTCAAGAATCCAAGGGAAATGTACCCAAAACGGGCTACTGTGCGAGCTCTATATCTCCAGCTACAGACCTTCGATTACAAAATTGAACAGTGACAATATAGAACTACTTGTCCTTAACCTCCTTCAAAATTTCAGCCCCGAGCCAACGGTGAACAAACCTCGGATGGCCGTTCTATGGTGACAGGTTAAAAGTTACACGGGTTGAGTTTCTCACCATCCAGGTTCACATTGCGAGCTGAATATCTCCAACTATGGACATGATTTCGAAATTTTGACCGTTGGATATGAAGAACCACAAGTCTTGGACCTTCATATAAAGTTTGAGAATGATCCAACGGTGTTAGAATATATGATGATGATGTTTATGTGACAACTCCAACAAAGCTCTCCAAACCCTCAACAATGGCTTCACTTTTTCTTTCACCTTTCCTTCTCTTGCTCTTAGCTCACAAAAATGATAAAGTATGACCACTTTTGGCTTGTCTAACTTGGGTTAGATTTTAGTTTTCTTGACTTAGTGCATGTTAGTCATATGTCATTAACTGAGGCAAGTTAGGAAATTAGTGGGCTAGGTATCATTTAGCTAAGTTTAGTGGAATCCAAGTATCCCTCTTGGTGGCAGCCCCATCCATGAAACCTTCCCTCTTAGTGACATATGTCCAATTGTGACACGTGTCATCCACATATGTTGCCGCGTATTGTTCCGTTGGCACAACCAGGTGTTTTCTTCCGTATCATCCTGCGTAATCTATTGCTGGAATATTTTGCTGTATTATTTTAGGCTACTCCTAAAGCTTGTTGTACTCATGCCCGACCTAATTTCAATATTCAAACTCTCAATTAATTAACTAACTGACCAATTAATCGCTCGGTTTACGTTTGTTTGCATCTCGGACTCGTTTCAACTCCGATTCTCCTTAAACATGAAACACGAGCTAACTAACATCAAAGGAACATGATTAAGTCTATAATTATACTTAATCTCTTCCTTAAATCCTAGTTAAGAAATCGGACTGTTACATAAGCCCTCCATAAATTCTCAATCGCAAGTGGGGGTGTCACTGGGTATTAATAAAGATGGTTTATTTAAAATTTTTATATATATATATATATATTGAGTTTAATTCTCAGTATAATTTTTTAAGCAATCAATCAATCATATTAGTTGGTGGTGTAAAAAAATTATACCAACACCACAAATCAATTTAATCAATATATTTTTTGATTTAATTGGTATCCACTATCAGTATAAATATTTTTTTATATTGTCAATCAATAATAAATTATCACATTACAAAAAAAATGTTTAACTCTTACCATAACAACTTTAAAAGACATACATATGATTATTTATAATTGATTGACAGTGTAAAAATATTTGCACTGACAATGTATTGAAATTAAACTCTATAATTTTATCAAAGAAATAACTGAAATAATTAATACTTTCTATAGTGATTTTTTTTATACTAAACAAATTATTTTAAAAATTCTGGGGGAAGCCATTGCTCCCTCCAGCTATAACTAAGATCCGTCGGTGCAAGTGGTGCGGCTCGTTCTTGAACTCTAGAGCCTCCCGTTTCCTTAAATGACTCTCCCAGTCTACTTTTAGTCTTTTACACTTTGTATGGTGAGAAAATGAGAGGCAATAAAAAAGGAGAAAAGAACAATAATGGAAAGAGAGATTGTCTCTTGTTTGAAAATGAAGAGAAAGAAAAAAATTTATGTGAGGCTCGCATAAATTTTTTGCTAAACCCCTATTTTGGTCTCTTATCTTTATTTTAGTTTTCATTTTGGTCCATTATCTTCTTCTTTTTTGTCGTTTTGGTCCCTTATCTTTCAACCGTTAACCTATTTTGGTCGCTTCCGTCAGTCCGTCGTCGTAAGTCGCCGGAAACTGTCGCCATCAGTCGTCGGAACCGCCGTCATCGCCGGAAACCATTGCCGGAATCTGGTCCTTCTTCCTACTTCTTCCTCTCATTCCTTCTTCCTCCTTCCTCTCCCCTTCCTTAAATCTCATTGATGTTGTCATTATTTCATGGAGGAAGAAGGAGGAAGAAGGAAGGGGAGGAAGAAGAAAGAAGGAAGAAAGGAGGAAGAAGGAAGGGGAGAGAGAAAGAAAACGAGATTTTCTCTCTCTAAAACTCAGATTCCGACGACGGTTTCAGGCGGCTCACGGTGGATGCCTAACGCCTTCAATACAAAACTGACGGAAGAAACCAAAATGAAAACTAAATAAAAGATAAGGGACCAAAACGATAAAAAAAGAAGATAAGGGACCAAAATAAAAATTAAAACAAAGATAAGGGACCAAAATATGGGTTTAGCCTAAATATTTTTTTCCCAATTGTGATGATAAAATGCTAAACTAAAGGGGGTAATGTGTGGGAAGAAAATGCCAAAAACAAAGTATAATGTGGGATGTTGATTAAGAACTTTTATGTCATTTTAAACTTCTTCCCTATTTTTTTATACATATTTTTATGTTTCTCTTATATCAAACAACTCTTAAAATTTATTAATTTTCTCGTCAATATTCTTTCTATCCATGTTCTTTGTTTCTCTTTTATCTAATTCTATTTTTATTCCCAAGCAAGACATTGATAGGGAAAATTTACACTTCACTCCTACTAAAGTCACTTTACAAATAGGTACAACTATATAGGTGACGTTTGGAAGATCTTATTTAAGCTCATTTTGACTTATCTGATGACATAAGCTTTTATGCAGTGTGTTTGACAGAGCTTATAAAAATAACTTATGTCATCCCATAAGGAGTTTTTGACTTATTTTCATAAGTTACTGGGAGAAGCTTATGGAACTATCATAAGAGCTTATGCACTAAACATCATCTCCATGTTTTTCACTATTCGAATCCTCTCACGCCCCTTTCTTTCTTTTTCTTTCTTTAAGCGCTTATGACATAAGCTCTCATGTGATAAGATCTTATATGATAAGCTCTTAATTAAGTTGTTTACCCAAACGTACTCATAGTAATAGTCCTTTGTTTAACTTAAGAAATGAATTATTTTTTGAATCTTTTCTAGTCAACTATAACACACTATATATAAAAATGAAATAGGACTAATTGTCGCTTCATTTTTATATATTCCAAACAAACATAAGATAAACGTTCCATTCAATCCTAATTCCCTTAAAATAAATTCATGCTTGAGTAAAAATGGCCAAACTGTATAATTGGTGGGAAGAAGTTATGTAAAGGAAAGGTGCTTCAGATGCTAAATTAAAGAAAAATAATAATAAATAAAGAGAGGAGAGGGGGGATTTGTTAATGGAGTCCACCCACCGTCCCTCTGGTTTATATTTCTTTTCCTTTGAAATTTTAATTATTATATTCAAATTGAGCAATATATATATATATATATATATAAATATATATATATGATGCCATGGTTCTTTGAAGTTCCCTAAACTCGTATGCGGAGAAGTTGGAAGAAACCATCTCGTACAGTCGTAGACACAACAAAGGAAATAATGCAGCCACATCACGTGTAATTTTTAGAAAAGATGGACTTGTCACGTGACTATCTGAAAATGCAAACGGGGAAATCAAGAAAAGGTTCGGTCCATTTTACTATTGTAGATCCAATGTCTTTGTGGGTTTCCCTTACCAATATCATACCAACCAAACGTTTTCATTAATGTTCACTTTTAGATACCATTCCCTCACCCTACCCCAACTCTTTTTCCAGTTTCCTCTCACCAGTCCACTTAGCAACATTTTCTTTGATACTAGTAAAAAAGATTGAAATGAATAAGGATAACCCCTTCATTAAAGTTTTCGAAACAAAAAAATATATAAAACAAGTTACCAATAGTTTATGATAGGGACATATTTGTATCCATATTAAGATCAAGCAATCCAATAGTGCTTGGATGAGATAGCATATGTCTCTTCCGATTTAATCAGTGATTTCGAATTCGAATCTAAACCTTAGAAATACAGCAACATTAAAATCATTGAAAGAAAACTTTGTTGCTCTTGTGATTAGGGTTGGCAATGGAGTGAGACGGGAGCGAGTTTTTCATTCCCTGACCCCGACTCCAAAAAAAAAACCCTGCTGTTCTGGCTCGCCATCGGGGTTAGTAAATAAATCCTCATCTCCGCCCTAACAGGGGTCGGGTTTCCCCGCTCCCAACAATGAGAAACTAAATTTAAAAATTATTATGTTTTAATTGAGATTAACAACTCAAAAATTGCACTTTCAGAAAATAAATAAATAAATCATTCACACAATTACAACAATCAACTACTCAACATTGCTGGCGTGGTGGTTCGGCGCCTCGTCCCTTAACCAAGTGATTGTGTGTTCGATCCTTGGGAACGGAACGATAACGCGAGGTAGCACTTTGCCCTTAATTGGCCGACCCGATGCGGAGTGGTTGAGCACTTGCCACCATTTTTTCACACAAAAAAAAAAGAAGATAAATTTCACCAAAAAAAATTTACAACAATCAACTATAAATTGAGACTTACTTTTCTTTTAGCTGTAAATTAAAAAAAAACTAGTTTTTTATAAGTACTTCGTTATGCTTTAAATAACACTGATAATATCAAAACACCATAATAAAAGAACAATCAAATTTTATGCAATTTTTCAAAACAAAAACGTAATCATTTTTATATAATAGAACCTTTCAATCAAAACAAATCCAACCCCTACATAGATGTATGAGGGTATTTTCATAATTACGTAAATAACAGGACGAGTATCAGTATCATCATTCCCGCCCCTGCCCAAGATTCTGCAAAACCCGAACCTGAACCCAATCAAAGCAGATTTTCCCCATCAAAGTCGGGTAGGTTCGGGTGCGTTGCCATGTCTACTTGTGATCCTACCCAGCTTGATTAGTCTACGTAATTGCTAACAAATATCCTGAAAATTCAAAAAAAGTTTGAAATCAGACATGATAAAACGCATGTTAATATGTTATAGGTTAGTAAAAATGGAACAAAATAATTTCAGCAAGACAAACAGCTGAAGAAAAATATATTTTTGGTAGATAAAAAGGAGAAATAATACGAGAGAAGGGAACATGTAAAATCTATGGATCATGTCTATCTTCCCAATAAAAAAAACCGTTTTATTCTTTAATCATTGTCCCTAAAATAATAAATAACAAAATCATATTTTAAATAAATCAATTTCAAATAAAAACTTAATTCTTTTAATTCTTTAAAACATTAATTAACACTAGAGTAACTGACCCATGCCATGCATGAGGAATATGCTAATTTTTTCGGATTTCATTGAAAAATATGTAAATTGTTAATTTCATATTTTTAGTTTAAATTTTTTTGTTCGGGAATTATATACCACAAATTATTGATTTATGAGGTTAATTATGCATAAATAATTTTTAAAAAATATTGTTATGTAAAATATAAAAGATAAATCCTCGTATAAGCTTAATTATAATTTTTTTTAATCTATTTGATTTATGAACCTTCTCTCTTAAAATTGTTTTTTATTCTTTACCCATGCAAGTTAATCATTATTATAATATATATTTATCTATCATATTTTATCTTATCTCTTTAAAATCTATTTGATTTATTTATCCTCTTATCCCCATGCAAGTGAACTATTTCTAGAAAATATATTTATGTATCGTATTATTAATTTTATTATCTCTTAAAAATCTATTGATTTATTTATCATTTTTTCCCGTGCAAGTTAACTATTTATAGAACATATATTTATTTATCATTTTTTTCTTCTCTCTTTAAAATCTATTGGATTTATTTCTCCTCTTTCCTCCATGGAAGTTAATCAATTTTGAAAATATATTTATCTATCATAATATATTTCTCCATCTCATTTGAAAATCTATTTGATTTATTTCTTTTTTTCGTAGCAAATTAACCATTTTTTAAAATATATATTTATCTATCATATTTTTTATTTTCTCTTGAAAATCTATTTGATTTATTTCTCTTGAAAATAAAAGGAGAACATAGAGACAGAGAGGGAGGGAGACGAATTATACGTATGTGAATGAGAGTATAAATGTTAGGATTGTGCTGAAATAGGTATTTTTTTTTAAATAATTTGATTGAAGATTCAAATTTGAATACAAATTATTGTAGTTAATGCTAAAATCATTGACCCATAGGGAATTGGCATGATTGCACTAATTAAAAGCTGGACATAAAAACCTTTCATAATTATGAAAAAAAATCGTTAGGGGTATAAATGCTTTATACGAAATAATGCATTAAATGTGAAATGCCTGAGGAGATAACACTTGAAAGAACATTTAATGATTTTTATTCATAAATGTATATAGTATAATAGATGGATATAGTATAGATATGGATTTGTTTTGGCCATAAATGTGTATTTTCACGGCATCGATAAATTTTTCACACTAAAAATAAAAATTATCTTACAATCATAATAAAACTGTTTTGAAAATATTACAATTATTTTAAATTATCTTTGATAAAAAAACAACACTCAAGACAACCAAAAATCAAACATGTACAAACCAAAGAAAATCCAGCATGACAAAAGTTAACTAAATAATTCAATAGTGCCTTGATCAATGAAAAAGTCTAGTCCTTCTCAATCTTTATCAATTGATTATTCTTTTTAACCTGATTAGCTCATTTATTATGTAATATAGTTCTTTATTGAAATTTATTTTTTTCATTTAAAAACATATAAATATCTATTTTTTTAAAAAAATTATTGAAAACATATAATATAGTTATTTTATTGAAAATCTTTTTTTTTCATTTAAAAACGTATAATATAGATATTTTAGGTTTTACATTGACTAAAAACGTATAATATAGCGGTTTTTACATTGTTTAAAAAGCACCTCCCCTTTTTGCTTTTTATCAGACCCATTGCAACAAATCCAATACCCGATCTGATTATCATTTGATTGTGATATTGTTTGCTATTTTCCATAGATGACAAATCTTATTATTAAGTTTCATTCTTTGTACATTCCTTGGTGAATTTTGAATTCTTGTATTATATTATCATTGAATAGTCAATTTAAAATGTTATCAAATCGAACTCATTTTGCATCTATAAAAATATTAGAATCAATGCTTAAGTTGATTCATTATTTTCTAATTTTTCAGTGAATCTATATTTATGACAATAACCCGGTAGTCACCCGGTATATTTAATATTGATGCTTCTAATATCAATCAATCTTGGTAAGTTACTATAATACTTCAAAATGGTAGCCTTCATGCCTTGATGATTTCGGATTATGTTACATATTAAAAATGTTGTGGTCCGGAATTCATACATGGTTACTATTTTCACCATCATATAGGCTACACTTTTCCTAGTTAAGCTTATGGTAAAGATAAATATTTTATCAACATTAATTAGTGGGATTTGTAGTGACTAAAGAACAAACCAAAGGTTTAAGAAGAACAAACTTTGCACATAAGGGATAAAACAACACGAACCCAAACCATCTTAATATAGAATGAAAAAATGACCGTCAACATTGATTATATTATGTGATACTGGAAAGCACAATCACAGTAGCTGGTCCAATTTTTTCGCATTAGACTGTCACTTTCAGAAAAGGATTCCAAGAAAAAAAAATTAGAGCCATGTTTCATTGATGAAAAATATATCAATCTGCTGCAAGATAGAATCATAATAAGGAGTAACAAAAACCAAGAAAAAATGCCTCTTAAATATTGATCATTTTAAAAGAGAAACAACAAAAGAATAAATATCAAATACGTACTTAAACTATTGGAAATAGAGTCTTCAGAAATCTTGAAAAAATGTTTTAACAAAAAGTTATTAGTGTAAAAAATTGATCCAAAATTCAACTGTTATTAACAAAAGAAACAATAGAAATTTAGTTCATTCCATTGTATGCAAATGTGCCAAAGCAACGTCATCTAACAAATTAAATTCTCATTTAGACAAATCAAACCTCAATGGGAGAACATTTATATTCATCAAAGAATGTAGTCCACCTAAATATTATTCTAACATGAAGAGTATTGTACTAAAATGATGCAAATAATTTGATGATTGACACATCAAGTTCAATTAATTAAATGTCCAAAAATTGAATACATGAGATGATGGAATTACCTTGAGATTTTGCGAAGGAGGAAAGTTGAGAAGGAGGGACATTACTTGAGGTGCATCTCAACAAAAAGCAAATAACAAAACCTAAAACTAAACAAAAAAAAAATTAAAAATACCTCTTCTAGATGTGCTGGTCGCACCTTATATGGTTGCAGCAACAGTAAGGGAAGGCACGTCACAGTGGGTTGTTGTGAAGTGACATTGCTAGATTGGAGCCGTTTTGTAGGGATATTGCTCAGGATTTGAGAGAAAAAATGTAAGCATAAAAAAAATGTTGTGAGAAAAACATAAGCATAAACAGAAATGAGGGGAAAGGAATAAAGAAGAAATGTTGAGAATAAAGATAAAAGGTGGGAGAGGTGGTTTATTTTTTTCGATTGATTGGAACAATATCACCGATTCTGATTTGTTTTAATTTTCAAATTGAAATCTCAACTTTAGTCACATGACTGATTGATTGTCTCTTTGAAATTTGAAAAATTGTTGTTCAGAATAATAAAATGGTCTTTTAAATTTTATATTTTATAATCAATGTATTATTTATGGTTGAAATTTGAATCGTTATTAATATAATCAAATTCTAATCAATACACTTTTTTCTACGGAGATTGCATTTGAAAATTTGGATATGAGAAATCAAATCCATATCAAAACTTACCATATAAATGCTATATCAAAATATTTGAATTTGAATATTTTTAAACATTGCTACGTAATTGAATATTCAGATACTGCAAACATTCAAGGTATCCAATCAAAGTCAGAATAGAATTATAACGTGCATTGATGATAATTTTTTTAATCATTCTTGTATTGACACATAAGTTCTATTGATGTATCATTGTTCAGAGAAGAGAAATTACCTTAGGGACATTTTCCTTTGTATATATAATAGATTTGCCTAATACAATTTGTCTTCTAATCTATCAGAATTGCCGTTATTGTTTTGTTGGCTATGGGCTTTCTTTGTGTCCCGTGATATAGAAAGAAGGGAAAAAGCCCAACAGCAACTCATCGTGCCATTAAAAGACGATGCTGACCCAGTACGACGTCATGCCATAACGTCGCTATGACATCATCCGTGGCTACTTTTTACTTTTTAATTTTTGAGTGGGGCAAGTTGGTCACGGAAAAATTTCGGGACTAACTTTTACTTGATGAAAAAAATAAATTAATTTTTTAGTCTCTTAGATTTTCAAATACAAGACATATTAGAGATTAGTCCATAGATTTAGTTTTGCGTTCATTTACTTGTATACATGTTTTATTAAGCATCATATTTGACCCAATCCTGTGTGATCTATGACCAATTTTCGTCATAAAATATTAATAAAAAATTATATAATTTTTATGTATTTGAATTTTAAAATTATACACGTTATTTATTTTTTATTCTTTTTTTAAAGAGGAAATTCGTCGTAAGACACACATGACCACTAACATGCCAAATAAGATGGTTAATGAGATACATATGTAAGTAAATGAACATTAGAACTAAATCTAGGGACACATGTATCCCGTGTTTGAAAATTCGAGAGACTAAATAATTAAATTTTTTTTAAGGGACTAAAATTGAGTCCCTGAATTTTTTCAGCGGCCAATTTGGACTTTCACTCTTATTTTATGCACAAAGTAATTATTTCTAAGTTTAATTGTTATAGTGTGTAGTTTTTCTTTTACACGATTTAAGATAGTTAGGATAAAAGTAAAAAAAATATTTATTGATGTGACAATTTATAATTGGATATGTGTAAAAGAATTTTACTATTAGTATATATCAAATAAGCTGTTATTTTTTTAGGATTACAATGGTATACACTGTAAAGCCCTTGTAAAATACATGTTGTTTTCTAAAGTATAGTAGTTGATAAATACTTACCAATAAAAAATAATTACCAAAAATAGATGCTATTAACTTTTTCGTACCAGTAAAAAAAAAAAACTTTTTCGGTAAAGCCAATTTAAAATATGTTACTGTGTGCGATCAATGTTTAATGATAATTTACTCAAAGCGCAGTTTAAATAATGATTATATATAAAATCCAATATTTGGAATATGGAACACCTATTTACCACATGCATGGAAGCAACCAATGTCTCGATATGAAAAGTAAAATATGTTATAATTGAAGTCGAAAAAGTATGCAATTCGTAAATTATTAAGAGTAGATCACATTATTCGATCAGTGTAATGTTGTGTCTAATGTGGATAAGGTGGGTAAACTTAGCACTAGCTGCATCTACTCTCCACTTGTTGGATCGATTTTTTATGGGAAAAATTACATGACTTTCATTTTATCTCTCTCCTATATTATTTTCTCTTGTCTTATTTTCTATTTTTTTATTGTTTTTTTTCTTCTAAAATATATTAAAATCATCTAACTTTTCTATAAAAAAAAAAAAAATCAGAGATCCGGATCCGAAAAAGTTATAAGAAATGCCACAACTTGTGTCAGTTTGTCCTATTCATACTCCCACTGAAAAGAACTAAGAGTGAATATTCAAATTTAATCCCAATGGAAAGGAACTTATCTGTTGATGTTATTACTTTTTTTAATTTTCGGGAAAATTAGTATGGAATCTGAGGGCCGGCTGGTTTGTTGGCCGGCACAAGTGCGTCCTGATTCCTACCAAACTTCATTGGCCACTTGAGGTCACAACTGCAGATCCCTCGATAAGGTGTTAAAATGACTGAATCACCTTTTAGTATTTAAAATTATAGCACGATGATAAGTTGGTTCTTCACGTTAAAAAATGTTTAATGATGGTTTTTAATTTGGGGAACATAACATAATAAACCTTTTTCAATTTGTAAAACGTTTTTGCATATTTCTTAATATGAGAAACCAACTTGTTACTGTCTTATAATTTCATGGACTAAAATGATAATTCACTAGTGTTAAAATGGGTCAAATATGATGGCTATCTAATTAATTTAGGTTAAAGTAATGTTTTGATCCCTATACGTGATATTGATTTTCAATTTGGTCCCTATACGTAAAAAGTTATCGATTTGATCCCTATACGTGACACTGATTTTTAATTTGGTCCTCACCGCTAATTGGTCCCGATATAAGAGGACCAAATTGCAAATTATTGTCACATGTAGGGACCAATTCAACAAAAAAAATTGAAATCGGTCCCTACATGTGACAATTATTTTCAATTTGGTCCCTACATGATATAATAATTTGCAATTTGGTCCCTCTTATATAGGGACCAATTAAGTGTGAGGACCAAATTGAAAACCAGTGTCACGTATAGGGATCAAATTGATAACTTTTTATGTATATGGACCAAATTGAAAATCAGTATCACGTATATGGACCAAAAGATTACTTTAACCATTAATTTAATATAATTATATAGGTTGATTTTTGTGAATGGTTAGAACATACATGCCTAACACACCATTTGAATTGAACGCAATTATTGGTAGACAGTACACAAGTAAAGAACCTAAACATCCACTATTGCCTTTGATCCAAAGAGAAGAAGAAAATAAAGCAAGCACGGTCTATTAAAGTTTCAACTATGAGAATAAATTTTCTATCCTGAAACATCGACGTCGTGAACTTTCCTACTCCTACTACTCCACAGTCTCCACTACCATTTTTGTGGGCTAGTGATGACTTTTAGTGGTCCCTTTCCTTTTGTCTTCAATTCACTCACATGTATCATGTACCCCTATCCTAAAGTAACATGCTCTTTACAGTTGCCTCTTCTTGCAAGTAATCTCAGCCATTATTAAGGTTGACTGACTTTCAAAGTATAAAAGAAAGGATATTAAATTATTAATCTTATCTATTTATTTATTTTTCTTATTCTATTATGCTTGTGGACACCTGTTGTGGCAATTGATGTTTTGAAATGACATTTTAGGACAGACATATGCAGCAGTCGATCTTTTGGTAATGCATCTTAGCAAAAGAATAATATATATGGAGAGCAGAGACGGAGAGAATTTGGGCAAGGTTATGGAAAGTGCTTAGTGATATTCAATATTTATGGGTTATTTGAGTTTTCTCTTCCTTTGATTTTTTCTTTTAAAAAAAGAATCTCAGTTATAACATAATTATGAAAAATGTAATACAAACTAGCACAGATGATCTATTTCTCTCAGTTTTACACGACTTACAATGACAATATTCAATGTATAAATCTTGAAATGGTGGAGCTTAGTTAGAAATTTTCTAATAATTCTTATAAGTGGCAATCAAATGATTCAAATGTGATTTTTGGTTTGTAAAAGACGAATTAATAACATGATCCAATGGATGATGTATAAGCTCACTAATATGATGATTCATTTGTTATGAGCTATTGACACCCGATACTTGATCTATGTAGGCGACAGTTTAAACATAAACTCACGTAAACTTATAGACCCATGATGGGAGGTGTATAGGGTTACTATATATTCTTTGACTAGATCCCATCTACCATAACAGATATTACAATCTATCGCTCTACGGCTTGTCTCATTAAAAGTTGTGATTTGGGACTATACAAGTAAAGGAAGACTCGGTCTTTTGATTTTCAGGAACTCAACGACGTGGAGATAATTTCTCTAATAAGTGTGATCACGTCTTCAACAAATAAGTACTAATCAGTGATATAATTTCATACAATGACATATAAATGTTCAATTTAATCTAACACACATAACATGTATACTACTTTTTTTTTACTGATATAAGAATCATAAGATGCATGATACTAAATAAATATAATTAATTATATATGAAAGAGTATTTTTTTTTTTAAGTCCTAAAAAGTACAAGCATGTTCAGGTTGGTTTTCCAATGAATTTTGATATCAATTACGAAGACATCAATTTGTTTTTCTAAAAAAGATTGACATCAATTTGATCTTTTAATAATAATAAAAAGTACCATTAATTTTATCCCCCAGACTCATAAAATCATCAATTTAATTCCCCAATCATATAAATTACATCAATTTAGTTTTTACGTCTCAGCAGTCTGTATAGAACAACGATTTTAATCTAATTTTCACGATTAAGTAATTAAATCAATGTTAAAATTATTTGAATAATCAAAGTTATAACACGTTTACTTTTGGAGGTAAAAAAGAGTTTACCTGTTTATTGTAATATAAAATGAATGTTAGGGTGGTGTAGATAAGATGTGTAATACTAAATAAAAAAAATTACGACGTCCGAATATTTAAGGATGTCATAACTTTATTTTTATTTTTTGATAAGCAAAAATATATTAATCAATGGTATAAAGGGTACCTTATCCCGTATACAAAACAAAGGTATCATACGGAAGCATCAATGTAACTGAAATACTAGATAAATGACTAGTATTGGTATTAAAAAAGACTAACCAAAGATCCGAAAACTAATATAATACTCAATACCCCAACACCTTAAACACAATAGATAACAACCCTGCAAGTAAAAATAAGAGACTTAAGGTCCACCATCTGTCAAGATCCACCACCAAGCACCAGCCAAGATGATAGTCAATTCTAATAGCAGCGCATGGAGAACTGAAATTGAGAATGAAAAAGAGTCTACATTGAAACCTCATGTACATATCTTAGTATTCCTTGGCAGCCAAGTAAAGCAATCAAGTCTAAAGACATAATTTAATCTTAATGATTAGTCGCAGTAGTTGGTTTGCAACAAGAGATTAGAATATTCAAACCCGTTGAACAATGTTCCAGAATAGGATCAAACGACAAAACAAATGCAGTGCTGCTATTTAAACGCACTGATTAAGCAGCTTATAAACCATACACAAAGACAAACTGTTGATGTAGCCAGATATCAGATTCAACTAGTTTTGTAAATTATGAGGGGAAGAAAAGGCAGTACATTAGTTGTTACTACAATAACACCTACCCCTCCCCCAAAGGTGGCCTTGAGCATTATTTGGTGGTACGACCGCACAGGACCCCATTTTTTTAGGGGCACCAATTTCTTTTTACTCGATATATATTTGGTTTATAAAAAAAAGATATTAATTTCTCAATTCGCAACAGGTACCCAAAATCTCTGGGACGGCCTGAACCCGTATCGGAGAAGACCGCGAATTTGGTAACTATGCTCCCCCTATCAATATAAGCTGGGGCTTCGAATAGATTTGCCGAAACTTTCTTTTCCTGTGCAACTTGTTTAGCAGATTGAATCAAACATAAACAATGGATAAAGATAAGATGGAATATTTATGAATAATGTTGCCATCTTGTGCCGTTTCTCACACAAGCTTTTTGTACAGAATTTTCTAAAATCTAAAACCCTTTGGCTTTTGGAGCTTGCACCATAATTGACTATATACAGGAATAACCATTCATTCTCAAAACCAGAAAAGCTTTGGACTGCCATCTTTTATGGCAACTTAGTCTTACATTATAAACTATCTCAGACTCCATAGTAATAATGATAATGGTAATAAAGGTTATAGACACAAACCATCCAGGGGGAGCACACCTTTTCCCTATCTCAAACTTTATTTAAGAGTAGCTACCCCATATTAGGCCTGCTTGACATCTACTACTCCAGGTTCAACAGGTTTTACTGGAGCTGACACAGAATCTACCTCAACCTGCTAAAACATTGATATTCATATTTAATGGCAGCTTCAAACATTAAATCATCAACATGGGTTTGTAGGCATGCACCTATGTCAATGCAAGCATTACACATCATATTCATGTCACAAACACCCAAATTAGAACCCATCATCATATATCATATGGAGCGGCAACACCCAAAAAGGAAAACAGAAGGATCATCGAACTCAAACAAATGGCACACTTAATTGGAAAGATGTGAGCAACATAAATTTCATTTTCAGGTGTTAGTGAAATGAAATACAGGACATGCAGAATAAAAAACTCCTGACTAAGCCATACATTCTTCTGACAAACAACAAAAGGCAGACTGGTATTCATTCCTTCTGTCTAAAGATATTCGTACAACATCAATAACATGAGCTCTTGTCAATTAAGCCAAATATGCATGACTATTGTACTTGCCGAGGTTATTAACCCGGCCACCGAGCCCAAGTACCCGGCCCGGTCCAGAAATTATAAAAGGGGCAGTACCCCTCATAAGAAGAGGACCTTTTCACTGAACACCGGTGACTCTCCCTTAAGCGTGTTAGAGGAACTAGCGTCGACCAAGAGACTATCAAACAGTCCTTGCTCCCTAGTACTCGTCCGATACAAAATTAAGGGATCGAGATCACCGCCCCGCCAAGGGATGAACCTAGAACTATGTCTGGCTTTGATTCCCACTGGGATACGTAGGACCGGAATCACTGAATTCTGTCAAGCCCAAATCATAAAATAACCCCCTTGGTATCACGTTCTATGGCGAGATTCTGACAAAACGGATCTTGGCAGGAACATTTGGCGCCGTCTGTGGGAATCGAAGCAAAACTTTCTCATACCACAAATCATGGGGAATACAGGAAGATGGAAGAAAGACCGGGAGAGAGAAAATGGGGAAGGTGGCCAACCTCAACCAAAACCGCCTGATGGTGTAGGGGGAGGGGCTGGCGTGAGAGTATCTTTTAGAGGCAAACTGATGGGTGCGAAAGAGCCTCTTCCAAGGACGCAAAAGGTCAACTTGTTGGCTAATAAGATGTTTAAGGTTCAATGGGATGAGGGGGATCGGTTGAAACCAAGATGCTACATCAAAGGGGAAATCTTGGAGGAATTATGGAAGCCATGGAAGGATGCAGTGTTCGTGACTCTACTTGGTAAGAGTATTGGGTTTCTAGCAATGAGGGATAGATTGAAGGCAGCATGGAGGCCAATTGGAGACATGGATATGGTGGATATTGGCCATGGATATTTTATGGTCAAGTTTGATCTTGAAGCTGACAGGAGAAGGTGATTTCGGAGAGGTCCGTGGATGGTGTTTGATCATTGTGTGGCGGTGAGACCGTGGGAACCTGATTTTGTGGCGTCCGAGGTGAAGATCAACAAAACGCTGGTATGGATCAGATTAGGGGTCTAGGAATGGAGTACTACGATGAGAGTGTCTTACTAGCATTGGCTACTCGTAGTCGGTGTTAGATGAGAGTTGATATAAGAACCATGGAGGTGTCCAGAGGTAAATTCACTAGGGTTTGTGTAGAACTTGAGCTGGACAAACTTGTGGTAGGAAGTTTTGGTTAAAGTAACGGATGGTTTCACGTAGAATACGAAGGACTTCACTTCTTTGTGTAAGTAGTGTGGCATGTTTGGGCATATTGGCAAAAGCGCACCTTAGAAAATGAGGTCAATGCAGAGGAGAATATGGTGGCGGAAGAGGGTGCGGGTGTGGGTGTGGCTGCGGCGGAGCAAGCAATACCAGGAACAAATTCAAAATCGAAAAACCCTAATCAAGATTGCGAGATTTCGGGATGGGGGCGTTACATGGGGATTGGATTGAGGTTCAAAAACCCAAAAAGCTCGCACGTGGGGCCAAGAAGATGGGGGGAGATAATAGTCGTTTTAATGACAGACTCAATCCAAATCACAACAAATTTGCCGTATTTAAAGATATGGATAAGGAAGGTAGTGGTTTTGGTGGTAAGGAGGGTGCTAGAGGATCATGTTATCAACAAGGATATAATAATTTTAATGGAGATAAGGTTTGGGTGAAGAAAAAAAGGCCTAGAAAAGAGGGACAGAATGCCGTGAATAAGGGGATTGAGGATATTCCAAATATTTTCTCAAAACCATTAAATTCACAAGTTGTGTCAGGTGGTAGGATGACCACTAACCAACTCGAGCCACATATAGGAATAACGGAGGGCCCACCAATGAATAAAATGGTTGGGGTGAAGGGAATCATGAAGGGTAAGCAGAATGAGGGAATGGACCAGGCAGAAACTTTACGTGAACATGGCATCTTTACAGCCATGCATGTGGATATGGTGAGCCCTAATCACCTAAGGCTTCTTGATGAACCAGAACCTCCGGACTTGAATAAAGCGGGCAAATCGCATGAGAGAGGAAATGAGGTGTTGGAATAATCTGCGTGTTCCTTGGTGAAAATCATCAGCCCATGATTTAAATGTGCCAAGGTTAAATGGCGACTCTCAAATAGATCGAAGATAATCCTATCATAAAAACAAAGAGCAGTGGTAATGTGTTAAAGGAGAATGGTATCAAGTTATTATATGCACATTCACAATGTGGAGAATTCCAAAGGGTGTATCAAGCATCTGAGGTCACTTTGAGGGAAGTTTCCCGTTCACTCCATCTCTTTAATTACATATTTTCACTTTGCTTCCATGCTAGGGAGCAGTTGTCATATAGCATGTGTCATTTGATCTTGTTGATTAATTTTTTGAAGCATGTCGACATACTCAATGAGGCAGAGCGAAGCCGAGTTTAGGCTCAATCCGGTGTCTCGCAAGGATTGATTCTTCAAGGCCGAGTACGAGCCAGTTAAAGTTCAAAGGCCAAGTCTGAGCCTGATGGCCGAGTTCGAGCCAAATCTCTAAAGGCCAAGTTTGAGCCTGGTGGCCGAGTACGAGCCAATAGCCGAGTTCGAGCCAAATCTCTAAAGGCCAAGTTTGAGCCTGGTGGCCGAGTACGAGCCAATGGCCGAGTCCGAGCCAATTACATTCTAAAGGCCAAGTTTGAGCCTAATGGCCGAGTTCGAGCCAATTACATTCTAAAGGCCAAGTTTGAGCCTAATGGCCGAGTTCGAGCCAATTACATTCTAAAGGCCAAGTTTGAGCCTGGTGGCCGAGTACGAGCCAACGGCCGAGTTCGAGCCGATTACATTCTAAAGGCCAAGTTTGAGCCTGGTGGCCGAGTACGAGCCAATGGCCGAGTCCGAGCCAATTACATTCTAAAGGCCAAGTTTGAGCCTAATGGCCGAGTTCGAGCCAAATCTCTAAAGGCCAAGTTTGAGCCTAATGGCCGAGTTCGAGCCAAATCTCTAAAGGCCAAGTCTGAGCCTGGTGGCCGAGTACGAGCCAATGGCCGAGTTCGAGCAAGTCAAATTTCTAAAGGCCAAGTTTGAGCCTAATGGCCGAGTTCGAGCCAAATCTCTAAAGGCCAAGTCTGAGCCTGGTGGCCGAGTACGAGCCAATGGCCGAGTTCGAGCCAGTCAAATTTCTAAAGGCCAAGTTTGAGCCTAATGGCCGAGTTCGAGCCAAATCTCTAAAGGCCAAGTTTGAGCCTGGTGGCCGAGTACGAGCCAATGACCGAGTTCGAGCCAGTCAAATTTCTAAAGGCCAAGTTTGAGCCTAATGGCCGAGTTCGAGCCAAATTTCTAAAGGCCAAGTTTGAGCCTAATGGCCGAGTTCGAGCCAAATCTCTAAAGGCCAAGTTTGAGCCAATGGGTGGCCAAGTCGAGCCAATGGCCGACGAGCCAATGGCGAGTTCGAGCGTCAAATTTCTAAAGGCCAAGTTTGAGCCTAATGGCCGAGTTCGAGCCAAATCTCTAAAGGCCAAGTTTGAGCCTGGTGGCCGAGCACGAGCCAATGGCCGAGTTCGAGCATCAAATTCTAAAGGCCAAGTTTGAGCCTAATGGCCGAGTTCGAGCCAAATCTCTAAAGGCCAAGTTTGAGCCTAATGGCCGAGTTCGAGCCAAATCTCTAAAGGCCAAGCCGAGCCGGTGGAGCACGAGCCAAAGTTCGATCAAATTTCTAAAGGCCAAGTTTGAGCCTAATGGCCGAGTTCGAGCCAAATCTCTAAAGGCCAAGTTTTAGCCAGGTGGCCGAGTACAAGCCAACTCACGATTTCGAGCCAGTAAAATTTCTAGAGGCCAAGATTGAGCCTAATGGCCGAGTTCGAGCCAAATCTCTAAAGGCCAAGTTTGAGCCTGGTGGCCGAGTACGAGCCAATGGCCGAGTTCGAGCCAAATCTCTAAAGGCCAAGTCTGAGCCTGGTGGCCGAGTACGAGCCAACGGCCGAGTTCGAGCCAGTCAAATTTCTAGAGGCCAAGTTTGAGCCTAATGGCCGAGTTCGAGCCAAATCTCTAAAGGCCAAGTTTGAGCCTGGTGGCCGAGTACGAGCCAATGGCCGAGTTCGAGCCAGTCAAATTTCTAAAGGCCAAGTTTGAGCCTAATGGCCGAGTTCGAGCCAAATCTCTAAAGGCCAAGTTTGAGCCTAATGGCCGAGTTCGAGCCAGTCAAATTTCTAAAGGCCAAGTTTGAGCCTAATGGCCGAGTCCGAGTTCGAGCCAGTTCAACTAACATTGGATGATGCAGTGTCAGCAAGTCAATATTCACTTCGTACATTGAAGACAACTAGCACTAATTATGAATAGACAGGGGAAAAGACAAGTCTGAAAATTCTGTCAGCTCTGTTGAACTAGACCCGAGAATTGACATAGCCCATTCAGGAGTTGGAGAAGTTCCAGCTTGGATCACAGCCCGATCATTGCACTAAGTCATGGTTGATGTATATAGTCGGTCTTTGACTCTTTTTCCTACCTCGGTATTTTGTCCCAAAAAGGGTTTTGACCGGGGAGGTTTTAACGAGGCACACCGCGGACTCCATCCAATAAAAGAATTTATTGTGAATATTGCTTTATTTTCTCTTATCTTGCCGAAGTATTTACTCGGCAGGCATCTTATTTTGGTGGCCGAGTTCGAGCCAGTCAAATTCTTAAGGCCAAGTTTGAGCCTGGTGGCCGAGTGCGAGCCATTTAATTTCTTAAGGCCAAGTCTGAGCCTAAAGGCCGAGTTCGAGCCATTGAAGTCATTAAAGGCCAAGTCTGAGCCTCAAGGCCGAGTACGAGCCACTAAATTATTGAAGGCCGAGTACGAGCCATTGGATTGTTTAAGGCCAAGTCTGAGCCTCAAGGCCAAGTACGAGCCATTAAATTGTTTAAGGCCAAGTCTGAGCCTCAAGGCCGAGTTCGAGCCATTGAAATTATTAAAGGAACCGAGCACAATGTCGAAGGTAAAAATGAGGCCGAGTTCAAAGCCGTAAAATACAAAAAGGAAGGCAGGTTCGGTTGAAGTAACAGCTTGAAATAAGGAAGGAAGAAAGTCCACATTGCCGAAGTATCAGCTCGGTTTAATACTTGTCAGCTCTTTCGCTTGTTTAAGCTCAGAGCTTGGGGGGCTTGTATACTGGCCGAGGTTATTAACCCGGCCACCGAGCCCAAGTACCCGGCCCGGTCCGAGAAATTATAAAAGGGCAGTACCCCTCATAAGAAGAGGACCTTTTCACTGAACACCGGTGACTCTCCCTTAAGCGTGTTAGAGGAACTAGCGTCGACCAAGAGACTATCAAACAGTCCTTGCTCCCTAGTACTCGTCCGATACAAAATTAAGGGATCGAGATCACCGCCCCGCCAAGGGATGAACCTAGAACTACGTCTGGCTTTGATTCCCACTGGGATACGTAGGACCGGAATCACTGAATTCTGTCAAGCCCAAATCATAAAATAACCCCCTTGGTTTCACGTTCTATGGCGAGATTCTGACAAAACGGATCTTGGCAGGAACAACTATCTTTTAACCATTATGGAGAGGAACATATTTTTCCCCACCGAGAATTAATGTCTTTATATGATCACCCTCCAAGAACAATGGATCAGCCTATCAGGTAACACAATTGCTACTTTCTCTGTGGTTGTGACAGGTGAACCTAAATCTTACCCTCCACTCCCTTCTTTCTTCTCTTACTGGCAGATGTTCTAAATTGCTTGTTTTGGCTGCGGATAGGAATCTCTTTAAGGCTATCAAAGTCGGTTCAGACTTCAGACGAGGTCATGGTCGCTACCTTCATTTTGCTGATCATACAATTCTCTTTCTAGATGAGGATGGTGATATCCTTGTTTATGTTCTTCCTATTCTTAAGTTCTTTGAGGCCATCTCTGGTAACAATGGTTAGAAGATTAACTTGGCTCAGAGTGGCTTGGCTGGTTAGAAGATGGATAATCATGTTCTTCCTTCCAAGGTGCTATGTCTGGTTGTCAAGTTCTGAAGTGGCCTCTTAGGAGATCCTTTCGCTGGTAATCCTTGAGCTACTTCCTTTTGGGATCTTGTGGTTCACAAGAATTCTAAAAGTTTGGTGCTTGGATAGTTAGAAGCATGCTTTTTACTCCGTGGGTGATCAGATCATCATCTTTTCGAAACCAGGAGGGAATAAAATACAAACTACCTCCTTCAAGTTTGGGTAGTAATCAAAGCCAGCACATGAAAATTGAAATCCTATACTATAAAACCCAAATCTTTGAAAAGCATTCAAAAACATTGAATTCAGTGTTAAATATTGTATAAAACCCAAGTGCTGACATTGTATGAAAATTGAAATCCTATACTATAAAACCCAAATCTTTGTGTAGTTGTAATTTGTTTCATAGAAAAAGAGTACATTATTATCCCAAGTGCTGATATTGTATACTTTTTTTGGGAAATAATTTCAGGCTATCGCTCATTCGCATCAGCAACTTGGCTCACCATTTCTGGAAGAGTTTTAGCTGGGCTGAGAGTTTAAATGGCACCCATGGCTGCACCCTCAAAAGTCAAAACAAGAGGTGTTGGCAGCAAATATCTGTTTTACAAATTTGGCATTAGCCAAGGAACATAAAACAGGCACACATGAAGAACAGTTCAAGTTGAAAACTTCTATTTTCCACAACAAATGAAGATTGAACATTTTGTGACAGCAAAATCATGTTTTTGAATGTTGAACAGAGATGTAATTTGATTAATTATAATATCATGGTAAAATCAAAACTCGATTCCAAAGCTCTTTAGATATATTATCATGCTCATATTTCCTCATGAAGCAAACTAAGGTTTGATTGTAAAAGATATAAATAATGGAATGGATGCACTTACCATAACATATTAGAAGAGAATATGTGCTATGTATTGACAATGGCAACGAGGAAAGGGGTAATAAGCAACCCAAGCAAACCTAAATGACATTCAATTCATTCAAAAGCAAAATCAGAAAATCAGAGTATAGGAGAGAGATGAAACGCGTTATTACCATGTCGTATAACGAATTATCTCTATCTAGGTTGGAATTGATGGAAGAAGGAAGAAATCAAGAACCCTAGATGAGATGAGAGCAGAACGGCAAAAAAAAAAAAAAAATGAATGGCCCATGCAGGTCTCGAACCTGCGACCTTCGCGTTATTAGCACGACGCTCTAACCAACTGAGCTAATAGGCCATGTTGCTATAACATCCGTATTTTATTTTATTGTTATTTAATTATACAAATTCTCACAATAAAAATACCTGAAAAATTAGAGGATTCAGATTGATACATCCTTTTAGACTAGGAATGTACACGAGCAATGTAAATTCACTAAATTACTACCATTTTTGAAAACATAACTTGCTGCTGCTAGGAGAAATGAGAACAACTTGTTCTGGCTCTGCCTACATCAATTAATATATCTGTAGCCACGATTAGAAACGTAAATGGATACGATAATAATGACTCCTGGAATCTGTTTTACAACTTCGCTTGGGGGTCAGTGTGTACTTAGCAATAGTCAATAGAAACCGAGGGGAACACAACCAGCATTAACTAAAATGAAAGGGCACTGATATAAAGAGCGGTTTTTTAAGGCCAAAAATAAAATAGTTACGCATAGCTTTAAGGATTTTTTTTGCCTTTTATCACATGGAACACAATCAGAATTTGTTTGCATATCAAAGATTAAAAAAGTTACACCATGACGCCACAAAGAACCTTGAGATTAATTGATATGTTTGTTGAGCATATCCATTTTAATTTTAGCAAAGCTTGTTACAGACAGATTTTGATTGTGTTTCATAGAACTCAAGTCTCCATATGCTCGCCTTCCCTAGGCGACTCAGGAAACTAGTTAAAGCACAATTTCTCACCCGTGTTGATCAAATCATGTTCTTTGTAACTGTTGGGACTTTCTGAACCCTAACATTCTTAGTGGAGTCTCAAACGGATGACTTACAGTCTTACATTCATCAAAGCGATGGATAAAACAGAAATAGGGTATTCAGTTTATCAATGATTTATATTTATATAATGATCCAATCATAACTGTCATACTTTTGTTTTTGCATACAAAATGCGCACATATCACATGAAAGACAAGATTCTTCCGGTATTCCATCCCAATCACGAAGGTGTCTTTGATTAAGCACTACCACCCTCCTTGAAGGGCGACTAACATGAGAAGAAGTGATGGACAAATCAGAAACAGGGCATGCAGTTTATCTGTAATTTATACAATGATCCAATCATATTGGTCATACTTTTTTTTTTGCATACAAACGAGTGCACATATCACATGAAAGACAAGATGCTTCCATCCCAATCAAGAAGATGTCTTTGATTAAGCACTCTCATGACCCTCCTTGCAAGGAACATTAGTGCAGCGACAAACAGGTCTGCCAGAAGCTTCCCACCCGTTGAAGCCACGTTCTAAAACCATAATGTTCTTTATCCCAGCATCTTCCTTCCTCTCCTCAAGATAATTAACAAGCTTCCTGGCACAAGTTGGGCCACGAACCTACAAAACAGTTTATGCCACTTTCAGCTTAGAGAGAAGAGACGCCATTCGAGTATGGAGTATCATAGAACAAAAGTATATAAAAAGACATTCATGATTCATGATCCCATTATAAAGTTTTCTCATATTGACAGTTACATAATCAGAGAAACTTGTTTCTGACAAGGCATGTCAAGTTGGTTTTTTACTACGTAACGGCAAAGCCATATATAAAAAGTTAACACCATGTGCTTGAAATATCTAGTGTATCCTACAACCAACTCAAATGCAGAATAAGCATTGTAGTGTACGTTGAATATCAACACAGTCAAGCATAAAAATCACTATGCACATTCTGAAAAGCACTGGCGAGTGAAAGGGGGGCTTAATATACCAACATACATATGCACATTCAAAGCTGATCAATCATGTAGATTTGAAATTCTATGACACTATAACAATATCATCCTAAGAACAGAAATCAGATACAGAATATCTAATGTTGCACTTACAACAAATTAACAAATTTGATTCCTTATTTCTCTTTCTTAAGAGAGGAATTCTCATCCTATCAAACTATTGCAGGACATTCCTATCAAACTACTGGCTCTCTCAATGAGGTTCCATAACATTATATAATCATCCAGAAACTAACCTAAACTGTATTATTTAATATCTGATTCCTCTTTATACAGTGTGGTGGTTGGCCTCCTTCAAATAGGACCATTGTAGGCCTATACTATAATACCCGACTATCTAAAATACTAGTACCGTTGCTGTCCAAAGTAATACAGACCAGCCAAGATTTTTCAATATTTAAGTTGCTATCAAAAGGTTATAAAAGCAACTAACATGAACCATGATTTAGAGATCATAAGAGTGTAAATTGGTCAATTTATGTATTGCACATGAATTGAGACTTTAACATGATGATTCTGTTTTGCAGCCATTAAAAATTAGGACGTTCCTATTTAAACAGAAGAATTATTATGATGAAAGGTTTCATGTGTTGCAAACAGAATTGAGAGCTAAGGCTCCAACAAGTAATGTGTGCTTTATACTTGCTGAATTTTTGTAGGCTATAACTTATGGTTAATTTTGCTCTCACTGGCTGTTGGAAGAAGACAAGAGCAGAATTTAAAAGCCTTGAATTATTAGCACAATAGCGGAGTATGAATTGTAACCAATGCTATGCATACTAAGACCCTTGACAGTATCAGCTTGCTTAGTCAGCTCAAAATTTTATAATTGTGCGGTACATAAATTGACTGATTTACACTCGTTTATGATCTCCAAATCATGGCTCGTGTTAGTTGCTTTTATAACCATTTTGATACTGAAAATCTTGGCTGACCTTTATTACTTTGGACAGCATCTAAATTCTGATTATTCTCTTTAATATATCAGTTGTTATAAGGCATCTTGTTTGGATGCCTTACGCTCTATTAATGACCTTTTAACCTGGGTTTAACTTGATTAATATGCTGGCTGGTAGTTTTATACTTTTAACATGTTATCTGAATTCCTGAGTGAATTTATTGTTTAATACGGTCTTTTGAGTTATTCTAATAAATCATATAAATGTACAAAATGACTCTGTAGTATGCTATACCTTGTTTTGCCAAATGAATGAATAGTGTGATAAATATTAAAGCTCCATTAGGCATGTACGATAAATATTAATGGTCTACAGACCTGCCAAAGAAATCTCCTAAATGAAGAACAGGTCCTCTCACAAAGGAGTGCTCACAACAGAAATTTATTTAGTTGTGATTTGTGCTCAGATAAACATTGTTACTTATCGTAGCTGTTGATATTGAATTCTTGTTTAGGCTATTGCTCCACTTCCCTTGCACGTCATTTTTGGAAGGTATATTTAGTTGGTATGGTAGTTTATAAATGGCATTCATAGCAGCACCATGACACATGTCAAAAGCTCCATTCGTTAATGCTAGAGGTGGTGGCAGCAAATTAGTGTTTTAACGAAGCAATTTGGCATTCGATAAGTTACAGTTCATGGACACTGGAAAGGTATATGGAAGTCGAAGTAAAAAGGGTCGTTTTAATTGAACTTTTTTTGCAATCAAAATGTGGAATGGTTCATCCGCCAATCATGTTTTCAGTGAAAATAAAATGGTCACAAACGATAGCTGTTGAATGAATAGCATGATGAACCAAGTAATAGTGTGATACTGTGATGTCATAATGTCCTAAGTCCTATGGTAAATCAAAATCAGATACCTAAGATTTATTAGTAAATGAATGTCGCCCATATTCATATATGTCCAGCTGTTGAATAGCATGAACAGTAATCAAAATCAGAATCAGAAACGGATACCTAAGATTAATTAGTAAATTAAATTAATGTTGCTCATAGTCATATTCCTCTATTTATTTATATATGTATGTCCAGTTGATGATGATAACAAGTAGGTATAATTGAAGTGAAAAAGAAAGAAAAGAAGGCAAGTTAGTTTAGTTACCTGACTTAGAGCGCAGTGGAAGACGAGGGTGTCTTTGCCTTTAACTTGGTGAATGAGATTTGAAATGTTATCGGAGAAAGTGTCGCTTGCGTAATGAAGAGACCCCACTATGTGCCCATCGTAACTCCTCTCATCGTCCCTTGTGTTGTGTTCACGATAATACCCAATCAATAATCAACGTTCAATGAATTGAAAATCAATGAATCGATGGTGTGTGTTGGTTAATGGTTAGTAGTACCTGACATCAACAATGGCGATGTTTGGCTGGCGCCTCAGAGACAAAAGCTGGGAGCCTGTGATGTACGATATACTCCGAGCCATCCCTTCCTTCCTTTCCTCCCCTCTCTCGATTTGGGGATCACCAATCAACTGGACACGATGGGCCGCTCCCCCTAAACCATATTTTCACATTATAATTTTCATGACTAATGATCCACCTCCAAAGTTGTAACATATATAAATATTTGATTAATTCAATTTATTATTGGGTTAATAATTATATATAAATATTTAGTTAATTTATGATGATTCATTAATTATATAAAAAATAATTAATTAGATATTTATATGTGATTAATCAAATATTTATATGATTATGGAAAATAAGTTTCATATAACCCATTATGACAAATTTACACATGATTAACCAAGATGTCCACCTGAGTGTCAAATCCAGATGTTCACCAATCATTACTTAATTTTCATATATTGATTATATTTATATATTTTTAATTGCGAAAATTTGATTATTTTTATTATTATAATTAATTATACTAAAATTGTCTTTATGTTAGGATGTTTTTGTTGAAAATAAATTTTAAGTTTAACATTATCTATTTTGTTTAGATTGTTGAAAAGAATCACTTTTATATCGTAAATTTAAAAAATATTTAAAATTATTTATATAATAATTTAATAATATTTGTTGGATAGTTAGTTTTACATAGGTGAATTAAGAAGAGTGTTATTTGTTTTAAAATAAACTAACAATTTTTAAAATAAGATTCAAACTTCTAACTTCTTTAAAATCGTTTTTCTCATAAAAATAACTTTTTTATAATTTAATACATATTAGATTAAATCTAAAACAACTTTTATTTTTTTACTGGATAATAACTTCCAAACATTCAATTACTCTTTGACTTCCTAAATATCTTTTTTTTTTTTTTGGTCAACGAATGGAGGGGGGATAAAGTCTATAAATGCTACAAGTAATCTCATTACTTATTTATTTACAGTATTTTTTTTAATTATGATATATTCAAATTCAAACAAGTGAGTTTTGCAAAATCTCTATTTAGGTTTTTGTGGCAAGTTTTCTGATATTGACTTATTTACATGCCTACTTCATGATGTAGCTTTCTTTGACTGCAGAAATATTGTGCCATATCCTTTTGCCTGAACTGCCAAAACATGGACCTATTTGACATTCAGTTTTTCCTTCAACTAGTAATGTTCTGTCTCCACACAATTCCTTGCATAACTAGAAGCTTGAGCATATTGTGATGAACAAGTTTGCTGACTTTGTGGAAAATTGCATATGGCGCCAGCAATTGTGAACCGTTGAAAGTGCCTCAAAATTAAAGTGTAAAAAATTGCAGAATTTGGTGATCAAAGACCTGGTAATCGATTACGGGAAGGCCGTAATCGATTACGGACATTCAGTCTGGAATTCTGAAGTTTCAAAACTGTGGACAGACACCCAATAATCGATTATGGGAAGGCCGTAATCGATTATGGTAATCGATTATCATCTGGCCGTAATCGATCACGACGCGTCAGTTTCTGATATTTAAGTCCATTACAGCAGAGAGCGAAATCGGATCTGGGGTTTCTTGGGTGTGTTTTTCAAAGCGAAAAAGAGAGAGAAACCTAGAGAATACTATCATCTTGTATTGCTTTGATTCTATTGTGAATTGATAGAAGAATCAAGAGAGGATTAGAGAGAGATCAAGGGTTCTGTGAAAATAGAGAGACGAAAGGCTTGGTTTCTCTTGTATGTTCATATTGAACATGGTGGAGTGAAGATCCAAGGGATCTCTATTGTAATCTTGATCAAAGTTCATAGTGGAGGAGGCTCTCTCCCGTGGATGTAGGCCACATTGGCTGAACCACGCTAAACTGTGTGTGTGCTATCTCTATCTCTTCTTCCCTTTCTCTTTTCTGTTGCAGTAATTGAATTACCTGCAGTGGTAATCGATTACCACATATTGTTGTGCTTTTATTTTGATGTTTTGCGCTTAGTTCTTGCTGGTTGTTTGCTATAGTGTTTCTTCTACATTAGGTGTATTTGGTTTAAGTTGTGAAACTCTATTTCTTGGTATTGTGTAGTCTTTGTGTATTGTTTCAGGGATCTTCTTTGGATTCTTTCATAACTTGAACCAACAAGTGGTGCCGTCTATGGGGATTGAAAGAAGAAGAAAGATCAAAAGGCTGAACAATGGGAAACACAAAGTATGACATAGAGAAATTCTCCGGAAATAATGACTTCGGGTTATGGAGGGTTAAGATGGAGGCAATCTTGATACAACTTGGATGTGTAGAAGCTCTCAAGGGAGAGGCAAGGATGGCGGACACTCTATCACAAAGGGAGAAGACCGACATGATAGAGAAGGCAAGAAGTGCAATCATTCTATGTCTTGGTGATAAGGCATTGCGAGAGGTTGCAACGGAAAAGACAGCGACGTCTATGTGGGCAAGGTTAGAAACATTGTACTTGACAAAGTCACTAGCGAATAGGCTATGCTTGAAGCAACTTCTATATTCTTTCAAGATGACGGAATCGAAGTCCATTATGGAGCAACTTGCGGAATTCAATAAAATTCTTGATGACCTAGAGAACATTGAGGTGAAGCTCGATGATGAGGATAAGGCATTGCTCCTACTTAATTATTTACCTAAATCCTTTGAGCACTTCAAGGATGCTATTTTGTATGGCAATGATCAAACCATTTCCTTGGATGATGTTCAAACTTCAATCCGGACAAAGGAGCTCCAAAGGCAACAAGAGTTGAAAGCGGAGAATAATGGTGAGATCTTGAACGTCTCGGGGGGGGATGGTCAAAGAGCAAGAGGTCTAGATCAAAATCAAAGAGTCGTTCAAATTCAAAGCTCAAGTGTTTCAATTGCGGTAAAACGGGTCACTTCAAGAAAGACTGTCCTGAAAGGGGGGCAAGGAATCAAGGAACTCCGCTGAGGTTGCAGTTGCTTCGGATGGCTATGAGAGTGTCGGGGTGTTGGTGGTATCAGGTTCAGAAACACAAAGGAGTTGGGTCATGGATTCCGGATGTTCGTACCATATGTGTCCAAGGAAGGACTACTTTGAGACACTAGAATTCAAAGAAGGTGGAGTGGTGCTCCTAGGAAACAATAAAGCATGCAAGGTACAAGGTATCGGAACTATTCGGCTCAAAACTTATGAAAATCGTGAAATCCTTTTAAAGGATGTGAGGCATGTTCCAGAACTTAAGAGAAATCTTCTATCCATTAGCATGTTTGATGATTAAGGTTATTCCACTAAAATTGAACATGGTATGATAAAGATTTCTAGTGGTGCTTTAATAATAGCTAAGGGAACAAATAGAAATGGATTGTATATTCTTAATGGTTCCACTGTTATTGCATAAGCATCGGTAGCTAGCCAAACACCACATGATAAAACCAAGTTATGGCACTTAAGGCTAGGTCATGTAAGTGAAAAAGGATTGATAGAATCGTCTAAACAAAACTTGTTAAATGGTGATAAATTGGAGAAACTAGAATTTTGTGATCATTGCATATTAGGTAAACAACATAGAGTTTCTTTTGGAACCGGTATGCATGTTTCTAGTAGACCTTTTGAGTATGTGCACTCGGATCTTTGGGGTCCATCAAGGGTGATGACTCGTGGAAGGGGATCCTATTTTCTTACCATGATTGATGCCTTTTCTAGAAGAGTGTGGATTCACATTTTGAAAAATAAATCTGAAACCTTTCAAAAATTCAAGGAATGGCACACTGTTATAGAAAATCAACTAGGCTCGAAATTGAAGGTTTTAAGGACTGACAATGGCCTGGAGTTTGTTTCAGAGCAATTTAATGAGTTTTGTAGGAAATAGAGAATTAAAAGGCATAGGACTGTGGCACGAACTCCTCAACAAAATGGTCTAGCAGAAAGGATGAACGTGACTATTCTGGAGCGTGTTACGTGTATGCTTTTGAGTGCTGGACTACCTAAGAGTTTCTGAGGTGAAGCTGCTCATACTGTAGTGTACTTGATAAACAGATGTCCGTCTTCAGCCTTAGACTTCAAGACACCTATGGAAGTATGGAGTGGTAAACCAACGGATTACTCTAATCTTATGATATTTGGTTCTTTGGCATTTGCTCGCATCAAGGAGGACAAGCTTGATGCACGGGCGGTAAAAGGCATCTTCATTGGGTATCCAGATGGTGTGAAGGGCTACAAGTTGTGGAAGTTGGAATCAGGAGGATCAAGGTGCTTTGTAAGCAGGGATGTCACATTTGATGAGACCAGAATGGGTATGATGTGCAATGGCTTGGAGCAAAGCAATTCATATGAAACAGACCAAAAAAGCTCAGTTTGAGGTGGAGTTTCCCACCTCTAACATCAGAGAGGAAAGTCCACCACCCAGAGACAGAACAAACAGATCAACAACCACTAGTAGTATCAGACTATCAGTTGACTAGAGACCGAGTTGGGAGGAATATTGTACCTCCTAAGAGATTTGGGTATGCTGACCTCGTTTGCTATTCTCTTAATGCGGCTGAAGAGATACAAGATCCAGAACCGAGAAGTTTTAGAGAGGCCGTGGAAAGCAAGGATAGTCAGAATTGGTTACAAGGGGTGCAAGCAGAAATGGAATCCTTGGATAAAAATCAAACCTGGACACTTGTGGACTTACCCAAGAATCAAAGGGTAGTTGGATGCAAGTGGATCTTCAAGAAAAAAGGATGGCATTCCAGGCATTGAGGAGGCAAGGTTCAAGTTTTACCCAGGTTGAAGGGATTGACTACAATGAGATCTTTTCACCCGTGGTAAAACATTGTTCTATAAGGATATTGATGTCTATTGTGGATCAGTATGACTTGGGGTTAGAACAGTTGGATGTCAAGACAACATTTCTACATGGAGATCTAGAGGAAACTATCTACATGCAACAACCGGAAGGGTATGCAGAAGATAAGACCAAGGTATGTCTCTTGAGATAATCACTCTATGGGCTAAAACAAAGCCCTAGATAATGGTACAAAAAATTTGATGTTTTCTCTTGAGAGTGGGATTTCTGAGGAGTAGTTATGATAGCTGTGTATACAGACTAAGGAGAGAGGAGGAGTGTGTTCTTTTCCTACTCCTATATGTGGATGACATTCTTATAGCCAGCGCTAGTGATAAGCCTCTGGCTCATCTAGTTTCCAGCTAGAAAAGGGGTAGATTTTGTGCCTAATTGAGCGAGTCAACCTCGCTAATCTCCCAAATTGGCCTTGTTTTGTTCCTAAGTTAGAATTTGATTCGTTTAATGCATTTTTAGTAATTTTTAGTTCATTTTGAGTAGAATTACGGTTTTCGTTTCCTTTTATTGTTTCAGGTTAAAGGTGAAGCTCTTAGAATCAAGGAAAATGAAGGAAACAGTGGAAAAGCAATTCTGGAAGTTTCGCCTCGCGAAACAGGATCTCGCCTCGCGAGCCTGAAGACCAGCCTGAACAGCAACAGTCACCCTTTCTGTCTCGCCTCGCGAATCACCATCTCGCCTCGCGAGCCTGAAGGCCTGACTGTGCCAGAGATGTCACCCTTTCTGTCTCGCCTCGCAAATCACCATCTCGCCTCGCGAGTATTCAAATCAAGATGGAGCCAAAATTGAATTTCGCCTCGCGAGAGCTTGCTCGCCCCGCAAGCGGGCGCGACCTAGAACCTCTATTTATAGGCTGTTTTAGGGCAGATGATATACCTTTTGTTCACCACTTGTTTTAGATCATTTTTGAGAGATGAATCCTTATTCTCTGGAGCTGCGTCTCCCTATGTTATTTTCCTATTTGACAATTATGATGAACTCCAATTGTTTGTGCGTTGTTACAATGCGAACTAATTCCCTTGTCTAAGGGATCAATGAAACCACCCATGACGGTGTAGCGTTCAATGCGATGTATGTTTCCCTCCTTTACCTCAATTCATGTTTTCCAATTCTGAATTTATTGCGTTGATCATAAGCATGCATGATTGACTAGTTAACGTGATGAGACTTGATAGGTAATTCGCGTTTAGAACTTGAATTGGGATCATTGATTGAATATTGCACGAGAGTGAGTAGGAGATCGGTGCAACCTTATAGGGAACAAGATTTAATAGAGTTTGATGATTGGGTTATGAGACCTAGCAAGTAATTAACTCAATCGTTGAATACGTCCTATTGAGCACGGTAGTGTCATTAGGAGAATTTGGGGGTCCTGGTTGACATTGCAATTGAACTTAGGGAGGGGATCATCATCACTTGGGTACTATGCATGATTGGGTAGGTGGATTTGTGACCTTAGATGTTTAATCCAGATTTTAATTCTTATCGTATCTTATCGCTACCTACTTTATCTCTAATTGATTTGTTGATTTAAATTGCAATCCTATTTTCTCTCTCCGCTCAACCACTTGCTTTTACTTGGTCAAACGTATCGAATTTATTGCGAATTGGTAGAATCGGTAGCCCAATCCCTGTGTCCGACCTCGGTAATTATTTACCGTGTTTATTACTTACGGCGACCCAGTACACTTGCCGGTGACTCAACAAGTTTTTGGCGCCGTTGCCGGGGATTGGCACAACCAATTTTCCCAATTTTTGGGAAGTTTGATTATTTGGTTAAGCTATTTTTATTTTTATTTTCTGTTATTTATTTACTATTATTTCTCTCTACTTCTTTGATTCCACTTGGTCTTGCCTAGTTTTTGTATGCGAGGTACCCTTTCACAAGAGGACTTGCTATTTGATTCGGAGATCACCAAGACCGAGAAGCGATTAAGGAAGGAAACCAGAGAACGAAAGAGGCTTGAAGCAATTAATTTTGAGGGGATGGCCGAAGCAAACCCTCCTCCTCCTCCTCCTCGTTACAAGCCTCTCTTCGAGTACAATCTACCCAATTTGGATGATTGTGCTTCTTCTATCGTGAGGGGCAACCTCAATACAGATTCCTTCAGAGTGGAAGGATGTGTCACAACCCATATCCGTGAGAATCAATTTGATGGGGGGTGGCAAACAAGACCCTCATAGACACATCACTCGCTTCCTTGAAGCTTGTGACATGCAGAAGACAAGAGGTGTTTCTCAAGATGAGTTTCGCTTGCGGCTATTCCCTCTCTCTCTTAGGGATACCGCTCGCGATTGGTTTGACAGCTTGGATCGCAACAGTATCACAACATGGGAGCAAATGGCCCAAAAGTTCCTCGCTAAATATTTTCCTCCTCAGAAAGCGGCACAAGCAAGAGTAGCCGTCACATCTTTCAGTCAGACAGAAGATGAATCTTATAATGAAGCTTGGGAGAGGTATAATGTGCTCTTGAGAAGATGTCCTTCGGCCTTCTTTGACCTGGTCTCCAAGGTTCAACATTTCTTTAACGGGTTAAGGGGGCGCTACCAGATGAATTGTGATGCCGCAGCAGGCGGTTCTTTTTCTTATTTATCAGCTGAGGATGGATGGGTGTTATTGGAGAAGATGTCGAGCAATGATTACAACCGTGGTAGGGAAACCTCAAGTGGAATCAGTTCTGCAACAATAGAAGCCATTCTAGAGCAGAATAAACTGTTGAAGATGCAAAATGCGGCATTGTCTAGGAACAAAAGGGTTAATGTGATACACGAAGGAATGCCTCCAGGTTGTGATAATTGTAATGGAGATCATGACATTCAGAGTTGTCAATTCAACTTCTCTCAAGAACATGTGGACTCATGCCACAATTTCTATGACAGCGTGCCCCAGAACAACTATCAGAGGAACAGACAGTATGATTACAGTCAGAATCAGAATAGGGGTTATATGAGGAGAGACCATCCGGGTTTCGCTTGGAGTAATGCTAGTGGTGGTCTAGCCGGGCAACAACAACCTCAACAGAATCAGAGGCCAAACTATGGAATCCATCAACGCAATACTCAGCAGGCTTTTCCAGGGCCTAATCAATTGTAAACAACAGATGGTGGAAGGCAACCTTGGGAGTTGGCTATAGAAAAGACGAATGCGGCAATTGAGAAGTTGTCAATCAATACAAGCACAACCATTGACAAGTTGGCAACTCATACAGGGTCGGCAATTCAGAATCTAGAGACACAGATAGCTCAGCTCGTAAAGCAACTAAATGAGCGTCTCCCAGGCACTTTCCCAGGTGATACCGAGAACAACCCTAAGAACCAATGCAATGCCGTAGCAACTAGAAGCGGTGGGGTGTTGGGATCTAACAGGGGTGCAACTAGTTCTCAGGAAGCTGAGGCCTCGGAACAACCACATGTTGAGGAAGAGCAACCTAAGAAAGAGGAGTTGGCAAGTGACAAGGCACCGGAGCAAGGGGGAAGGTTAGAACTTGTAGATGAAGAGTTCCGAAGAAAGAAGTGGGTTGAACCCAAAGACATGTCGCCCTTCATGAAGGTACCATATCCTGAAAGATTGAAGAAGCCTCAACAAGATAAACAGTTCAATAAATTCCTTGATGTCTTCCGCAAACTTCAAATTAACATTCCATTTGCGGAAGCCTTGGAACAAATGCCATCTTATGCCCGGTTTATGAAGGAGCTTCTCTCCAAGAAGCGGAGAATAGTGGATGAGGAAACGGTTGCTTTGACCGAGGAGTGTAGTGCCATTCTTCAAAGAAAACTACCTCCAAAGTTGAAGGATCCCGATTCTTTTTCTATACCATGCACCATTGGGGAGATGACTCTAGGAAAGGCATTGTGTGATCTAGGGGCAAGCATCAAGTTGATGCCCCTCTCTATGATGAAGAAGTTGGGGATCAAAGAAGCCAAGGATACACGGATGTCACTCCAACTAGCCGATCGTTCTATAAAATATCCTTATGGGGTGGTCGAAGATTTGTTAGTGAAGGTGGACAAGTTCATATTTCCAGCGGATTTTGTGGTGCTTGATATGGATGAAGACGTCGAGATCCCTCTCATATTGGGTAGGCCCTTCTTGGCCCTTTGGGCGTGCTTTGATAGATGTGCAACAAGGAAACTCACCCTAAGGGTGCAAGATGAGAATGTAGTCTTCAATGTCTTTGAAGCAATGAAGCACCCCGCTGAGAGGTCGGATGTGTATCGAGTGGATATGGTGGACTCAATTGTCAAGGCAAAGGCCACTAGAGAAGCCCATGGTTCTTCACTTGCACAAGTGTTGGTAGAATCCCATGATGATGATAGTGAGGAAGAAGACCCTTTGGGGGATGAGGACTATCTTAAGTGCTTAAAAAACATGGAAGCCTTACCGAGTCTCCCAAAGGATGAATGTGCAAAGGAGAAGCTCAACAACGAAGGAATGGAAGAAGATAACAAAGCACCGGAGTTGAAGCAACTCCCAACCCACTTAAGGTATGCATTCTTGGGGGAGAAGGGACAACATCCGGTAATCATTAGCAATGCTTTGAAAAAGGATGAAGAAGAAAAGCTATTGAGAGTTCTTAGGGAACACAAATCTGCCATTGGGTGGAAGATTTCGGACCTAAAATGTATAAGCCCTTCCCTATGCATGCATAAGATTTTGATGGAGGATGATTGTAAGCCGGTGGTTCAACCACAAAGACGGTTAAATCCCATCATGAAAGAAGCTGTGCGTAAGGAAGTGATTAAACTTTTAGATGCCGGAATCATCTATCCAATCTCGGATAGCAATTGGGTTAGTCCAATTCATGTGGTCCCAAAGAAAGGTAGCACAACCGTGATGGTCAATGAAAGCAATGAATTGATCCCAACAAGGACCATCACGGGGTGGAGAGTAGGTATCGATTATAGAAGGCTTTTGGACTTAAATGAGTTGTCCGAGATCCACATGCAAGCATATGAAAATGCAAGAATCTACAAAGAGCGGACTAAGGCATGGCATGACAAGCACATCTTGCCTTGGAGGTTTGAGCCCGGACAAATGGTACTTCTTTATAATTCAAGGTTGAGACTCTTTCCTGGAAAGCTAAAATCAAGGTGGTCAGGACCATTCAAGGTCCTCCAAGTTTTTCCACACGGAGCAGTAGAATTAGAAGGGGCCTCTGGAAACTTCAAAGTAAATGGGCAAAGGCTAAAGCATTACCATGGGGAATCAATCCCAAATGGAAAGCAAGTTCTTCTTCTGGATTAACCCTTAGGGGTGACTTGAGTCAGGCTCGGGACGTTAAACAAGCGCTACTTGGGAGGCAACCCAAGCTAGATATTCTTTATTTATTTTTTAAAGTTTCTGTCATTTTCTCTTTTGAAAAAAAAAAACCAGATTCGCCCCGCGAATCCACAGTGGCCTCGCGAGACAGAAGCCCTGGATCTCAGAGGCTTGCTCACACTTCTGTCTCGCGTCGCGAGAGACACTTTCGCCTCGCGAATCTGGGCATCATCAGCTGTTGGAATTCCAGATTCGCCTCACGCGCTATTACTCGCCTCGCGATTCTGGAAAGTTAATGGGCAGCGCTTGAAGCTATTCCATGAGAGCTCGGTACCTGAGGATGCAACCGTAGAAGAGCTTTCCTTGGAAGCGCCCACCTACACTACGACTTGATCAGGGAGCACCTTCTCCTTTCCCTCACTCTTATTTTATATTTATGTTCTTTCATTGAGGACAATGTATGCCTTAAGTGTGGGGGAGGGAACCAATTGCATTGCTTTGTTTTTGTTTTCTTTCCCTTTTTCCATTTATTTTTTTGAATTTCGCTCTTGAATAATTTGAGAAGATCAAGAGTATGTGTGTGAGTGTTGTGTCGGCAAGCTTGGTGGATTTTAATTAAATTTAGCATAGATTGACTACATGAATTATGTTGACCATTGATGATTTCCCCCTAGGTTCTGAAAATCAAAAATTTGATCCCCATGTGAAAAATTAAAAATTGAACTTTGAGAAATTTTATCGTGATTGCTTGATTTATGACAAGTTTGGAGTGAAGGGGTGCACACACTAGGAATTGTATCTCAGTCAAACAATTTGCAAAAATGTCCAGGTGAGAAATTTGAGACTCCAACATGTTCTTAACTGAGTGAATCGCTTTTAAGCTGCACTTTCCCGAATTTGCTTGAATCTCTTCATGGTTTGCATGTCTATATGTTGCATCAAATGATCTAGGCAATTTTTCTTTGAAATAACTACTTGGCCATAAATTGAACCAACCTTGATGAATGATCCCTAGTTAGGCACATTGAGCCTTGAAGCCTATTGTTCTTGATGACCTTACATTACAAGCCATTAACTCAGAAAAACCATGATTTTCCCCTATCCTAGGATTTAGGAGAGCATGGAATTTTAGCTTTGTGAGTGTTGTTGTGGAACTAAGTTTGGGGTGGCTACAAGTTCATGAATCACATAGTTGAGAAAAAGAAAAGCAAAATTAAAGGCCGAAGGCTTGAGAAAAAAAAAAGTAAAAAAATGTGATGAAAAGTATTGAATATATGCCAAAAAGGGCAAGGCGAAAAAGTATAAAAAGGAAGAGGTTTGTAGCCACCCAATGCAAGGAATAGAATAATAACATAAGAGTAAATTCAATTGTTGCAATGCTAGTTTCATGCTCTCATTGATCCTAGGGACTAAGCATCTATCCTTTGAATATCTTACCTTGAGCCAGGCCTCATTACAACCTATGAAAGACCTTTTGATGATGCATGCATGTTTTCGTGGGAACCTTGATTGAAATGAAAATCAAATTCATGGGAAGTGCTCTTGAAATGCGAGATTGAGTGAAAAGTTGGTAGCTTAGACAAATTGAGCGAATGAGTGAAATATTAAATGCCCTTGTGACGAAGGCAATTGTTTGAATTTGGTGATCTCCCTTTTGTGTGCCACTTGGATCCTCAACTCAGATTACTGATTGCATGAATGATGGAATTCTCAATTGTTTAAAGTAAATGAATGTGGGGATTACATTGTTGCAAGGGGGGAAAACATTGAAGAAAAATTGTTGTGTTAAATTGCATGAAATTTGTGCAAAAATTGATTGAATCCTTTAAGCTTGCCAAGTTTTGAGTCTTTTTGAGTTTTAGTTTGTTTGGGGACAAGCAAGGTTTAAGTTTGGGGTGTTTTGATAAGCCTCTGGCTCATCTAGTTTCCAGCTAGAAAAGTGGTAGATTTTATGCCTAATTGAGCGAGTCAACCTCGCTAATCTCCCAAATTGGCCTTGTTTTGTTCCTAAGTTAGAATTTGATTCGTTTAATGCGTTTTTTGTAATTTTTAGTTCATTTTGAGTAGAATTACGCTTTTCGTTTCCTTTTATTGTTTCGGGTTAAAGGTGAAGCTCTTAGAGTCAAGGAAAATGAAGGAAACAGTGGAAAAGTAATTCTGGAAGTTTCGCCTCGCGAAACAGGATCTTGCCTCGCGAGCCTGAAGACCAGCCTGAACAGCAACAGTCACCCTCTCTGTCTCGCCTCGCGAGCCTGAAGGCCTGACTGTGCCAGAGATGTCACCCTTTCTGTCTCGCCTCGCGAATCACCATCTCGCCTCGCGAGTATTCAAATCAAGATGGAGCCAAAACTGAATTTTGCCTCGCGAGAGCTTGCTCGCCCCGCGAGCGGGCGCGACCCAGAACCTCTATTTATAGGTTGTTTTAGGGCAGATGATATACCTTTTGTTCACCACTTGTTTTAGATCATTTTTGAGAGATGAATCCTTATTCTCTGGAGCTGTGTCTCCCTATGTTCTTTTCCTATTTGACAATTATGATGAACTCCAATTCTTTGTGCGTTGTTACAAGCATGAGGAACTAATTCCCTTGTCTAAGGGATCAATGAAACCACCCATGACGGTGTAGCGTTCAATGTGATGTATGTTTCCCTCATTTACCTCAATTCATGTTTTCCAATTCTGAATTTATTGCGTTGATCATAAGCATGCATGATTGACTAGTTAACATGATGAGACTTGATAGGTAATTCACGTTTAGAACTTGAATTGGGATCATTGATTGAATATTGCACGAGAGTGAGTAGGAGATCATTGCAACCTTATAGGGAACAAGATTTAATAGAGTTTGATGACTGGGTTATGAGACCTAGCAAGTAATTAACTCAATCGTTGAATACGTCCTATTGAGCACGGTAGTGTCATTAGGAGAATTTGGGGGTCCTGGTTGACATTGCAATTAAACTTAGGGAGGGGATCATCATCACTTGGGTACTATGCATGATTGGGTAGGTGGATTTGTGACCTTAGATGTTTAATCCAGATTTTAATTCTTATCGTATCTTATCGCTACCTACTTTATCTCTAATTGATTTGTTGATTTAAATTGCTATCCTATTTTCTCTCTCCTCTCAACCACTTGCTTTTACTTGGTCAAACGTATCGAATTTCTTGCGAATTGGTAGAATTGGTAGCCTAATCCCTATGTCCGACCTCGGTAATTACTTACCGTGTTTATTACTTACGACGACCCGGTACACTTGCCGGTGACTCAACAGCTAGCAAGGAAGAGATATGCAAGCTTAAGTACCAATTGAGTTTTGAATTTGAGATGAAGGATCTTGATAATGCGAAGAGGATACTTGGCATGGACATAGTCGGAAACAGAAAGAAAGGGGAACTATTACTATCTCAGCAAGGTTACTTGAGGAAAGTTGTAGAAAGGTATAGGATGTATTTGTCTAAACCGGTTTCTACACCGTTGGGTAATCACACAAAGCTCTCTATTACTCAAGATCCTAGCAATGACATAAAGAAGAAGAATGGATTCTATTCCTTATGCAAGTGGAGTGGGTAGCATCATGTATGGGATGGTATGTAGCAGACCGGACTTGACACACGCCGTTAGCATTGTTCAAGGAGGCTTTGAAGTGGGTTCTAAGGTATTTGAATGGTTCTCTAAATTCTGGACTTATGTACAAGAAAGCAGCTCAAGGAGAAGATGCTATTGTGGGTTATGTTGATGCGGATTATGCCTGGAACGTTGATACAAGGAAGTCTTTTTCGGGGTATGTGTTCATTTTGTTTGGGACTGCAATTAGTTGGAAGTCTACTTTACAACCTGTGGTTGCGTTGTCAACTACACAAGCAGAGTATATAGCTCTTGCGGATGGAGTAAAGGTAGCTCTATGGTTAAAAGGGATGATTGGTGAATCCGGAATTATGCAAAAGAGTGTGACTGTTCATTGTGATAGCCAAAGTGCTATTCACTTAGCTAATCATCAAGTTTATCATGAGAGAACGAATCATATCGATGTAAGGCTTCATTTCATTAGAGATATGGTTGAATCAAAGGAAATTCAGATTGAGAAGAAAGCTTCGGAAGACAATCCAGCGGATGCATTCACAAAGTCACTACCAAGAGCAAAGTTCAAGCATTGCTTGGACTTGATAAACTTCATTGAAGCATAATTCCATAAGTGGGAAAGCCACCACTACAAGGTTAACTCGATCCTCTGATTTGGAGTATAATTCCATAAGTGTGGACAGACACCTGCTAATCGATTACGGGAAGACCGTAATCGATTACGGTAATCGATTACCATCTGGCTGTAATCGATTACGACACGTCGATTCGATATTTAAGTTCATTACAGTGAGAGAACAAAATCGGATCGGGGTTTCTTGGGTGCGTTTTTGAGAGCGAAAAGAGAGAAAAACCTAGAGAATACTATCATCTTGTATTGCTTTGATTCTATTGTGAATTGAGAGAAGCATCAAGAGAGGATTAGAGAGAGATCAAGGGTTGTGTGAAAATAGAGAGACGAAAGACTTGGGTTCTCTTGTATGTTCATCTTGAGCATGGTGGAGTGAAGATCCAAGGGATCTCTATTGTAATCTTAATCAAAGTTCATAGTGGAGGAGGCTCTCTCCCGTGGATGTAGGCCACATTGACTGAACCACGCTAAACTGTGTGTGCTATCTCTATCTCTTCTTCCCTTTCTTTTTTCTGTTGCAGTAATTGAATTACCTGTTGTGGTAATTGATTACCACATATTGTCGTGCTTTTATTTTGCTGTTTTGTGCTTAGTTCTTGCTGGTTATTTGCTATAGTGTTTCTTCTACATTAGGTGTATTTGGTTTAAGTTGTGAAACTCTGTTTCTTGGTATTGTGTAGTCTTTGTGTATTGTTTCAGAGATCTTCTTGGGATTCTTTCATAACTTGAACCAACATGAACAAAATTGCAAGGTATTTCTAGATTGGACTTGCATGCAGCTTTGAAAAACATTATCTATTCGGTTCAAACTATTTTTTTTTAAATAAAAATTTATCCCCCCTTTACTGCTGGCATATGTTTTACTTAAATTGTTTTTGGTTTTTGTTTTTTGCATTTAGATGCTTAATCATCAGGTTGCCTCTGCATTTTCACTACGTTTGTTTTAGGTGATTTTGAGAAGAGAGAAGTGTAGAAGAGAGAAAATTGGGGAGAAAGTGTAACTTCATTCGTTTGGCACAGAAGAGAAATTGGGGAAGAGAGAAAAAAAACACATGGGACCCACCTAAAAAGAAATATCTCCTTTGGTGACGAGATTTCTGCTGGAGAAGAGAGTTGACTTTTTGACCAAACTGGTATCCTTTTAGAAACTATTTACCAGTTTGGGGTCATTTTGAAACAAATTACCAGTGGGGGTCCTTTTTGACATGGTGGCATATTTTATTTTATTTTATTTTTGCCTGACAGGGGGAAGGCGCCACTCTGACCGGCGCCTCCCTTTTTTTTAAAAAAAAGTCAAAGGTGCCACTGCCAGTGGCGCCTCCCTTTTTAAAAAAAAAACAGTCAAAGGCGCCACTGGCAAGCGCAGTGGCGCCTCCCTTTTTTTTAAAAAAAAACAGTCAATGCAGTGGCACCTCGCATTTAAAAAAAAAAACGTGCCTCACCAAGTTTCATGCATTTGACACTTGAACTGCCATCCTCTCACTCTTTGTTAGTTGCTTCAATTGATCCTGAGAAACATCATGCACATTTATTCAGTAGAATCCTGATAGCGTGAATCCGCAAGTGCATGACTTCGTCGTCATGTAATAAAAAGATCAAACCCACAGGGACTGTGATCTTAAACAACAACTAATTATTAAATTAATTAAACTAAACAAGAAAAAGATTTGGTTTTTGAAATAAGAATCCAGTAACAAATCAATTATTAAAATCGCAATCGAAAAAAAAAAGGAAAGTAAATCAATTTGGGGTTTTTCAAATTAAAGAGGAATTTCCAGGAATTGGGTTACCAACAAGACCGCTTATGTTACTAAATTGATTACCCCTTTGCTAATTATCAAAATGTTTTGAAGGTGAATTTATCCAAATATAGTTAATGTTCCCTCTCAAGATACAAGAATCGTGCCCAGTTAAACCAACCCCTACTCTCGTGGTAATTGTATTTAAATTGGACCCATTGAGGTTTGTGACAATTCAATGAACCCTCAAATGACCGCTTCTAACTCTCGTGATTTAAGTCCTAAGTTCAATCTCTATAGATCCAATACCTAAGTTCACTTCTCAGTTCATCCTTAGAGTATCTATGACATGCAAATAAGTGCGCACCAAATTCACAAGTAATTATAACAATATGAATTAAATCAAAAGCAAATTGAAATTAACAAAGGGAAAACATCAATTCATAACATAAAACAAGTCTTGGGCATAGCCCCAATTCCTAGAAATAAGACGACTACTCAAGCATTGTCATGGTCATAGAAATCTTGATTAACAAAAGCATAAAAATCCTAAGAGAAGATCAGAAATTGAGAAGAAGAGAAATCCTAAATTTTACCAAAGTTAGCAGCCCAAAAAGATGCCTATTTTCGAGTCTAATTGCCCTATTTATAGTGTATGTTATATTAACTTGGATTTGAAGCTATTACAAAATCAGATCAAATCAGCAAATCTTTTTTCTAGATTTTGCGCATCACGGCCGTGATGCTTGTCACGGCCAGGCCGTGACCAATTCTGACATGGAGAGCTTGGGCTGGCCGTGACAGGTTCTGACTTTTGCAATCTTCATTTTCTTCAGCTCTACGCGGTCATGGCCGTAATGCTTGTCACCCCCAGGCCGTGATGGGCTCTGCTTGGCTCATTTTTCTTGTTTTCAAGCAAGTCTTCATGCAAACTCCAACATAACTGGTCTTGAGCAATTTAATCATCAATTCCTGCACATAAACACCACAAAACCACCTTACCCGTTCCAAGGTAAAAACTAACAAATGTCAAATTAAAAATGCCTAAACTACATGAAAATGCATGCAAAATGACAAGGAAATATGAGGTGAAATCACACTCATCAAACTACCCAAAGCTTAAGATTTTGCTTGTCCTCAAGCAATCACTAAGGTCAGACAAGATAAACAGTTAGAACACAGACAGTGAACCAAGAACCCGAGTAATAAATCCAAGTAACAAGCACATCCAATAAGTAACCAAGAGACAATCAATTTCAAGTCCAATTATAAGCTAAGGTTCCCTAAATTCATGCCTCTCACTAATTCAGGCACTCTTCTCACCTCACTCAAGTGTTTTAAGGACATATGACAATTCACTCAATTTCCTCAAGGAAGGTATCCTACCATAGGCTTGACCATTAACCAAATCTCTACTTTATTAATGAAAACACATAAGAATCAAGAGGTTTTTTATTTTGGTTGTAATGGGGCCATGATATTAATCGTTAGGTGGGGAAACCAAGAAAGGGAAAATTCAAGAAGGCTAACAAAATATAAAACAATGCAAAGCATGACAACCTTCTAAAGTACCTCTTTTGGGCTTTATCGCACTTTTCCACCTTTCTTTCTTTTTTTTTTCCTCATCCCCTTCTTCATTTATTATTATTTTTATTTTTATTTATTTATTTGGAGAAAGGGAGATTTTCAACTTAAGATAAATGAGTGCAACATGAAAAATACAAAATGCAAAAAAGAAAAAAAGATGCAAAAATACCCCTACCCCAAGCTTAAAAACTTACATTGTCCCCAATGTAAATATTCAAGTCAGAGGGAGGATAAAAAAAATAAAAAAAATGGAACAACTCACTGAGGTGGTGGTGGGTGCTGGCTCAGATGTCAGTCATGGAGGTTCTGGAAGACGCGTCACGGGCGTGACATTCATCACAGCCAGGCCGTGATCGGTTTGGATGCTGGTTACTGGGCCTTGTCATGGCCGTGACAGACATCACGGCTAGGCCGTGATCAATTCTGACTTCCTGTTGCTGGCTTTTCACGGCTGTGACCAACATTACGGCTAGGTTGTGATCAATTATGATCTCCTTTTTTTTTTGTTGAAATTGCTCCATCACGGCCATGATGGCCATCATGGTTAGGCCATGACAGATTCTGACCTCATTTTTTTCATGCCTCTTAGCGCTTCATCTTTCATAACCTGAAAATACTTGGCAAAACCATCAATTTGTGATCTTTCTCCTCTAATCTTCTCAAATTATTCAAAACAAAAATAAAAAACAAATAGCAAGGGAAAGAAAGCTTGGGTTACCTCCCGATAAGCGCTTATTTACGGTCTTAAGCTTGACCATACTTCCTTCAATCAACCGGGATCAGCTGGCCTTGGAAGTGAAAGAACACCTCTCTTCCAAGGAAGTCCTTTAAAGAGCCTATATTGTTCATATGGCCACATGCGATTTTGCTTTGATCTTTTCACTCCGAGTTTCATGGTCTTACTTCCTCCCGGTGGAAGTTTTAATTCCACATGTTGAGCAACTCCAATATCATCATTATTTGGTGCATCATTTGTCATGTAAAGTTTGGGAGTTGCTTCCATGTTAAGCTCTTCCTTCACATTCGGAGGCATTATCTCAATCCTGCACACATGATTCTCAAAATGATGGTTGTTATATGAGTTAGTCAAATCAAAATCCACCCTTCCTTTCTCTACATTCAAGGAGAGCTTACCATTTTTTACATCTATTATTGCTCCAGCTGTGGCCAAGAATGGCCTTCCAAGAATGATAGGGAATTTAGAATTCTTGTTCATATCTAACACCATGAAATCAGTAGGAATGAAAAATTCACCTACCTTTATGGGGACATTCTCTAGTGTGCCTAGAGGGTTTTTAGTGGAGCCATCCGAAAATTGTAAAGAGAACTTGGATGGAATCAATTCCTTTATTCCTAACATCTCAAAGATGGTAAGTGGCATCAAACTCGCACTAGCCTCTATGTCACATAAGGCTTGGTCTATTTTCACTTTTCCAATTGAGCAAGAAATAGAGAAACTTCCTGGATCTTTAAGTTTATGAGGCATATTAGTTTTTATCATTTCATCATGCTCCTCAATTAAGCTCTTAGTCTCTTTTTCTAATTACTTTTTCTTGACTAGCCTTTGTGGGAAAGGTATTGGGGGTTGGTAAGGTGGTGGAGGGACATACTTTGGTTCTATCTCTTCTTGCTCAATCATGTCCACCTCAAATTCCACATCATTTTCAACTACCCTAAGCTTATCATCCCTCAAATATATAGCATTACAGTGCTCATTGGGATTAACTTCGGGTTGTCCCGGAAATGTACCCTTAGTTCTAGAATATGTACTTGGTTGTTGGGCAATCTAAGTTTCTAACATCTTATTATGGATGGCTAAGTTATCTACCTTAGATGTTAGCTCTTTTATTACCTCATTGATTGCCCTACCTTGTTGCCTAAACTATTCATTTTGCTTTGTTTGAGTTTCAACAAAATTTTCCAAAGAGACTCAAGTTTAGACTTTGTACCTGAGGATACCCCGATGCGGGTTTCCTATTGCCTTGGCCTTCTTGGAATTCGTGGTTCAACGTGTTGTTGTAGTTCCCATAGGAGAGATAAGGGTTATTCTTCCTTCCTTGGTTGTAAGAATTCGTGGGAACATAGTTTGGCAACTTTGGGTTCGTGTCATAGAAATTGTGACGAGAATTCACTTGTTCCCCTGAAGCACCGGATCCAGGAACACTACCATGTGGGCACTCCATCATGTCATGTCCCCTCATACCACAAATCTCACAAACAACAGTAGCACTTATTTAACTCACATTAGATTTTTCAAGCTTATCAAAGCATTTACTCAATGAGTCAACTTTAGACATAATTAAATCATTACCATTCATTTCAAACTTACCCTCGAAATCTTTTTCAGGTTATTACATCTTTCTGAACCCCATTGGTGATAGTTGGTGGCAACGTTTTCAATGATATCAAATGCTTGAGTCAGTGGTCTATTCATCAATGCTCCACCGGCTGCGGAGTCAAGTGACACCTTCGAAGAATAGTCCAATCCATTGTATAAGGTATGCACTAATAGCCACTTCTCGAGCCCATGATGTGGGCAAGATTCTTGCAATCCCTTGTAACGATCCCAAGCTTCGGATAAGCATTCTCCATCCTTTTGGAAGAAGCCGGTGATCTAAGTTCGTGGGTAAGCGGTCTTGGACGGTGGGAAGAATTTTTCCAAGAATGTCTGCTCCAGTTGGTCCCATGTTGACAAAGTATTAGCAGGCACTGACTTCAACCAAGCTCTTGCCTTTCTAGTCAGAGAAGAGGGGTATAACCTCAAGCGGACAGCATCAACTGAAGCTCCTTGAATCCTAGTTGTATCACAAAATTTCAAGAATGTCTCCACATGATCAGTCGAGTCTTCTGAGGCTAATCCTCCAAATTGATGTTGTCTAATCATGCCAATTAATTGGAGCGGTATAGTGTAGTTCTCCGCCTCAATTTCTAGCCTAGCAATCCCAGTTCGCAAACCCCTAGCATTTGGGGCAGCGTAGTCCTTCAATGGTTTGGTATCCGGTTGATCGGCCATGAGTTGAATGGGGATCAACTTTTCTCTCGCTCTTTGTCTTTGTAGTCTTCTACGTCTATGAAAAGTCCTTTCGATCTCGGGATCAACTTCAATAAGAGTTCCAAGACTTTGGGATCTTCGCATAAAGGAGAAAGATCACCTGCAAAGAGAGAGATAGATACACTAGAAAAAGAAAAAAAATGTTCAGTAAAACCAATTTAAAAATTAAATTGAAATTCAAGAAAGCATAGACCCCGGCACCGGCGCCAAAAACTTGATAGCGTGAATCCGCAAGTGTACGGCTTCGTCGTCAAGTAATAAAAAGATCAAACCCACAGAGACTGTGATCTTAAACAACAATTAATTATTAAATTAATTAAACTAAACAAGAAAAATATTTGGTTTTTGAAATAAGAATCAAGTAACAAATCAATTATTAAAATCGCAATCAAACAAAAAAGGAAAGTAAACCAATTTGGGGTTTTTCAAATTAAAGATGAATTTCCAAGAATTGGGTTACCAACAAGACCGCTTATGCTACTAAATTGATTACCCCTTTGCTAATTATCAAAATGCTTTGAAGGTGAATTTATCCAAATATAGTTAATTTTCCCTCTCGAGACACAAGAACCGTGCCCAATTAAACCAACCCCCTACTCTCGTGGTAATTGTTTTTAAATTGGACCCATTGAGGTTTGTGACAATTCAATGAACCCTCGAAGGACCGCTTCTAACTCTCGTGATTTAAGTCCTAAGTTCAATCCCTATAGATCCAATACCTAAGTTCACTTCTCATTTCATCCTTAGAGTATCTATGACATGCAAATAAGTGAGTACCAAATTCACACGTAATTATAACAATAGGAATTAAATCAAAAGCAAATTGAAATTAACAAAGGGAAAACATCAATTCATAACATAAAACAAGTCTTGGGCATAGCCCCAATTCCTAAAAATAAGACGACTACTCAAGCATTGTCATGGTCATAGCAATCTTGATTAACAAAAGCATAAAAATCCTAAGAGAATAGAATAAATTGAGAAGAAGAGAAATCCTAATTTTTGCCAAAGGTAGCTGCCCAAAAAGATGCCTATTTTCGAGCCTAATTGCCCTATTTATAGTGTAGGTTAACTTGGATTTGAAGCTATTACAAAATCAGATCAAATCAGCAAATCTTTTTTCCAGATTTTGCGCGTCATGGCCCTGATGCCTGTCTTGGCCAGGCCGTGACCAATTCTGACTTGGAGAGCTTGGCTTGGTTTGCCTGTCACAGGCCGTGATAGGTTCTGACTTTTGCAATCTTCGTTTTCTTCAGCCCTACGCGATCATGGCCGTGATGCTTGTCATTCCCAGGCCGTGATGGGCTCTGCTTGGCTTATTTTTCTTGTTTTTCAAGCAAGTCTTCATGCAAACTCCAACATAACTGTTGTTGAGCAATTTAATCATCAATTCCTGCACACAAACACCACAAAACACCTTACTCGTTCCAAGGTAATAACTAACAAATGTCAAACTAAAAATGCCTAAACTACATGAAAATGCATGCAAAATGGCAATGAAATATGAGGTGTAATCACACTCATCAAATTCCCTTTATGAATTGTGTTTGAAATTATTTAATAAAAAATTAATTAAGTAATTATTAATTAAAAACATAATTAAAAAGATGGAGACTATGACTGAAACTGGATTTTTCCCTGGAAGACTTCATTTGACCTACTGTCAATTCTTTTTTTATTTTATTTTATTTTATAATAGACCTACTGCCAATTCTATTCACTGAATTTGGGTATTTTAATTTAACTTCTACTAAAAATTATAAAAGTAGATCAACGCAAATCTCTATGGATTTAAATGATATACACTGACAGTGTAAAGTTTTTTTTACACGGTTAACCAATCAAATTGATATACCTTTGTAGATGTTTGATTATTATCTTAACCACCTTAAAAGTCATCAATTCCATGATCTTTGATTAATTGTCAGTATAAAATGGTGATTAGCGTCATTGTTACTCTTCATAAATAATCACCATTAAATAATCACTCATTATTATTTTACTCATAAAAAAAGCAACTGATTTTAGAATTTTATAGAACTGGTTAAGAATCAATCAGGCCGATCCAGAGCCAGTAAAATCGATCAAAAATCGGTGGTGAAAAATGATTTGAACCGTTCATTTTTTTCTTCATTTTTTTTCCCATTATCCATTTTTTAAATTATAAAAATATTAATAATTATTTTACTAAAAATATTTTTAGATGATGTTAGAAGTTAGATTTTTCATTAGGTGATATACTACTATTTTTTTAAAAAGGCAATGAAGCAGTCTCCCAATAAGTTGGATCTGTACAGGCAAAAGCCAAAAATAAAAATAAAAATAATACTAACAGGGAGGTGAATCCTGGATATAAGCAATCACATAACAAAGTCACCCTTCAAAAGGCAGTAGGCTATCGGCTACTAATAGGGAGGTGAATCCTTGATATAAGCACTCACATAACAAAACCACCCTTCAAAAGACTACTAGCTTTTATAAAAAAATTTACATACTATATACATCAAAACCTCCGTTTGATAGGCTACTAGGCAGTGGCAACTGAACAAAACAACCTAATCACGTACATGACAACTAGTTGAGAATTGTAACCCTCATATCTATCTGGGAGTCAACCGCAGTGCAAAACTGAATCTTATGTGGCATTAGCTCCTTACCCTCAGGCACCACGTCCTTCATCAATGTTGGGACCTGTTCACAAAATGCACTTTAAAATCACAACATGCTCTTTAAATTTGCAGTTAATGGATATTGGGACTCGTTCTTACCTTTCTATAGTGATGTATCCATCGGACCGAGGTCTACCAAACGTGCCCCTAATTAAAGCCATATTAAAAAAAACACTTAAAAAACTAGAGTAATAAAAACTCAATTACTTAATAAAAAAATAATTAAGTAATTAATAATTAAAAACATAATTAAAAAGATGGAGACTATGACTGAAATTGGTTTTTTCCCAGGAAGTTTAACTGAGGTTGATTTTTCTATTACCTTGATTTACTTATAATTTGTCAAAGATGAAACCACACTAGTTTGACTATATTCTTAGTGAAAATTCATTATTTTCCGATTAAACTTGATAATTTCAAACACAATTCATAAATGGAATTCTACTGAATAAATGTGCATGATATTTCTCAGGGTTAATTGAAGCAACTAGCAAAGAGTGAGAGGATGACAATTCATGTGTAAAATGCATGTAACTTGGTGATGCACATTTTATTTTTTAAATGGGAAGCGCCACTTGCAGTGGCGCCTTTGACCTTTTTTTTTAAAAAAAAAGGGAGACGCCAGTTAGAGTCACACATTTTCCCTGTTAGGCAAAAAAAAATGCCACCGTGTCAAAAAGGACCCCCACTGATAATTTGTTTCAAAAGGATCATAAACTGGTAAATAGTTTCTAAAAGGACATCAGTTTGGTCAAAAAGCCGAAGAAAGTTTTGTTTTGAAATTACTCTTATGTCCTTCTTATCCTCCTCACACACGGTTCTGTGACTTTGAGCATGTATCTAACAAGGGTTTTCATTCAGTCTTCCTCCCTCACCCAAAAGCACCGCCCACTTTGATAGTTAACTCCTGTTCTTTTAGAGCCGTGCTAATTGTACACGGTTTTTAGACAACAAATACGACATCATGCCACAGTAGTGCTACTGTAGCACCAAATTTTTTATTTTTTTTTTAAATCTTGACTTTTTTAAAAAAATATATTTATTTCTAAAAAAATTCATTCACCAGATAATGAACTGAATTCACCGGATATTTATATATACTTAACCAAAAAATTTATTTATCAAAAAAACCAATTCACCAGATATTTACACATACTTAACCAAAAAAATTATTTATAAAAAACACATTCACCAAATAATGAAATTCATCAGATATTGATACCTGATTCATCATATATTTGCACATACTTAACCAAAAACTTTATTTCTCAAAAAAACCTATTCACCAGATAATGAACCGAATTCACCAGATATTTATACCTGATTCACCAGATATTTGCACATACTTAACCAGAAAAATTATTTCTCAAAAAAACCTATTCACCTAATAATGAACTGAATTCACCAGATATTTGTACATGATTCACCAGATATTTGCACATACTTAACCAACAAATTTATTTATCAAAAAAACCCATTCACCAGATATTTACACATACTTAACCAAAAAATTTATTTATAAAAAAAACACATTCACCAAATAATGAACTGAATTCACCAGATATTTATACCTGATTCACCATATATTTGCACATACTTAACCAAAAAATTTATTTCTCAAAAAAACCTATTCACCTGATACCGAACTGAATTCACCAGATATTTATACATGATTCACCAGATATTTGCACATACTTAACCAAAAAAATTATTTCTCAAAAAAACTCATTCACTAGATAATGAACTGAATTCACCAGATATTTGTACCCGATTCACCAGATATTTACACATACTTAATCAAAAAAATTATTTATAAAAAAATTAGTTTTTTTTTAAAAAAAAACCCTTCTGATCTTTATGACAGCGATTACGGTGCATAGATCATGCACTATTCATACGGTGTCGCCGTATGTGTGTCAAAAAAGCTGTGTCAAAATAGCGTTTGGTTCTTTTATTTGTCTCTTATTCTGCACTTTGGTTCTATATTATGCAGCAAATATGCTAATTTGACACACATTTTGGACACAAATACGACGACACCGTATGTGCCGCACTGTGCGGCACTGTAGATGCACTGTGCGGCACTGTAGTGAGTCCTTTTAAAAAAAATTACTTTTTTTTTATAAATAATTTTTTTGATTAAGTATGTGTAAATATCTGGTGAATCAGGTACAAATATCTGGTGAATTCAGTTCATTATCTGGTGAATGAGTTTTTTTGATAAATAATTTTTTTGATTAAGTATGTGCAAATATATGGTGAATCCGGTATAAATATCTGGTGAATTCAGATCATTATCTGGTGACTATGTTTTTTTGAGAAATAAATTTTTTGGTTAAGTATGTGCAAATATATGGTGAATCAGGTATAAATATCTGGTGAATTCAGTTCATTATTTGGTGAATGTGTTTTTTTTTATAAATAAATTTTTTGGTTAAGTATGTGTAAATATCTGGTGAATGGGTTTTTTTGAGAAATAAATTTTTTGGTTAAGTATGTGTAAAGATCTAGTGAATCAAGTACAAATATATGGTGAATTCAGTTTATTATCTGGTGAATGGTTTTTTTTGAGAAATAATTTTTTTGTTTAAGTATGTGCAAATATCTGGTAAATCAGGTATAAATGTCTGGTGAATTCAGTTCATTATCTGGTGAATAAGTTTTTTTGAGAAATAAATTTTTTGGTTAAGTATGTGCAAATATATGGTGAATCAGATATAAATATCTGGTGAATTCAGTTCATTATCTAGTGAATGTGTTTTTTTATAAATAAATTTTTTGGTTAAGTATGTGTAAATATCTGGTGAATGAGTTTTTTTGATAAATAAATTTTTTGGTTAAGTATGTACAAATATCTGGTGAATCATGTACAAATATCTGATAAATTCAGTTCATTATATGGTGAATGAGTTTTTTTAGAAATAAAATTTTTATTTTTTTAAAAAATTCAATTTTTTTTATAAAAAAAGTGGTGCTACGATAACACTATTTTCACAGATATCCCGTATGATATTCCCAAGACGGTGTCAAATTAGCACAGTTCATTATGAGTGAGAGAGCCAATTGTTGCAAGTGATGGAGAGAGATGAGTTTTCTAGAGGATGAAGGTGAAAGTGAAAAGAGCCCAAGAGAGAAGGAGGGACACGTAACATATTGATTGGAAAGTTCCAAAGGCATGCTCTTTTTTTGTTTTTCAATTTTTTTTTATGTTCTCAATTTTTTTATATTATATACTTATCCTGTGTGCTAAAGTGAGCATTATATATAAAAAAAATTAACAGGAAATTGAAAGATATTATATAGAATATAAAATATATATTTTTTCAATAGAAAATATAATCAAAATATAACAGGGGTATACTTGTCCATTCAAAAAAAATCATTTTTCTTTCTCTTATACTTCTTTACTATTTCTTTCAATCCAAACAACCTAAAAATCTATTCATTTTTTACTCATTCCCACTTCTCTCCCACTTCTCTCCACACTACTTCTCTCCTCCCTACTTCTCTCCTAATCCAAACAAAGCATTTATGTCCAAATGCAATTGTTACTCTAATGTTGCAATTTTGGACTATTTAAAATACTTATGTTGGCGTTGAAGGAATATGGGCATTGTTTGGACACATACAAATTTTACCGACGACTTCGACTACGATGATAGACCTTCTCATGTCTCTCACCGTGAGAGACAATAAATGACCTTTGATTAAATGATGACCCATGATATTACGATACACTTGTCCACACCAGAATATTTTAACATTTGTTTCACTGCAAACTACCACCACCTTGAACCTTCCCCACTGCCATCAACCTCGCCGTCGGAGTTGTTCACGGCGGTGGGAGTACCAGAATACGGCCTCTCCTCCGTTTTCTCTCTCCTCCTCCACCCCCAACCCCAACCCCTCTTTCCCCGCCACCCCCACCACCTCAGACCAAGAATGGTGACACATCGAATGAAGGAGTTCCCTTTCTCCTCCGCCACGCCCACTCCCATCGCCCCAGACCAAAAAGGAAGGAATGCACAAAGAACATTTGGTTCACTGCAACCTCCCACCACCTTGAACCTTCCCCACCGCCATCAACCTCACTGTTGGAGCTGTTCACGATGGTGGGAGTACCAGAACACGACCTCTCCTCCGTTTTCTCTCTCCTCCTCCACCCCACCCTCTCTTTCCCCGCCACCCCCACCGCCTCACACCAAGAATGGTGATAGATCAGATGAAGGAGTTCCTTTTCTCCTCCGCCATGGCGCCATGCCCACCCCTACCGCCTTGGACCAAAAGGGAAGGAATGTGCAAAGAGGGAGAATATCGGACCAATCTGCAGCTGAGTGTCACCGGAATTTGATGTCACGTGGAGAGGAGCATGGGAGGAAGACACAGAAAGCTCCTCCTGCAAGCTCTTTTATGTCTGATTCGACGCAGCAAGATTCAATTGAGTAAGCGGCGCAGGATTTTCGAGTGTCGTGAAGAGTGGCTGGACCAAGGCGGTGCTCGGCGATCAAACGGCAGAGCTGGCGTGGTGGACTCTCACCCCTACCACTCTCCATCCTCTGCCACTTGCACAACCCCTTATTGAAGATGCAGTCATGACAGTCCTTGGCAAAGGTTTCTTATCTTTGTCAAAGCTGTGGAGTGTAGGTTGAGGAGGAGCGATAGAGGCGGAAGAGACCGGTGCCGTCATGACAGAGTTGAACGACGGAGAGATAGCCAGGGAAGGATCAGAGTGTGAAAGAGGGCAGAGAAGGAAATGGGGAAAAAATATAGTGTGGGGCAGGTATACCTTAATATCATGGGTCATCATTTAATCAACGATCATTTACGGTCTCTCACCGTAGCGGAGCCTTTTACTGACTATCATTCTCATAACAAGAGATATCCTTTAGTCGGAAAAGTCTTTTGTTGTTGTATATGGAGTTATACTTTTGAATTTAAAATTGTCATTCCAGCATGAACGGGGGATTTTTCAATGTTTCCCACTGCTATGTACTCCCTCCGGTCATTATTATAAGGAAAAAATGAATAAAACATACATATTAAGGTAGTTAGTTGATCTCATTTAAAAGAATCATTGGGAATAAAAAATTAAGTTTGTTACCTAAATTATCCTTTCTCTTATTTATTAAGCTTGTGTTAAATGAAATTAAATGAAGGGTATTTTGAGAATAAAAGGAACCATTGGAAAACAAAATTTGTATTAAATGAAGGGTATTTTGACAATAACTTCATTAAATAAGATGAAAGTAGTTGAAATTTGCTTATATTTTTGACCAAAAAATTTGGAAATTTTTGCTTGTATTATTGACCGGAGGGAGTATATAACAAACACTCCATGACATATCATAGAGGACAGAAATTGCATCACAACAGGCAATATTCCCACCCATACCTAATGTGAGAAAGTCACACACAAAAACAATGAACTTTATTTATTTTCTCACAAGCTAGCTACCGCTAACAAGCAATCCATGACATATCCCAAAGGGCAGAACTTGAACCATGACATGGAGAGTCTTGTTTAATCTTTTCACGGTCTTAAAAGTCATTATTGATTATTGTGAAAGTAACAATTTTTGTGAAAGTAAAATGGGTCGAATCTATTTTACCACTCATTATTTGATATGAGAATATCACACACAAAAACCATGTCTTTATTTATTGAATTTAATTTTGATAACGATTGGTGTAAAAAAAATTATGCTATCAACCAATCTCATGTCAAATATGTTAATTTTTAAGATAATTATAATATTATATTATAATTAAATCCTTATTTATTTGTAATATTTAAAATTTATTTATATGATAAATTATTTTATTTAGCAATTATAATTATATTTAACTAAGTATAAAAAAAGACCGAACGCCCAAATTGATCCATAAAAAAATGAGGGTATACTTTTACTCTATAAGAAAATTTAATTAATTAGTTAGTCCCCTTGAATCACAATGTTGGATAAGTTAGTCCCTCCATCATTATTCGTTCAGGAACTTCGTTAAGATACCGAGGTGACTCGTTAAGTGTTTATGTATTGTTACCTTATTTCCATGGAAAAACTTGTTCAGAAAGCAAAAATAGGGTTCCAAATTAATGAAGTGATGTCATTTTAGTCCCAAATGGATTTGAAATTTCATTCACAATACTGCATCGTTTTGAAGTTTTTATTAATTCCCAATTTTGAATCCAGTTCCTTTTGTGACATGAACCCTAAAGAACCTTAATTTAGAAACTAAGATTTTCTTAAATTCCTTCCATAAACCCACTGTCATTCGACCGCCCTCTAATCGAAATCTCTCTGTCATTGAATGCGATTTTGGAGCATTCATCTCCATTGGCGTTTTTCGTAACCATTTCTCACAACTAAGACGAGTTTATGCATATTATGCTTTCTAGTGTACCGAGCATGGAAGTTTCTAATAATTTGTCATTCCTTTGTTTCAAAGTCAAGAGGGCATAGAAACTGTCCAGACTAAGGGTGGCAAATGGATGGATTGAATAATTTTTTTTTCGGATCTTAATGGATGAATTAAAAACGATCCATTAATCATTTATAATCCATTAAAAATTCATTAAAAAAATCTAATCCATCCATAATCCATTAAATAAAATACATCTGATCCATCCATTAACAACTTTTCATGGATGGATATCCAATCCATCAACTAAAATTTATTTTAAGAAATTAAATAATTTTATATCTCTTTTATCCATCCATAAAATATTTTTAAAAATAAAATAATTTATAAAAAAAAAATTAAAATATTATATCTATCTCACCCTCGCTCTCCTCTTTCATTCTCTCTTTACCCTTTCTCTCTCTCCTTTTTTTTCCTACTCTCTCTCTATCTTTACTTTCTCTCCACTCTATCTCACGACCATTTTGTATCACGACCATTTTTCTATTATTATATGGAGTTATTGATTATTTGCATCTACAGAGGTTGTTTTGCCACAACGTTTCATGATATTGTTTTACGAAACTTGTTACGACTTTCTGTACTTTCAATTAGTTAATACTTTTTTTTAAAGTTTCTCAGCAAAAAAGGCAACGAAAAAAGAAAACGTACGTGATAACATAGACTACAACTGGTGCTTGAGAACAATTAATTAGTTAATACTTAATGTAACAAAAAAAGAAAAAAAAACAGATAAATAAAATAAAAAATAGTGAAGAAAAAATAATAGGGAACGGAAGAGAAAATTAGATTGAGTGTTTTTTTTTGTTACAAATGAATGTTTTTTTTTATTTGGTGAAAAATAATATGGAAAAAATAAATTGGTTTTGGAATGGATAAAAGTTGATCCATTACATTTTTGATTGTTGATCCAATGGATTTTAAAAAATATTGGATGGATCATAAACCATCCACTAAAAAAATAATCCAATCCATCAAATCCATTTATATTATTTTTTTATAAATAGATGGATTGGATAAATTTTCTCATGGATGGACTGGATGGATGATGGACAAATGGATCATTTTGCCATCCCTAATCCAGGCACACTTCGTAAACACTAAAGTAATATATGACTCGATGATTGTTCTATATTGCTATGTATGGTGTTGCGTTTCTGATTTGGCTTGCACTTGTTGTTGGTGAATGTGTGGTGCACGTAGGGACTATTTTAGCCCATGAGTGAAATTTTAGAAACCTACTTACATCACTAATATATTAGTTCATAACTAAACTTGTATATGTAAACAAAGACATGGACTATCCTTTCTCCCACCACAAAGAAATATGCAGTGAAGAAGATGGAAGCTGCTATAATGGATGTATGACTTTGAATAACCGATGGAGGAAGAAGAAGTGTCAAGAAGAAACGACACCATTTCTTGTTTAATGGCACATGTTTTGCACATTTTAGCCCATATTTCCCATTTTTTAAACAAATTTCACCATGTAAATAAGGTAACAAATTAACAATACATTTAGACACTTAATGGACCACCTCAACATCTTAACAGAAGTCTTTGAGTGTGGTTAACTGATTAATTAAATTTTATTAGGAACTAAAAACATATTCTCAATTTTTCCCGAGGGATCAGTTTGGATCCTTAGTAAAAAAAATATAAAATATAGATTTTCATATAGCTTAAAGGAAAAAAAAGAGTAAAGACCTAAATTAGTTCCTGAAAATTTTTGAGGACCCTCTTTTGGTCCCCGAAAAAATTAAATTAACTATTTAGTCCCTCAAATTTACAAACGTTGGACACATTAGTCTCTCCTTCCACTTCTAACGTCCGTTTATTTGTCTATGTGTCCCGCAAACCATCATATCTGACTCGTTTATAGTTCTGTGTGACATATGACAAATTTTAACATTGAAAAACGAACGAAAGAGGAAAAAAGTATGCAAATTTTTTAAATCCAGATACTTCAAAATTATAAATGTTTTTTCACTTTTTATTCATTTTTCACTGTGAAAATTCGTGGTAGACTACGCAGGATCACTAGCGAGTCAGACGAGATGGTTAATGAGATATATAGACATGTAAAAAAAAATAAAGAGGGACTAATATATCCCAGATTTGTAAATACGAGGGATTAAATCAATTTTTTTTTCAGTGACAGAAAACGGATGCCTAAATTTTTTAAGGACTAATTCAGGTCTTTTATTCATAAGACTAAACCCCCAATTTGGTCCCTGAGAAAAACACTCGGGTCTGAAATAGTTCCTATCCAAAAAAAACTATCCATTTAGTCCTTAAGAATGTATTTCCGGGACAGATTAGTCATTCTGTCAGTTGACCACCTTTGACCGCAGGTTAAATGCTGACGTGTCGGTTTCCATTCCAAAACGCATGCCGTTTTTTCCTTCTTCTTCCTCCAGCTTCTTCTTCTGAGACACTAGGTATTGTTTACGAAAAAAACAACCACCACCGCCCAAAATCTCGTCACTCAGCTCTCTCCACCGCTTGAAATCTCTGCACTCAGTCCTCTCCACTGCCTCCAACTCTGCTTCTACACTAAGCCCTCTCCACCGTGACACTCGTTCCAACAAATGCATCCCTTCCTTGCTGCTCGATCTCAGACCGTCAGACGGAGCAAGCATTTAACAATTCCCCTTGCAGTTTAGGCCAGACCCCTTCCTCCTTCCAAACAGAGTATAGCTCTTATCCCGTGACAACGATAGAGCAAACACACCAGTGATCTGTCGATCTCCTCCATCGATCTCCCTTTTCTAGATCGTACTACTCCATCACCATTGTTTTATTGTTTTTTGTCATCAATCTCGCTTTCTGACTTTTTTTTTGTTACTCCGGTTTCTTATTACTAGATCCACTTTTTGTTTTCAATCTCCCCTCTATGTTTGATTGCGGTGGTTTCTTGTTACTAAACAGAGCACTACACCGTCATTGAACACACTCTTTTTGCCTTTTGTTTTTCCTTCGCCACCGCCGCGGAGATGAACCTCGAAGCAGCAAGGGTACTTGGAGACCCAATTGAGGGCTTTGCCCTGAAGATCTAGGGTTTTGAACTTCTTCTGGAGGGTGGTTAAGGGGATCTCGTGGTTGGGGTAGCGGAGGATGATGTTCTTGATCTGATTGTTAACGATCCAACGGCGGTTGCGAGAGAGCGCGGATTCGAGGTATGGGTCCTTCTTCATTGACCAAAGACAAAATGTTCGGAATCGGAGAAGAAGCCATTGTTGTGGATGGAGATGATGCTGATGGATGGCTCGAGGAATCATTCGTGACATGCAGATGAAGACTGGTTTTAGAATTTAGATGAACTTCAAATCAAATGCAATTCTGAAAACCCTGCTTGGAGGATGAAGAAGAAGCTGGAGGAAGAAGAAGGAAAAAAGGGCATGCGTTTTGGAATGGAAACCGACACGTCAGCATTTAACCTGCGGTCAAAGATGGTCAACTGACAGAAGGATTAATCTGTCCCGGAAATACATTCTTAAGGACTAAATGAATAATTTTTTTTGGATAGAGACTATTTCAGACCCGGGTGTAATCGGGGGTTTAGTCTATTCATAAAGAAAAAACAGGGACTTTGCACGCCTCTTTATCTTTTGTTTCCGTCTACATTTTTGGCGTTTAGTTTAGGTTTTGGTTTAGGGCCATTGTGTGTGTTGTGTGTGACTGTGAGTGTGATGGGTACTCCATTTGAATTCTACGCCTACGACGAGAACGAACTTGCCAATGCAGGCCCAGCAGCGTTCGGTCTCACCGATGATGATGAATCTGAGGAAGACGAAGAAGAAGAAGAGGAAGACGAAGACTACGAGGAGGAAGAAGACTACGTCGCTGCCATTTCACCGTCGGCTAGGGCTTCTCGGAATTGCGATGAAGAGGAGCGAAACAAACGGCGCAGAACCGAAGGAGGAGAAGCATCGTCTTCTCTCGCAATTGAGAACAGCCAAGGGACTGATGAGTGGAACCGCACCGACATTGATGGTCTATTTTGCCCTATTTGCATGGAACCTTGGACCAATAACGGCGATCATCATATCTGGTTCCTTCATTTTTTCTTTTCCTTTAATTTTTAAAAAAATTAACTTGATCTGAAATTTTAGTGTGTTATTATGAACTGTGTAGTGTGTGTATGCGTGAGCCTTTGCTAACAGTAATTTTGAATGAAGTTGATTTTGTAAAATTGATTTGATTAAAATTGATTATGAAGTGAAACAATTTAGGTTTGGATATTTTCCTGTGAAAGCAAGTTTCATACAAAAATTAGTATATACACAAATGCTATTTTTTATCACTTCTAGTCAAACCGAGGTTTGTAGTCAAAATTGATTTTGCCTCATTGTAACCAGACACTTGTATTTTTACTAAAATCATGTTTGATTGGAGACAAATTCAATTCGAATACTTCCAACCTTCAAATCAAATACACCAACAATAATTTATTTGATTTTTTTTTTTTTGTGATGAATGAATTCAGCTGTCTTCCTTGTGGACACATTTATGGTATGTCTTGCATCAAAAAATGGATTCAACAGCGGAGAAATTCTGGCAAGGTAATGATATTATGACATGGTTGTGAACTACTTTCCCAAATTAATATTCCAAAAAAGAAATATTTGATATTCATGTTTTGTGTTTCTTTTTTCTTGTTACAGTGTCCTCAATGCAATAGGAATTGTTCCTTAAAGGATGTGAGGAAACTATATGCTTCCCAATTAGTTGCCGTCGATGAAGAATCTCAGAAGGTCGTGTTAATTTCATGTTCATTTAAAATACCAAATGAAACTGTGAAATTGATTTGCTTGATTGCTCTGTTTTGTTCCACAGAGAATTCGGTCACTTGAGGACAAATGTGCAGCCCTCGAAAGTAAGGTAGAATGCTATTGATGGAATTTTCTTGTTGTTTAGTACATTAACCTTTCCTGTAAATGATGACAGTTGTCTTAGCTATTTGCCAGGGTTCTATATTCTCTCTTCTCCCTCTTTTTATCTTATATGCTAGTATTTCTTCCAAGCTATGTGTGGGCTTGGATTCCACCGGAATATTAGAGACTACATTTCAACTAATCTTGGTTAAGAAAATATTTCAATTATGTTATTAGGGTGCTGATTGGCACAAGAAAGAAGCTGAATGGCGGAAGAGTGAAGCTGCATTGCATCTTCGTGTTCAGAAGCTTACAGAGGTATCCATCATGTATAACTATAAATGATACCTGCCATTTGAAGCAGATCCATGTTTTTTTCAAAGTTAGAACCCTTTTCGGTACTTGATAATATTTTATATGGCGTAGATAGATGACAGAGTTGTGTCATGTCTCACCTCACTTAGTGTCACGTTCTCCAACATCTTACATCCTTTTCCCCTATCCCTACTTTGTTAGAGCATGTAGGATAGCACCCTGCCATTGCTATTTGCCTCTCTTGTAATAATTAATATAACATCTTTCAAGTTTTTAGTACTAAGTAAATTATAACCATGTTGCTTTAATAACTTATTTCTTAATTTTTAACAATTGGATGATAAAAACTGAGGTATTGTATGATGAGCATTGGTGACAAAAATTCAAACAGCTTGAATCTATATAATGTTTGGTGCAAATCATATTAGACTTTCATATTTTTTTATCCTTCTGGATGTTTTATGTGTGGTTTTGAATAATTTTCTTTTCTTTGGTCCTGTAGAGAAACAGTCATTTGGAGCAGCTGCTACTAGATACGCAGAGAAAGCAATCCGGAATGATAAATGGAAATGGGAACTATCAATGGAGATCCAAATCTGGTAATCATCCTTTCAGAATTCATATGAAGGATCTTCACCTCATAAAAATCTTGTCTTATTATTTCGCCCTCCTCCCCACTTCATTTGTGGTTTTGAGCACATTGACTTTTATTCAATATATATTATATATTGTAGAACACAATTTTGGCTCAAGCCCCTATGGAAAACGGTCTTTTTGCAATTTTGAATTTCAGGTATGACATTTATTCTTTTTCTTATCTACTTCACAGTTTTATGTACTCCATCCCCAGAATGGGATTTTTCATTTAACATATTTCCAGAATATAATAAACTTATTTTATTAAATGCTATTATACAGTTTAGTATATTACTGTTGATTACTTGAATTTTATTTACTTAGTTGTATCACCCCTTTAGAAAGCGTTTCATCTGGATGGTGCACGTGTATTTGATATGGATGCTTCAAAGCAAATTCTATTAATTGCACAGAAGCCAAGGGTGATAGGTGGAGCGCATTTTCTAACTAAAGTAAGAATTTTCATCTTTGAAATATTTGTGTATGTATATGTTTGTGGCTTTAGTATCTCTTTATGCAGTGATGGATTTGTCTTTATGTTAACCTGGTTTTGTAGCTGAGCTTGATATCTCCATTTGAGATGGAAGATATTTTACTACCTTCCGCTACAAATGGTATTAGAGATCTACATATTTCTCCTTCTCATGGTACCCTTGCCCTCTACGCTTCATTAGGGAAGAAATTATCGGTGCTTAGGTATGGTTGCATTACTTAATAATTGGTTTTGTCTGACAACTGACATAGAAAAACTCGGCCATTGACGTAGTTTATGTTAACTATTACAGCTTGGAGAGCAACAATCCTGTTGTCAATTATAATCTACAGGTAGAATTTTGATCTATTATTTTGATTTTGTAAATTAGTAGTAATAAAGCTGCTGTTAATAGTTTATAATCGCTATACTTTGTGGTTTGTTAGAATAGTATTGCTCGTACATGTATTTGCTTATTATTATTATTATTATTATTATTATTATTATTATTAAAGAAGAGAAGAGTACAGAAGCAGAGTATAAGACGTCCTCTGTGAATTAGTTAAAAAAAAAGCTAAAGAGACTGCACTTAATCTAACTAGAGCTAGCCAATCTCTTTGCATTCTTTCCGAAGACGCTCCTTTGAAGTACCCATTAGACGAGCACCCCAAAAAAGTTTATCCCATAAAGGATGCCATATTTATGTGACTATCCTGGAAATTCTATTATTCCTCTCCAACCATAGGCAACAAATAACAGCAATTGTTGCATGCTGCAACAGGACCTTATCCTCTTTAGTCAGTAGTTCCAAACTACTTATATAAATAGATTTTTATAATAGTTTTGTGTATGTCTTTTTCCTCAGTTGTACTAATGTTGATATATTTTTTTTGGACGGAAACTAATGTTAATACTTAAACCTTGTAATCTGTTTACTCGTCCCTCTTTGGGGTTTTTCACCTTATTAACATTCTATTCCAGTGTCCTGCTTGGTCATGTTCATGGGATCTCAACAGTTCACATTACATATATGCAGGACTACAGGTCAGCTCTTTGGTTTCCTATTTATTAGATGTAGGAAATTCAAATACTAATTATCATATACCTTTCCTGCAGAATGGTTCTGTCTTGGTGTTTGATATGCGCCAAACTGCAGGACCAATGAAATCTTTAATCGGGTTGACTAGCAACCCTGTTCATACTGTACAATCTCTTGCACAAACTTCCAGTCTTTCGGCTGGTGTTAGGACCATCCTATCTGCATCTGCCATTGGACTTTCTCAGTGGAACGTTGATTCTGAAGAACGGTAGGCTGTTTAAATTCTATGGAGATTAGCTTGATGTTTGTTTTTTGTTTTTTGTTTTTATTATCAATTTTGGCTTAAAATATTGTACGAAACTTTTCCCGGTCGACACTATCCATTAAAATTATAATTCTTCAATTTTGATGGACAATTTATCATTTTTCTTCTGTAGTACGTGTGAGGAACACATATGAGTATAGTTGTAGTTTCTTTTCAAGTTATGCTGAAATTGGAAAAACTTTGTAGTTTTCCCAATGTTTGGTCCATCTTTGTACCTTCCCCCATTTTTCATTCCTTTTCTTTTCCTGTTATTTTTTTAAATTCTTTTTTTGACAGGATATCATCCTTTTTTTGTGTAATATATTCTCAAAATGTGTTCATAGATTGTTTTTTGTTAGTGTCATATTTCTTTTGCGTTTTGGAATTTGGGTATTGCTTTGTTATAAATTAAATTAAATTAGTTCTCTACTCTAGCTAAACTTGTGGATATTTACTGGCCATTTAGAGCTTGATATGAGATAGTTCATGATGGGTTATTTCCATCTTCCTTTGCATAATTTTAATTTGGTTTCATATGGCAAGTGATGTTTTTTAAAGCAATCATGTGGATGTTATGCCTTATTTTTCATTTCTCTAATTAGCTCTTGTAATGCTTCCTTCCTTTGTTTTTTATATGAAGGCCGTTTATGGTTCCTGATTCTGACACTCAAGGAGTTTGTATATCCCTTGCCTATTGCCCTAGCAGTGACGACATTGTTGTTTCATACCGTCCTAGATTTGACACGTCCATGGATGTGCCTCTTACTCAACAATCACTCACTCCTCTTGTTAGTGGACAACAAGGAGTACAGGGCTCTCATGTTTTGTTCAGGAGAGAGGACGATAACCATTTCCAAAATATCGGTTCCTCATATGCCAATGTAAGTAAAATTCGACTGCCAAAATGTGTAATTATAGACTTAGAGGATCAGAGAAGATTGTTTGCTTCTGGAGATGAAGTTACATGTGAACTGGTCTTGCACGAGTTGCCATCTTTTAGAGTTCTGCAGCAATTCAAATTGCCAGCTCAGGTCCGTGATGTTAAGTACTCACCTAGCCATGGAATACTTGGTTGTTTAAGTGAGAACACACTGCAACTTTTCTGCGCCAAACATTCGTGAGGAAGGTATTTCTACATTTTGCAATTGCTATTTTTGGTTGTAATCATGCGTTACACTTTCAATTGCTATATCACTCGAGTCCACCTTTCAATTGCTATATTTATTGAAGGGAAAATTCTTTTTATAATTTTTTTATTTAATGTATTAGGGCTGTAATGTTAATTGATATGCCGTCACATCAGTAGGATATACTTCGTAGTTCTTTATCAAGGTTAAAGTATGGATACGTGAAAGTTGCCAAATTCCTAGATTTGAACTTCTGTTCAAATGAAAGTTACTCAAGTTGCAAACACTATTTGATAATCAACAACAGTGTTTGCAATAGGGGTGGCAAAATGATCCATTCGTTCACCATCCAGTCCATCCATGAGAAAATCCATCCAATCCATCCATTTATAGAAAAATAATATAAATGGATTGGATTATTTTTTTAGTGGATGGTTTATGATACATCAAATATTTTTTTAAATCCATTGGACCAACAATCAAAAATATAATGGATCAACTTTTATCCATTCCAAAATCAATTTATTTTTTTCATTTTATTTTTCGTCAAATAAAAAAAACCTCCATTTGTAAAAAAAAAAAAACACTATTTTTTTCTTTCGTTCCCTATTATTTTTTCTTCACTATTTTTTATTTTATTTATCTGTTTTTTTTCTTTTTTTTTATTATATTAAGTATTAACTAACTAATTGAAAGCACAAAGTCGTAACAAGTTTCCTAAAACAATGTCATGGAACATTGTGGCAAAACAACCTCTGTAGATGCACATAATCAATAACTCCCATATAATAATAGAAAAATGGTCATAATACAAAATGGCCGTGAGATAGAGTGGAGAGAGAGTAAAGATAGAGAGAGTAGGAAAAAAAGGGATAGAGAAAGGGTAGAGAGAGGAAGAAAGACGAGAGAAAGGGTGTGATAGATAATATTTTAAATTTTTTTACAAATTATTTTTTTTAACAAAATATTTTATTGATGGATAAAAGAGATATAAAATTATTTAATTTATTAAAATAAATTTTAGTGGATGGATTGGATGTCCATCCATGAAAAGTTGTTAGATGGATTTTATTTAATGGATCATGGATGGATTGGATTTTTTTAATGAATTTTTAATGGATTATAATGGATTAATGGATTGTTTTTAATCCATCCGTTAAGATCCGAATAAAAATTTAACCGATCCATTCATTTGCCAGCCTTAGTTTGCAGCTTGAGTAAATGTAAAATGGAAGAAAAACAATATCCTCTTTCAAAATATGAAATAAACTTGTGGAGAAGAAAATCAGTAAAATGGTGAAGAGCTTCCATTAGTAAGAAGACAAATTTCATCGGTAAAAACATCGCAATTATATTTATTTTCCTCAAATTATGAATGACGAAGCTTTGTTTATTTATTCAAATAAAAACCCTTTTTTATTTAGTTGTTTTTCAGTGACCAGCGGTGGATATAACTCCCTTACCTACCTGAGGCCCAAAGAAAATAATTTTCTACTCCTTATTCAATTATACGTGTATACTTAACCATCGGCTTACATGGTAGAAGAGATTCTTTCCAAAATTGCGATGTTTCTCTTGCGTTAGGAGGGAGAGGGGTCTGCTTTAGGGCGCTGGCTAGGATGGGTAAGGGGTTTATATCTCTCATGATGAGAGATCTCCTACAATCATTAGATTCATCTCATGTCCACATTCTTACCCTATACCCCCTGCACCAAATTATTATAATTTTTTTTTTTACATTTTCTTCTCTCTCATGCTGCTCTCTTCAACCTTGCCACGGTCTTCAAGTTCTCCGCCACCGTCTTCAACGTTCTCCGCCACCGCCTTTTAAGCAACCTCCACAAACCATCCCCTTTTCTCCCACTCCCCCACCCCCACATAGTCCCTGCCACCCTTCCCCCTCACCCCTGCCATTGATCTATATATCCCTCCTCTAATCTAACTGAAACGTTGCCAATGCTTCTCTTCAGAAGTACACCGAAATCGACCCCAACAATGAGACTTGTAAATCCAGCTTGGTAGCCTATGACCAAGGTGGCGGCTTCGAAGGTCCCGTTCAGCGGCCGTTAATAAATCCCTTATGAACAACATCGAACCAAATAGAGCTGTTCACTTTCAATAAAATAAAAACAAAAAATGAACCCAAAATGGCTAAATAACAAGCAATAGACAAAAGTACAAATATCAAGCAAAGAAACAATTTTTCATAAAAATGAAGAGTAAAAAATGGGAGAGATGCAGCAGCGGTGAAAACCCCGGACGACGGTGAAAAACAGTGGCTTCGTTGATGCCCAGGTGGCGGGCTTCGAAGGTTCCACTCCGGAGGTTTCGTTCTTCTGGTACCACTCGTTGCCGCCGTCAATGATGGGGTCGTCGGGTTCTGCTCAACACCGTTGTTGTCGTCGAAGGTTACGCTCGACACCTGTCAATGATGGTTCCGCTTCTTCTGGTCTCGTTGCCATCGTCGATGTTGGGGCTGCCAGATTCCATGAGGTGATGGTGGAGGAGGGGGGAGGCCGGGCGGTGGGGGTAGGGTCTGAGGAGAGAGAGGGAGAAGGAGTGGGGGCGGCGACACGACGAGGGCCGCCATGATAAAAACTGATCGGGGCGGGGAGAGGATGGAGTTGAGGGAATTGAGGAATGATTTGGTGTAGAGGGTTTAGGGTAAGGATGTGGATATGAGATGAATCTAATGGCTGTAGGAGGTCTCTCACCATGAGAGATATAAATCATTTGCTCACCCTAGCCAGTGCCCTGCTTTAGTTAAACGTATTGTGATTCTTCGAAATTGTATATGTTGGGGCCAACGTCATATACTCATATTTGTAGTTACTCGAACAAAACATCTCATCAATGCTACTAGCTTCAAAATGTCAAATGCAGAGAAAGGGGGTAGGGTATCACTCTATTAACTCTTCAAAAGCTCTCAACCAACTACCCATTTGTTTGATCTGGGCATTATGGCCCTGCGCTCTATGCATTATTGTAGTACTCGGTCATCTTCAACAAGCAATCATACTTTGATTATTGGCTTTTATTTGGAGGAAAAGTCACGCTTACCTAATTTATATAATGCCACTAAATTTTTATTTTAATGTTTGTTTTTGTCTATAATTCTTGATGCCTTCGTTTATGGCCAGAATTGCTTGGGCACATATATGTTTAACACAGTGGGTTTACCAAAAGGTTCTGAATTTAATATTTATTCTTTTCTTTCTTTTTCTTTTTTCTTTTTTTGAGAAGGTGAAGAACTCTAGCTTGGGGGGCATTTTGATTGCATTGATTAAATTTAATTAGTCACTACACGCAAATATGCAATCGACTTTTAACTTCTTTTCCGATTAATCACAAATATATTATTTATACAATTCGTGAATACTGTTAATTATAAGAGTACTATAATATTAATATTAATAGTGACTTCTTTACTTCTAAACAAGCAAGTGTGTAAGTACATAGTGTTGTGTATTTTAGTGAGTATCATTTTTCATGCTAATACACTTCGCCACCTCTCACCTTCCATTTCACTTGGACAGCTCTTTAATGTGAAACAAACACCTCCCGCTGATAATAACGAAGTTTCATGGCATAAGTCTTGGAACAGAACACATTTGGCACATGCACACACAAGTTCTCGTTTTCATCATTAAAATGACAATAGCATAACATTAAAATATGAAGAGTGTGCGCTTATAATATTAGAACTCAACGATGCCACATTTACCGACTTCTTCATATTATTGGGCACTTATCTTTTCATTGGACATTCATATTATTCCTTTCTTTCCTTTTCCGCTATTTTTTATTTCTTGGTCTACACTATTACATTTACCCTCCCTCCCCAAGCAAAAGAAAAACCACACACTTTTCCAAATTTTCTCGGGTGTTGAGAGCCTTGGACGCTCAACCCCTGCTGCCAAGAAAGGGGTCCCATCTCACGTCACCCCCCATAAAGTAAAAGAAACTTTGTGAAAGAAAAAAACAAAACAAATCACAAGAGAACAGTGTTTTTGGGACCAAAAGGCACCATCCCCACTTTGCCAAATTCACTTTATAAGCTATAGTTTTAACCCCAACACTCAGGTGTTAGCCTGTGATCTCTTTTGGAGTCTTGGCAATAGTTATATACCATGTGGTATCTTTGCACCCATCTCATGGCATTGTATTGTTGTGTAGTCAACCCACCAGACCTATATGGTGAGGCTGAGACTGGATGGCACCATCTAGGAGCATAGGCTGTGCAACCACTAGCTTTGAAGTTGGTGTACCTTGCTATAAAAGGTTGGTACCTGTAATCAGCTTTGTACTTTCCATCTTCAGTTGCCCATGATGAGGCATCCCATATTGAACCATAAACCCACATTGGCCTCAGTGGAAATGTTGCAGCACTCTTCCTCGGGTACCTCCTTATTGGCACATCATCCACAAGGAATCTGAGGCATTTTTCAATGTCAGTAAAAGCAAATATATAAGCCAGGTAAAAATAATCATTTATAATATTTACAAAATGGTTGCAATTATTTAATGTTATAGACTTATAGTTGAACTCATTTTATAATTACAATCACCTCAGTGGCCATCAAAAGAACAAGTAGATCAATAAATAAATGTTACTTTTAACTTTTCATTAATAGGGTGGTATCAGATTTTGTTTGCTACAAACTTCTATGCTTATCTTTTTTTTTTTTTTTTGTCACTCATGTGATACTTGTATATGATATGGAGTGTTGAACATGTCAAAATCCTTATTTGCTTTCTTCCTTAATTTCAGAGAAAACGAAATTATTTTCCTTTCACCTTCCAAAATATCAATCAGTGGTGTCTAAACTGTTATGCCAATTGATAAGAACAACCAATCAAATCAATGCCATGCCACTTACACAGCGTCCAATCTGTCACTGTTGATTCTTTTTATCTTCTCTCCTATATCTACTTCAACTGAAAGAGAAATAGTGCCTGCCATGTTTGCTCTACTTCTTTGAACTAGTACTAAAAGTCTATGCATTAAATTTTACACACAGTCACTCCATTCAGATATTACAGTTAAGATATACAGTGACTTACATTATTTCCTTAGGACTCCACAGTATAGCATAGTGATGAAAAGCTTTTGTAGGATCAAACCAGAGATGGAACTTCATCTCTCTGCCTATGATCTTCCCATCCCCACTCCCTCTTATATAAACATTGGTCTGCAAAGTATAAGGCTTTCCAAATGTTGTCCCAAGAAACTCAATATCCACTTCATCATGGAAGCCAGGATGTGCTTCATTGTTTGAAAGCTGCCATTAACCAAATCATTGTAGTTAGTAATAGTAATTAACAAGCTAAACAACAATGTGTAAGCATAAAACCAATCAACATATTCTTGTGGACTTATCTTACATAGAAAGCTGTTATAACTCCTGCAGTATAGCCAGGATGGAGCTTAATGGAAGCACCAAAGTACCCGGATCTAAATGGACGAACTGACTTGAAGCCACTTCCTGTGTACAAGAAACAAAGCAGTGGAAGTGGATTACATTTTAATGATATGTAGCATAAAGATGTTTCTTAAAGTGAAATGAGACTAATCAGATTCAGACCTGAAGTTCTATCAAGCCAAATTGCTAATGCACTTTGGTCTAGTATTTGGTGCTGAGGACCCCAGAGGTTTCTAAATCCTTTGTAAAAGCTCATAGACCTGAATTTGGAACTTGGCCAGTAGCCAGGTGAAGGTGGCCAGTAAGCATTGCTTGAAGGGGCCATTAAGAATAAAATGGCAAAGAGAAAGAAAGCCATGAAGTGTAAACAGGAAGCAGAATGATTATGTTGTGTATAAATGCAAGGTTTGAGTGAGAAACTGAGGGGAAATGCTCAAAGTAAGGTGCATGCATATGTAAGAGCATGGAAGTCAGTTTTATATAAATGAGAAAATCAGTGGGTCCCCCAAAGAGAATTAATGATGAAATTGTGGAGGGGATTAGAATTTAGATGAATTAAACATACCAATAACTATTTATAGATCATTACAGACAAATGGGAGGTCTTTAATTGTGACATTCAATTACACTTTATTTGCATAGGGCACTTAGGATTTTTGCATTTTTCTTTTTCCCATTACAAACTACTTTTTTGTTTTTACCCTCTCTCTTTATTACAGAAAACCTGTTAGCATGGTTGGAAAGCTCAAAAAAGATGGTGGGAAGCAGAAGGGGTAGATGGTTGTGTCTTAAATGTGCCTCTTTTATGTTTTGTTGTGTTTCATGGCTTTCTTATTCCAGCTAGAACCTAGGCTTGTACCTGTAAGTCATCCATCTTCATTGAAGGCCACAGGTATTTGTGTCTGAGCTTTGAAAGCAATTGCTGGTATACCCCCCACTTCCTTTTTTTTTATTTTGCCCTTTTCATTGTGTCATTTACCATTCAGTCATGCATAAACTGCAGATGAGCCAATGAGTAAATGATATTAAAACAAACTTTAGTTATAAGGAAAGAAATGTGGGTCACATTCTAATATAGTCAATTATCATGAATCAAAGTAACGGTGTGCTTGAACCTGTGAACTTCATCAATAGAGTGAGTCAGGACTCAGGAACTATATATCCATCATTATTTTTTTTTGACAAGGAACTATATATCCATTAATGAACCCCCAAAGCTTGATTTGAGTGTCAGTGGGGCATACTCACGATTTTGATTGACACGTAGAGTAACCCCTGGTAGTGATGGTACAATAATTTGCAATCTTGATATGTTGATCAATCAAGAAAAGGAGTACAAATTATATATATTATATGGAAAACACACAATTGGATGTTTTACTTGGGATCAATCATTACAACCATGCTAGATTTTACTGCTCCAACCTTTATTTTCCATATTTGTTGATTGATTCCTTAAGATGGTCACATTTTTGGCTTAAATGAACCTTGAGTTTTTTTGTCTTTGATAAAACAACGTATGCATACTCACTATATGGCTAATAGGTTATAAAACTTGTTCAACTATAATAAAACGGTACAACCCCAAATATGGAAAATTACAAATAACTAGATTCGGTGGGGATTATGAGCGAATTTGGATAATCAAATTCTAAGGATCAGTTTGAAGAACTTTGTGCTCGGCTAATAATTTGAGCTGCATATATAATGGAAGGTAATTGTTTCCAAATTCCAACATTTGATCTTGTGGACCATTTGCCCCACGATTATAACAATATATAGTTTTTAATTCAAGGGGGTCAGAGTACATGAACTTAAGGCAATGTTCCCCGGAAGCAAACCACAAAATCGCAAGACACAGGAGGCATTATTGAGTTCTAGCTACACACACCGCTGAGCAATTTGTAGAAATATATAATAACCCCACAAAAAGAGTCAAGAATAATATATGTAAACATTCAAATGATGCAAATAATTAATGTGCTATGAGAAATATGCATAGTAGGGACTTGTATACACTGATTTTTTCTCAATTACAACTTGCAACAGCTTCTTTTCTTGACCTATACATATGTGTTCACCCGATTGGGATATGCACTACTATTTTGTCGGTCACACAAAGAGGGAGAGGGTTGGGGGCATGGTGGTAGGACCACCTTGGCCGACAAATCGAAAAGATCAGATGGACCTTCACTGCATTGCTTGTGACAACTGAAGACTTGCTATAAAGGATTACCCCAGAACTATACATTATACAAGTTACTTTCACTTGCACATCAACTTGAATCAGACCCTCCATATCACATGTTAAGGTATAAATGAATGGAGAAACTCTTACTTAACTAGGATATAACAAGTCATTTCTTGGACACTTAACCCATTGTTTGACACATTAAATTAATTTTAAAAATTGTTGTAATTTTAACATGAATTGTCATTCTTTCATATGTCAAATTTTAAAGGCATGCTAACTAAGAATCTTGGAATAATGATCTTTGTTACAACCAATAATGAGTTTTTATTGTGATTTGTGAACGCTAGTCTCAACATGATGCTTTCGCTTCATTTTCATTCTGCATAGTATACAAGCTACAACTATAGTGTTTTTTTTTTAATATATACGCACACATGACACAACCGTATAGACTTTTTAATTAAAATAAATAAATAATATAGGTACGGATCTTTGATTTTGAACTCGATTCATCAAAAGTTAAAGTTTTTATTACTAAATATAAAGTGATAAATCTAGATAAACATTCATTAATATATATTTTTTAACTAATCAAATTTATTTTTTTGTTACACTAATCAATTTTTTTATTATAACCCAAACTCTAAATCAATTTATTTATAACCCAATCATTTTTTATTATACATTAATAATTCCTAAATTAATGCAGCTTGATTCTATCTTTAGTTGCAATATTCCTTTCAAATTGAAAGTTCTTTCTTTCTTTTTCATAGTCTTATTATTCATCAATTAATTTAGCAGTCACACTGCCACGTCAAATCGAGGCACCTACTGCATTATAGAACTGATTATTGCTTTTGGCATATATTTAGTGGAATATTTCTTTCTTTCTTTTTTCTTTACAGGAGGGGAACGATATCTCTTTTTTATGATTACTATAATATATACATTTGTTTTTCTAAAAATGGACATATCTTTTATATTTCTACAACCACTTTACATATATTACAATGAGTGTTGACGTGTGAAAAATTAACATGACAATCAATCAGGCAATTCACCTATCCCACTGTTCACTTTCTTCCTTGCAATTAGGGATGGCAATGTAGCGGGACGGGCACGGGTAGCACTCCCTTGCCCCCGTATTCATTGGGTAAAATTCATACCCGTCCCCGCCTGCTATCCATGTGGGTATCCTTCGGACGGGTATCCAGTGGGTTTCGCGGATATCCGTGGGTTTGCGGGTATCCGCGAATTATTTTTTCCAGAAAAAATATATACTTTTTTTGCTTGAAAAATTGCTAAAATATGCGTAACTCAATTTAAAATAACCATGTTCATACAAATAAATGTTAAGAAAGCATCAAAGCATTGTCCAATTACAAAAGTTACTAACAAAAGTAATCAAATACATTTAACAATTACTACATATATATAATAAAGGGCATTTTAATAATTTAAGTAACCGGTGCGGGTATCCGCGGGCACGGTTAGTGTGATACCCGCCCCCGCCCTGTTTATAGACGGGTATTGAAATTACCCGTTTATTTTACCCGCGGGTACCCGTTTAACTACCCGCCCCATGCCCGTTACGGATTTTAGCCGCGGGTATCCGCGAGTATGGGTAAAATTGCCATCCCTACTTGCAATCTGCTTTTTTTTTTCTTTTTAAATATTAGTGTGTTACTGTTAGTATTTTTGTTAATGAGTGAGGTTTGAACCCTCAATCTCCTTATCATTTCACTCCTTAACTCCCCACCCAAACCACCTTGATCACCTTATGACTCCCAAGAATATGCTATCCCTAATGTAGTAACAATTATCTTTAAGGTCACCCATCTTCCAACCAAAATAAAATCCCTCAAGACAAGTAACAAGTCTACTACTCTACTTTCTTGAAGGCAAGCTATTGAATGTGACACTCATGGTACAAGATGACACTACTAATTCAGAACTTGGTTCGAAGTTCATATCAGCAGGTGAGGTAGCTGAAAATTCACAAAAAACAAATTTTATCAAAAGAGGGAACTTTCTCTGTACATTCTGCCATTATATTTTAGCAGGTTTTTCTATAGCTGATATAGCAATTAATCTGGTATTCCACTACATACACTTGGCTTGAGAGGTACTGAATGTTAGAAAATGGGATATGGATGTGCAACAAAGAAGAAGAAAACAAAGGTAATGTGCAATCTCCAGGGTGTGAAGGAACACTAGGCTTTAGGTTCGATTCGTCCCCATCAATCTCTCCTCGTAGATTGGATGCAACAGGTGTAACTGGCGAATCCCCTTCAGGATACAATGGAGAACCTTGGTTTGGTTTGCACACCCTAAACCAATCGTATCGACAATGGCAGTTTACAGAACAATTGTCTCCTTAACTCTCTCTGCGCATAAGGGAGAAAAGAAGGTGATTTGGATGAAGAATGGTTGAGAGTAGGGGTGGACAACGGTCGGTTACAGTCGGATTCGGGTGAAAAAATCCCAAACCGAACGAAACCGACCAGTTAAATATGTCACCCATTCCCGTCCGTTGCAGCCTTCAGATAGGGCGGGTCGGCTATCAGCGGTTCGACGGGTCAACGGGCGGGTTGGGCCTGTTGAGAAAACAAAAAACAAGGGAAGAAGAAAAGGAACCTAGAACCCAGAAACATCAAGCTTCAAAGGACATCAAACATCAAAATAAACCTAGAAACATCAAATCCAGAAACATAAACCCATAAAGTTTGAAACTTTCAACAAAATCCCACAAAAAAAAAACTACTTTAACATAAACACAAAGCAGATCTGGAAAAAAAAGAAGAAGAAGCAGAGTGTGATGCGTGGTTGCCGCTATGGTTGAAACTTGAAGAAACTTGAACCAGATTTGAGAGGAAGAGAGCACGTCGTGGTGAACCAGAAGAACCATAAACGAAGGCTGCGTCTCAGATTTGAAGAAGACGCGCGATCCGGCATGGTGCTCTGGACGACGGGACAGGGTGGCGTGGTGCTCTTGCTGCTCTGGACGACGGGATGATGCACCGATCGCGACTGATGGTGCTTGCAGGAGACAGATGTGTGAGGGAAGGTAATCTTTGGAAGATTACAAGAGTAGCAGAAAAGTTTTTTCAATCTTTGTAATGTCAAATGTGAAGTGTATGAGTCTATGAGACACTAGTAACTAGTGTAGTGTGTGTACTACACGCATAAGTCAGGCTGATAGCATAGGGGTATGGGTTCTTTCTTGTGCAGTGTGTATTTTTTTTGAGGAGCGTGCTTTAAAATTAAAACATTAAAAATATTAAATGGACTGACCAGTGAGGCAGTGACCAAGGCCCTACGAAAAGTGTAAAAATGCATGTATTTATTGTAACTTTCGGTCGGTTCGGGTGTCGATGGGTAAAAAATTACAGACCCGCACCCGACCGTTTCAACTCACATGAAACCGAATATTCCACTCGTTTTACCCGTTTACCTGACCCAACCCACCCACACACTCATTTTTTTCCGGTTTCTTCGGGTTCGGGTCGGGTCTCGGTTTCTTGTCCAATCCTAGTCGAGAGATTCTGAGATTTTTTGTATGCTTCACTGCATGCAGATGGTTCTATTTATAGACTAACTCATGTTACTTGGTGAAGAAAAACAACCTTTCAAAGGATTCTGCAACGGTAAAAATAATGACTTAAGTAATATTAAAGTTACACTAATATCATAGAGAAACTGTCGGTCTAGCAGTCAATGGATGCGCCCCATCAACCTTCGGGTATCGTGTTCAAGTCCTGCCAACGTCTCTTTTTATTTAAAAATTTGGTCAGTTACATAACTAACATAAAAATTCAAAGTCTGCATGCGCTAGGACTTGAACCTAGACTGCATAGTTTACAATGAAGGGACTCTACCAATCAACATTTGTATATCAACTATACACCATTATATTAATTTAACCGTTGCCAAGCAACCTTTTAATAAGGATTTTGAAAATCTCTCACACCGAATAATGTCAAGCAGCCGCAGAGGCTTCAAGAGGTGGAACCAGGGCAAGTAAATCACAGCCATCTTGAAGATTTCTGCTGGACTGAGTCATGGGATTCTAGTATGCTCTAATTGAGCTGATTTCTGGAATGGTTGAAGGATGAACAACCACCATTGGAGTGGACAAGGATGAGTGAATTATGGGTGGACCTGCTATACATTGTTCAAGTCTTTGAGCAGGCATATGAGAGGTATGGTGCATCGAAACATGATAACTCGAAACAAGCAAAAAAAAATTGTAATATTGATTAGAGTACAAGGGGTATCCTAAACCCATTAACAAATGCCGGATACAAAGAGGATTACAAACATATCAAAATCCAAACCCCAATCACTACCCTAATTTAGGCAAAAGGAGGGTGTAAAATAATGATAATATGATATTACAATACGTTTTGCTACTCCTCCCCCAAACTTATGCACCTTAGATTCAGTTCAGTCCTAATATTCATATCTCCAACTCAGTTCATAATTGATGGTTTTGTGCTTATCCAAAACCAATTCATAGAAGTAATAACACTTGCAATGCAAATTATTAGTTTATTATTATAGGCACCGTGATAAGAGTTATACATTGTTTTAGTCTAATGGCTAAAAAGTAAACAAATCTTCCAGGGGAGGGGGAAGTCCAACATACTCTAGAGTGAAAGAAATTTTAGATGTTACAAATTCGAAATATGATGACATTTTATCATGTTCATGAAGATATGAGGTTTAGAGCATCTCCAACCGTACATGGTTCTTACACGATTCTTAAACCTTTAGAACTTGTTCCTTAATTTGATATGCATTAGAGCACATCTACATGGCGTATCTTATTAAGAGTCATTCATTGTATGATGAACAATCAAAAATCAATTTCTCAGCAGCAAAACTCAACAGGATAAATAGAGGAAATAACCAAAATCATGAATTCACGAGTTTCATAATCACAATAAAGAAATCAAAACATGGTTATTGTTAGATTATGATTAAATCAAGCTTAAAGGATAAGTTTTACAGCTTGTAATTGATAAGAGCCGCAATCCTTGAAGTAAAACTTTTGACCATTCTAGTTGTAATTTGTAGTGTACAAGTTGTAATAGAAGCCACTAGATGCCACCGCCTAATAGTTTTCCTTCCTTGCTAAGTTTACTTTCATTAGTTTGTCATTATGCTTTACCTATAAAAAGGCATTCCTGTACGTTGCCATTATGTATGGAATGAATCAAGAATATGAGTGAACAATCAAGAATTGAGTGAAATATTTATCCTCCTTTCTATAAATGCAGCGTGAGTGTGTCTTGAGAAAGTCCTTGGTGAAAATATTTTGAGTGTGAGAGGTAAAAGTTCTTGGGCATAATGGTTGTAATAACAATTGGTATCAGAGCTAGTTAAGTCCAACGCCAATTTTGAGTGTTTGTGAGGAACAAGAGTGTTCTTATATTTACCAATTTTGTTTAGAGTCAGAGATATTTAAAAGTGGGAGATGGCTAGCAATTACAATATTGTGTGGTCCGGTCCCAAACTAGATGGGAAACTCGATTTCAATTATTAGAAGATTTTGATGTCAACACACCTAAAGGCTCACAACATTTGGAGCTTCGTTGAATCGGGATCACAAGAAGGAGTTGATGCAATCGCTCAAAGGAGAGACCAATTGGCGCTATCGCAAATTCTCCAAGGAGTTGATTATTCAGTTTTTGGTAAAATAGTAAATGTCAAAACTACCAAAGAAGCGTGGAATATTTTGAAGCTGTCATACAAAGGTGTAGAAAAGGCTCAGAAGTCTAAATTGCAATCCCTACGTAGAGTGTTCTTATATTTACCAATTTTGTCTACGTAGCGGATGAAGTTTGACCATGTGGTGACTACAATACTAGAGTCCCACGACACATATACTATGACGATTGCAGAGTTGCAGGGAAGTATTGAAATCCACGTTAGCAGAATCTTAGAGAAGACAGAAAAGGTGAACGAAGAAGCCTTGAAGAGTCAGGTGAATTTCAACAATATTGCAGAATCCAGCCAAAGCGCAGAAGGTAGAGGTTGTGATTTCAATAATAAAGGAAGGAAAACTATTAGGCGGTGGCATCTAGTGGCTTCTATTACAACTTGTACACTACAAAGTACAACTAGAATGGTAAAAAACTTTACTTCAAGGATTGCGGCTCTTATCAATTACAAGCTGTAAAACTTATCCTTTAAGCTTGGTTTAATCATAATCTAACATTGCTTCCCTTAAATCAAGCTTGCATCATTCCAAGCATTTTCTTCAATTTGTAAAATAACTCAACCTTCAATGGCTTTGTAAAAAATATCTGTAACTTCCTCTTCAATAGGACAATACTTGATTGATGATCCACTATATTATGTGATTTATGTGTGCTTATTTGATGGATTTTTACTCCTAATAATACTAATTGATTGAGTTTTGTCCCTAAGTTTAGGTAATTTAGTTTTTAATAGTGTTTTTAATTTTTTTGTTTAATTTCATGTTTTTAGTATTAATCTAATATTATTTTTACTTCTTTTTACTTTTGTAGGAAATAATTAAAATAAAATGGAAATACAAAGAAACCTTGGTCCACATGAAATAAAGATTCCCAGACTTTGGCAATTGAAGACAACTCCAGGAACAACTAAAGTGATACAAGGGTCTTATGTTTTGGAATAGTCCAAATGGGCTTGGATTAAAAGTAGCCACCAGGACCCAAGTTTAAGGAATTGAAATTTCAATTTGGATTTGTGTTGGTAAATTAGTTGAAAGCACTTTTGCTTGGCCAGTAATAGAGAACGTGAAACAAGAATAAGTGGCCATATTTAATTTGAGATGGAATTGGAGGCCTGCGTCAGAGGCTTAGAGGGCTGCACAATAAAAGGGAGGCAGCAAGGTGCAATTAGGGGGACAGCGTAAAGCAACAGGGGCACTGAGAAAAGGAGTCGCACAGCATAGGGAGAACAGGGGCAGCGCAGCACTGAAGGAGGAATCCAGCAGTGTGGTGTTCTCTTGTTATTACTGTCATGGAGTTTTCTTTTTACTCTTTCTATTTTATTTTATTTTAAGGTTTAGCATGTCTAGCTAAATTCCTTTTTGTTAGGGTTTTGATGTAATCTTTTTATGATGAGGTTTTATTTTACTCTCTGATTATTTTATGAACAATTGAAATTGTTGATGTGATGTTTACTGTACTTCCTTACATTTGAATGCTTAGCTACCATTCTTGTGTTTTGAGGGTTCAATAATATGCTAGGAATAGTGATTTTTGGACTTTGCCTCTTGTAATAATCACTGTTAATTTGGTTAATCTAGGAATAGATAACTGATTAATGTGGCCATTTTACAAATTCCATAGAGCTATGATCATCATGCTTTGTTAATTAGACCTAAGGAATTAGGGTAATTAGTAAGGTTTGATAGAATTGATTCACTAAGGAATTAAGCTTCAATTAATTAAGAGAATTTGTCCATCAACATGCCAATTGAGATTAAGATAATTAGAGTGTCGGTAATTCATAGGATTCCTTGTCTATGAGGAATCCGGATTCATAATTGGATGAAATCAAATCCCTAGCATTTTTATTTCTATTTTATCTCAACAAAAATTCCAAAAATATTTTATTGCTCTTTTGTTTTATTTTATTTATTTTGAGCTCTTTTCATGCCAAATTTTAGTCTAAATAGTTGTTTAATTTGTGAATTGATACTTGGTAACTAATCCTTGTGGACGATATCCGGTTCTTACCGATTTTATTACTTGCAATGATCCGGTACACTTACCGAGATCCTCATCAAGCTTTTGGCGCCGTTGCCGGGGACTGGTTTTGCCAATATCATTAGTAACAAAGGAGGCAACTAATTTAGACTTTTTTATTTTTTTTATATATTTGATCTTTTCTTTTGAGTTTTGTTTGTACAAGGTGGATGCAATTCATGGACAACTATTATTATCCATCTGATGAGGAAGCCTCAAGTCACACTTTAGAGAACAACATGTGTTGGGGAGACTACATAGATTTAGGAGATCATGATATTCCAACACAAGTTGATTGTATGACGGGTAAGCTTGTATATAGAGGCTCCAAGGAGGAATGGGAAACCTTTTGTTCGTATTTACCACCGCCACCACCATGTTTACAAGTGATTCCCAAAGAGCCACGTGAAGCAAAATTAGAGCAAAATATGGTTGTGGGGATGGATCAAAATGAAGATGAAGTGGTGGTGGTAGACGAGTCACAAGATGAGGAATTACCTTTCACAAATCCTTGGGAAAGAACAATTGAGAAGGCAAGTCATTTGGAAAACATTCACTCCACCATGCTTGCTAAGAAACCTGAAATTGCTGCATTGGATAAATATGTTGGCTTACATGCATGTGTGGACACTGCAAAGTTAGTCCCTTCCACTTGTCTGTCAAATTTCCTTGTGAAAATACCATTTGACCCGGGAGGAAGTGAGTTCATTATTGTACTTAAAGAGGTCAATAGAGTTTTCACGCACTTGCCAGGAGGAATTGTGGATAGAGTCATATTGCTTCTACAATTACCATTCTTCAAGCCATGGGATCCGGGAGGAGGATCTTACATATTGAGTATCTCTTGGCCCTTATGCTATAAGCAATGGGTTCCGGGTGGAAGCTTCTTAATGAGTTTTCTTAACCCTTCACTTTAATTTATTTTTATTTTCTTGTTGTTAGTTGTGTGTTTCACATGTTTTAGTTAGTTTGTGTTAGAATAAAAACATGCCAAGCACTTAAATATTTAGGATGTTGTTTTGAGATGTCACTTTTAGCATTCTCATTATTTTGTGCATTTTGTCTGGCTATTTTCCTTTCTTTGGAAGTTCTTCTTGTAGTATAGTCTTCATTTTTCAAATTTGTTCATAGCAATTTTCTTAACCTCTTTGCATATTTTTGTTTCTTTTTTATCAAATTCAAGGCAATAAGGTATGGAACGGAATTTTGGAATCTTAGTTATAACCTTAGTGAGATATTAGGCTTGATTGTTAATTCTTCGAGTGTGCACCATTGAGTTGATGTGCTGAGATTTGCTTGATTCTTTTATCTAAGATTCATGAATTGCATGTTTTGCATAAAAATGATTTGGGCCATTGTTCATAAGCCACTTGAGCCAAAAAGCCAACCTTGCATGAAAAATTCCCTTGCTAACCCCTTTGAGCTTATTGTTACTTTTTGTTCTCACCCTTGCTTCTTGAATGATGATTACCATGTTTATTCCAACTTGAGGATAGGAGAGCATTGGTGAATTGCTTTTGGACAAGCAAAGACTTTGGTTTGAGGGAGAGAGTAATGAAATAATGTGAGAAGATTTGGGGAAAAAAGTGAAAAAAAAAGACATGAAAAAGTGGGGAAAAATTGATACCCACAAGAAAAAAAAAAATTGAAAAAAAATTGAAGTTGAAACAAAGAAAAAAAAAGAAAAAGAAGTTTGAAAAAAAAAGAGATTTATGTGAATAAGGTTGAGGAATAAAGTTGAAAGAAGCTTCAAAGAAGGGAAAGGAGAAATGGAAGAAAAAAAATTCAATTATAGCAATTGGGAATTTGTGCTTTACATTGAAACATTTGAGTTGTTGTAATTGCTCTCCTATTCTCTTGGACATTTTTCTATTTGTTTCTCACCTCACTTGTTTTCCACTTTAACCAAGTTACAACCCAAAATAAAGTCCCTTTGATTTGTGCATGCTTGTGGTTTGTGATTTTTTTGGAGTTAGATGAAAAGCAAATCTATGGTTCCGTGACTCTAATGTGTGCTTTGAGGGAAACACTTCCCCACCATATATTTGAGTGATTATTTGATGAGTGTGTATCCTGTGAGGACTAAAGTTATATTTTTTCTTCCCTTGCCAAATTGCCATGATTTTTAATTTTGAAGAATATGGAGATTGCAAAGTTGTTATGCTTTTTGCTTCTTGGCATTTTTGGAATTGAGCTTGCTTTTGGTTGATGCTTCTGTTTTAGGAATTAGTCATTGTGCAATTTTTCCTTATAGTGATTTTGTTTAATTGGGCGCTCTTTCGGTTTTCCCAAATCATATAAGAGCCTGGTCTGTTGTCCTGAGTGTTTTGTGTGTTAGTTTGTGTTACTTTTGTTTGGGTACAAGCAAAGTCTTAGGTTTGGGGGTTTGATGATCCACTATATTATGTGATTTATATGTGCTTATTTGATGGATTTTTACTCCTAATAATACTAATTGATTGAGTTTTGTCCCTAAGTTTAGGTAATTTAGTTTTTAATAGTGTTTTTAATTTTTTTAGTTTAATTTCATGTTTTTAGTATTAATCTAATATTATTTTTACTTCTTTTTACTTTTGTAGGAAATAATCACTACAAAAAAAAGTTTATTTAGCGACCGAATTTGTTGGTTGATGTTTACGACCGAAATGGCGACCGATTGTAGGATCTAAATCAAACACTGATTAGAGTTGATATTGCGACCGAAATAGAGCGTAGCAGAGTTATCGGTCTCTATTTCGGTCGCAAAATAAAGGAAAGTAAAAGTAAAAAATTTATGACTTTTTAGCAACTGAAATGGCGATCGAGTTAAATGCAATGGTTAAATTTTATTTATATTTGCGACCGATATTAAATCGGTCGCCAAACGTCGCGTAAAAAATTAAAATAGAGCGTGTTAGCGACCGAATTTTAAATCGGTCGCTAAATTTATGAATTCAAATTTCAAATTAACCCATTTAGCGACCGAATAATTCGGTCGCTAAAACTAAAATCCCTAAATCGCGATTTCCTTCCTCTCTTCCCCCATTTCTGTCTTTTCTTCTCTTCTCTCTCACGCGCAACTCCGGCAACCACCTCCTCCAGCTCCTCTCCGGTCACCATAGTTCCTCGCTTCTACGGTCACCTTTCGCACCGCCACCACCACCACTGCAAGCCTCTCCTTTTGCCGTCCCTTTTACGGGCCCCTCCCTCCCTCCCTGTCTCCCTCTCTCTGTTGTCCCTCCCTCATCACAACCACCCTTTTACGGCCACCATTCGCGGCTTCGCCGCCACCACTGTAAGACCAAGGTATGCTTCCATCTCTCTCTCTCGATTCGTCTCTGTCTCCCTTTTTCACTTATATTTTTTTTCTTCATTCCACATTCCAGGGTTGTTTGGTTACAGCTCCACCACCGAACCGCCGCCGCCGCCACCACCATCAGGGTACACCCCTTCTCCTTACTTGTCTGTTTAGTGCTTTCATCTTTCACTCTGTTTGTTTTATTAGGCACACTTTCAATTAGAAGAAATTACCAAACCTTACATAACATATAACTAGTAGTAGCAGGCCACTTGTTTCACTATTTAGGTACATATCTGTTAGAGGGGACACTGTAATTGCATGTGCTTGGGGGGGGGGGGGTGTATTTAGATGTTTTAACAAGCTTCCAAGAGAAATTGATATAATGTAAGAGAAAGAATAGAGTCCAAAAGTCAAAGTCTTTCTGCTGCTAGTCAATAGGAGAAAATTAATTCTTTACATGGCTATCTACCTCATCTAACACCTCTATCTTCCATGAATTTCATTTCAACTAGTCTTCAATGTCATTTTCAAACTCAAATGGTTTATCAAGTAATTCAAGTTGGTGTTACATTATGAAGAAGGAGAAAGAACCAAATAAGATAAATTTGCTTTGGAGAATGAAATTGTTGTTTGGTTCCAATTGATTTTTCTCATAGTGAGGAATTAGGATGTCTCCACTTTATAAATATCACTTCCTTTCGGTTTCTCAACTTATGCAACTTCTATTTGTGGCTGGAGATAGGAAAGGGTATCAAGGAGAATGTCCACATTCATTTTATTGTGGATATCGTGGCAATATTAGCTTCCCTTTCACTATAATAGGACACCAACATTGTGGCTTATTGACCATACAAAATTGTGATGATAATTTAGCCAAGCATAAAGAGATCCAACTAGAAAATAATGGGAAATGGTTTGAAGTCTTATAAGTTTCTCGGTTTCCACATGTTCCTATGTGTCCTTACTACCCACGTTGTAGTTTGTTGTGATTTATTTGCAGCTAGTTAAATGATTAGTGCTTTGAAAAATTAATCTTGTGCTTGCTTCTGGAATGTTGAACTGTTGGTGGGAAACAATTTTATTCAATATATATTTACCATAAACTTGTGAATTGAAATTAATCATATATTTTTGAACAGGCTGTTGAATTTAATCACTTGCAGCACTCCTTGATCTTTGACACTATTTCCATTCTTTGTTGGGAGCTGAGGTAAGTTAACTACACCTTTATTATGCCTTGATTTGTGTGGTATCTGTAATGTGTAATGTCAAGTTGTGTTGTCTGTTAGTTGAGAGCAGAGCTCGATAGGATTTGTGTGCTGATAATTTATCATTTATGCATGTGTTTGCCATTATGTGTTGTTTGTTAGTGGAGAGCGGAGCTCAATAGGATGTGATCCTATCCGAAAGCCAGGATGTTGGTTGTGTGCTGATAATTTAGAAGTTATGCATGTGTTAGGCAATTATGTGTTACTTGTTAGTGGAGAACGGAGCTCAATAGGATGTTTGCTACAATATTTTATCTAAGTTTTTATTGCTTTGCCACTAAAACAATGCCCGGCTTAAACAAGTTATGGTACTGATATGTAATGAAAATGTTTTGTTTATACTTTCATGTGTGGCAAGTGTGCAAGTAGGTTAATGATTTCCAAGTTTATACTTTTATCACAAGAGCCTTTGATGATGTTATTATTTTTTCTTACAGTTTTCTTTGTCGATTGACAACCACTCTAGTCGTCACCCGTTTTCACTATTTGCTTGGAGTTGAGGTAGGTCAAATACTCTATCTTTTTCTTTGTTGCTAGTGGTTCTTGAAGACTTTGAATTGATTTGTTGATTGTTAGTGAATAGCTGATCTCAATAGGATTCTGGTTGTGTGCTGGTAGATTAGAAATGATGCATGTGGTTGCAATTGAATATGTTGTTTGTTAGTGGAGAGCTGAGCTCAATAGGATGTTGGTTGTGTGATGGTAGATTAAAATTGATGCATGTGGTTGTAAACTTTATATGTTGTTTGTTAGTGGAGAGCAGAGCTCAATAGGATGGATGTGTCAATTCTATGCCTTGATTGCCATTTTTATGTCCTTATTAACGTTTTTGTCGCTAAAATTGTGCTATGTATATAGAGTTAAATTTGTATCTTCTGTTATGGTTAATGAGTTAGAATAGCCTTAGTGGAGAGCAGAGCTCAATAGGATGTGATCCTGTCAAAAAGGCAGGATGCTTGTTGTGTGTTGCTAATTTAGAAGTTTTGCATGTTTTTGACAATTATGTGTTACTTGTTAGTGGAGAGCGGAGCTCAATAGGATGTTTGCTACTATATTTTATCTAAGTTTGTATTGAAATATGCTTCAATATATATTTGTTGAAGTATGTTGCAATCCTTATAAGTCAATGGTTTTATTTTCTGCTAAAGTTAATTATTAAGTTACGAAAGCCTTAGTTTCCTATTTGAGATTCAATATTAATGAGCATGCGTACCTTCTCAGGGCACGCATGCTCATTGTATTGAATCTTGAATTGTCCAAGTGGGACAGTTTAGGAAAAAACCTTTTTCACACTCGTACAATAGTCATTTCAATGTTCAAATGCCTTATATACTTGTTGAAATCTCGGTGTGATGCATTTCCTTTTGTTCTCCTGGTGCATACTTGATCGCGGTGATTCTCATCGTGCTCGAGTTGTGTACTTGGAGACCGATGGGAAATGCTGCCAAAATTTTGTCAAGTATAAGGTATTTGAATATGGGAATAACTATTATTAGCCGAGTATGTAAAGGTTTCTTCTCGAATGGGATAGGTTCATGCCTTGTCATAAGAACGAGATTGATGGAGTTATTGGAATGCACCGTAATATATAAGTGTTATTGTAGGATTGGTCAGACTATTTAATTGCCAGCAATGGATATTCCGGAGAATCGAAAATGGATGTATCGTAGGTTGGATCGGAATAAACGTCTTAGGGAAGAGTATAGATTTGGAGTGGGTGAGTTTATAGAGTTTGTTGTTAGCCAGGAGCGATTTATACGGCTGGGCGGTGATCATTTGAGGTGTCCTTGCAAAAGATGCAAGTGTCAATCTTTCAAAAGCGTGGATGGAGTTGTAGCCGATCTTTATGAGAAGGGCTTCATGCCTGATTACTATTGGTGGAGTAACCATGGTGAGACATTGCCTGATTTAAACCCGATTGTGTTTGAAGGTTCATACTATGGAAGTGGTGACCGGAGGAGGGAAGAATTGAATCCATACGAGCAGATGATAATGGATCATGCTGGACCATCGGTTGGTGTTGTACTAGAAGAAGATGGTGGAATGGGTTCCCAATACATAGAGGAGAATCTGAATCCCGAAGCTCAAAGATTCTAGGATATGCTGAGTGCTGCACGATCTCCATTGTAGGAAGGATGTCGGGAGTACACGGAGTTGTCGATGTGCATGGAATGGTTGAGTATCAAATCTGACTACAATATTCAAGAAGGCTATTTTAATTGCCTCACTAGGTTAGTGTCCAAGGCGTTGTCAGAAGACAATCGGATGCCTACTAGTTTTTATCATGCTAAGAAGTCTGTGGAAAATTTGGGTCTGGGGTGTTTGAAAATTGATTGTTGCCCGAATGGATGCATGTTGTACTATAAGGATGATTCAGCGGAAAGCATAACATGTTGTCGATTTTGTGGTGCGGATCGGTATAAGACAACCACTAGGATGGGCATTGAGAAGAAGAGGTCACTAAAAAAGATGTGGTACTTTCCGCTCGTGCCAAGACTTACAAGATTGTACTCTTCGATGGCCACGGCAGCTCCCATGAGGTGGCATAGTGAGCATGAGAGGGAGCAAGATGTCTTGTGTCATCCATCTGTTGGAGAAGCTTGGAAGCATTTTGATAGGGTTCATGTGGCATTTTCGCAGGACCCTCGGAATGTCCGATTGGGGTTATCTACTGGTTGATTTAATCCTTTTGGGCAGTCTGGAAAAGCATACTCTTGTTGGCCGGTTATCCTGACTTCGTACAATCTTCCCCCGGGGATGTGCATGAAGCGGGAGTTTATGTTCCTAACAGTCATAATTCCGGGTCCGTCTAATCCAAAAGGTAATATTGATGTGTATTTGCAGCCACTGATAGATGAGTTGACGATGCTGTGGAATGATGGTGTGTTGACATATGACATATCTTTGAGGCATAATTTCATCATGAAAGCAGCTTTGATGTGGATGATCAATGACTTTCCCGCCTATGGGATGATGTCGGGTTGGATGACCGCGGGGAAGCTTGGATGCCCAATATGTATGGAGCGATTGAAGGCATTCATGCTTAAAAACAGTTGAAAGATCTCATATTTTGATTGTCATCATCAATTCCTTCCAGAAGATCATCCTTATAGGCGGAACAAGAATGCATTCAAGAAGCGTTGTGCGGAAACAACACCGCCTCCACCACGTTTGACTGGTCCTAATGTATGGCGCAGAGTACAGTACTTACCGCTCGTCCATGAATCACAAGGAGAACATATTCCTGATTATAGCATCAACCATAATTGGACAAAACAAAGTATATTTTGGAGGTTGTCGTATTGGAGGACGCAGCTACTCCGTCACAACATTGATGTCATGCATACTGAGAGGAATGTGTTTTTGAATGTGTTTGACACTGTGATAGACATCAAGGGGAGGACAAAGGATACAAATAAAGTCCGATTGGATCTGGCTGAAATTTGTAATCGAAAGGAGCTTGAGTTGCAGGACGGTGGTCGTGGCAGACTTATCAAACCGAAGGCAAGTTATACACTAAGCAAAACACAGAAAGTGGTCGTCTGTAAGTGGGTTAAAGAACTAAAGTTACCAGATGGGTATACTTCCAATCTGGGTAGATGTGTTGACATTAAGGAAGCAAAGTTACATGGAAAGAAGAGTCATGATTGCCACGTGTTCATGCAACGGTTGCTTCCAATTGCGTTCGACGCATTAACGAAGCAAATTTGGAACCCACTTGTTGAGCTTAGCTACTTTTTCAGGGAGCTTACATCGACAACACTAAATGTAAATCAATTAAAGGATATGGAAGTCAAGATACCCGTTTTGTTATGTAAGCTGGAGCAAATCTTCCCGCCGAGTTTCTTTGATTCCATGGAACACCTGCCAGTTCATCTACCTTACGAAGCAAGAGTTGGTGGCCCAGTCCAATACCGTTGGATGTATCCATTTGAGAGGTAAACAACATCAACTATTTTACTTAATACATATGAAATTCACGAACACGAAATCGTAGTTTAGCTTTCCCTAAAACTAGTTATTATTTGTATGTATCCCTCTTTAATAGGTTCCTGCACTCCCTTAAACACAAAGTCAAGAACAAGGCACGAGTGGAGGGTTCCATTTGTGAAGCATACTTAGTAGAGGAGACTTCCACTTTTGCCTCTTATTACTATCCGGATGAAGTTAACACGAAAAGGACAAGGATAACTAGAAACGTTGATTCGGGCAAAGGAAGTTCAACTAGTCCTCCTATATCAATATTCAACTATCCGGGCAGATTTAGTGGCAAATCAAAAGGATATTTCTTGGAGCAGCGTGACATTAATGCTGCTCATCTGTATATCCTTCAAAATTGTGAAGAGGTGGCGCCATATTTAGAGTAAGTTTCTACAATGTCTTTTATAAGTTCAATTGACATTTATGATTATTAGTCGTCCTGCTGTTAATCTCCTATATGTAGGATGTACGACAATTTTCTAAGGGATCTCCAACCTGACATTTCAAAGGATCAGGTTGATCGAGAAATTACTTCTCACTTTGTTATGTGGTTCAGTAAATATGTAGGTTAAGCATCTTCATTTGTTGCAATACATTTTATCTCCTTAAATATATATAGAATGTATAAGAATAATATAATATTTGATTTTTTAGGTACTAGATCCAGAAAACAATGTTCAAAATCCATTGTTGACAAATTTGGCATGGGGGCCTAACAGATGGGTTACATCATGGAATACTTACATTGTAAATGGATATAAATTTAACACAAAAACATGGAATGAAGGAATGCAGTCGTGTAACTATGGTGTTTGTGTGCGAGCCACTGATGGCAATGTAGAGGATGATTTCTATAGGGTTCTAACTGACATCGTTGAACTCGATTATACCGGTTTCCCCGTGATGAAGTTAGTTATCTTCAAGTGTGATTGGTTTGATCCTACTCTTGATGTAGGGACAAAAATCGATAAAAAATATGGTATTGTTCAAGTTAGGCTATCTCGAAGGTATAATAAGGCGTACGACCCATTCATTTTTTCACAACAGGCAGATCAGGTTTATTACTCGCCATATACCGAAGGACATCAAGGCCGGTTGGGTGTTATTAAGATAAAGGCTCGCAGTATAATTACTGATAATGTAATCAACCAGCCTGAAAAAGATGCTCCGCACCAAGATGATGAGTTTTCAAGACCCCACGTACCGTTGCAAATTACGCCGGACATTATTGTTAATTCTCTGGCGGACATTTCCGAAAATGGGGAAGAAGTTGAAAGAGAGTTAATGGATCAATCCGAGTTGGACGCATCTAGTGAAGGCACATTCCGATCAAGTGAGACTGATGAGAGTGAGGGTGGATTTAGTGACGGAGATTCTACTTAGGTATAATAAGGCGTACGACCCATTCATTTTTTCACAACAGGCAGATCAGGTTTATTACTCGCCATATCCCGAAGGACATCAAGGATGGTTGAGTGTTATTAAGATAAAGGCTCGCAGTATAATTACTGATAATGTAATCAACCAGCCTGAAAAAGATGCTCCGCACCAAGATGATGAGTTTTCAAGACCCCATATACCGTTGAAAATTACGCCGGACATTATTGTTAATTCTCTGGCGGACATTTCCGGAAATGGGGAAGAAGTTGAGAGAGAGTTAATGGATCAATCCGAGTTGGACGCATCTAGTGAAGGCACATTCCGATCAAGTGAGACTGATGAGAGTGAGGGTGGATTTAGTGACGGAGATTCTGCTTAGGTAATTTATTTATGTCATAATTCATTGTGTAAATGTCATTCTACTTAGGTAATTTATTTTTGTATTATTTACACTGTTGTGTAATCATCTTTTCATTTTTTTTTACACAGATGGCATATTCCTCTAGAGGTAGGGGTCGTCGTGGAGGTCGTGGCAGAGGTCGTGCTGCGAGAGTCCCTTCGCCGGTCGACCCACAGCCTTCAGATCGAGACCACCCCACCAGCACCTCTGTGGACGGGACACCTCAGGGTGATGGAGTTGCACCCCCTACCCAGCCTCATGTGGTCGGGACACAGGCTGCACCCTCATCATCCACACCTATGACAGGACCATCATCATCATCGGGACAGGAGAGTCGTGGTCCATCCGACAGGAGGATTCTTCTTATCCCCAGGGGGGATAACGAGTAAGCTAATTTAATTTTTTAATATATATAAAGTATCGTTAATTTCTATTTACTTGTTTTTTATTTATTTATTTATAACATTTATTAATGCTCTAATTTTGCTGCAGCTTTCTGCCCGCGAAGGGCCCTTCTGATTCGATATTGAAGATCCCGCGACGCAAGTTTGATGGTCCATGGATACATGGAAGGCCATCCCAGGGGGCCATAGGGATCAGTTGTTTCAAGAGTTTAAGGTAACAATTTATTAAGTTATTTAAATTAAATTTACATTATATATATATATATATATATACACACACACACACACACACACGAATTTCCTAACAACTGTAAGTTGCAGAAAGAGTATAGGTGGGACGTAGCTTTAGAGGGTCTCGTCAGGAACATATTTGAGCATAAAGGCTCACTGGTCATGAAGAATCTGACGAACAAGCTGAGGAAGGGTAAGAATAAGGGGAAGTGGGTGGATCCTGAGATCAGGAGGCAGCTGGACCAGTACTGGGCTACTGAGAAGTTCCAGGATATCCAGGCCACAACTCGGCATAATCGAGCTTCTGATGGTGGCGCATGTGCTTGGACCGGCGGGTCTAAATCAGCCGCCGCCCACTACGACGAGCTGGTAATACATTAAACTTTTGACTTATTATACTATTTAATTAGTTTTCATTTTTAATTATTCTTATGAATTTAAGATTATATTTTTATGGGCAGAAAGCACAGAAACAGCGGGCCCCCACTGCTATGGAGTTGGTGGAGAGGACGAAGAAGTTGAAGTCGGGGACATGGGTCAACGACAAGGCCCGTAACTATGCTGTAAGCAAAAAAACAATTTAGTGTTTACTTGTAATTTATTATAAATGATTTGTTAATATTGATTATAATTTTAACTAAATCTCTTCAACTATACTTTGTAGGTGGTCTTCAACAAGAAGAAGGACGATGCCATATCACGTGCCTCACGGTCACAAGATGAGGCCTTAACTGGTGATAGGTCCAGCTCTCCTATCTCCGTCGACGATAATGCCATTTATTTGGAGGTCGTCGGGGGCAGGAACAAGAAGGGGCACGTGTATGGCCTCGGACACCTGGGAGGCGAGTTTATCGCTTCATCATCCGACACGCCTGCTCCTTCCTACGCCGATACCGTCCCTCAGGAGCAGTTCAACCAAATGCAGGACACCATCACGCAGCTGAATGCGGAGCTTCGGGAGAAGAGCGAGAGAGAGCAGCAGATGGCGAACCAGATTGCACAGTTGACTCAGGCACACCAGCAGCTGATGCAGACGAGCATCGAGCAGGGCCAGACACTGTGGCTGGTGTTGGAGCAGATGAGGATCCAGACTCCGGTTGCTTAGGGTGATGCTCTGACGGTTGTGCCGCCTGTTGTCGCTCCTCCTCCGGTTCCGCCGCCGCCATCGATGTGCTACTCGCAGAGGATGATCGAGCAGATGAGATGTCGATGGTACGGACGCTGAGGATGATTGGATTCCTCCACCTCCCCCTCATCATGACTGGTTTTTTTTCTTCATATTTTTGACTTTAAACGATTCTTGTACGACACTTTGGATTTTTTATATATATATTCATTATTTCTTATGATTGTATATTTCATTAGTAATTTGGTGTGTTTTATTAGTATTTTTGCTATAATTTAAAGAAAAATAGAAAAATTTATTATTTTAAAAATTAAATTTTAAAAAAAATTAATAAAAACCAGTTTAGCGATCGAATTAGAAACCAATAATTCGGTCGCTAAATTTTAGTTACCATTAACAGATTGTGGTCTAGCGACCGAAAATCCGTCGCTAATATAGGTTAACAGTAACCAACATTGGCGACCGAACTAGCAACCGATTATCGGTCGCTAAAAATGGTTACCCAAACAATGCGACCAACCGTGTAGCGACCATTTTTTATTATTTAGCGACCAAAATTACGGTCGCCATTTAGAGACCGAATTATTATTTCGGTCTCTAAAAGCTTAGCGGCCAGGTTATCAGCCACCACCATTAATCGGTCGCTAATTCAGTCGCTAACATAAATAGCGACCGACTTAGAAAGTTTAGCGACCGAATATGCCGGTCGCTAAACAGTTCTTTTTTTGTACTGAATTAAAATAAAATGGAAATACAAAGAAACCTTGGTCCACATGAAATAAAGATTCCTAGACTTTGGCAATTGAAGACAACTCCAGGCGCAACTAAAGTGATACAAGGGTCTTATGTTTTGGAATAGTCCAAATGGGCTTGGATTAAAAGTAGCCACCAGGACCCAAGTTTAAGGAATTGAAATTTCAATTTGGATTTGTGTTGGTAAATTAATTGAAAGCACAATAACTTGGCCAGTAATAGAGAACGTGAAACAAGAATAAGTGGCCATATTTAATTTGAGATGGAATTGGAGGCCCGCGCCAGAGGCTTAGAGGGCTGCACGATAAAAGGGAGGCAGCAACGTGCAATTAGGGGGACAGCGTAAAGCAACGACGACACTGAGAAAAGGAGCCGCACAGCATAGGGAGAACAGGGGCAGCGCAACACCGAAGGAGGAATCCAGCAGTGTGGTGTTCTCTTGTTATCACTGTCATGGAGTTTTCTTTTTACTCTTTCTATTTTATTTTATTTTATTTTAGGGTTTAGCATGTCTAGCTAAATTCTTTTTTGTTAGGATTTTGATGTAATGTTTTTATGATAAAGTTTTATTTTAATCTCTGATTATTTTATGAACAATTGAAATTGTTGATGTGATGTTTACTGTGCTTCCTTACATTTGAATGCTTAGCTATCATTCTTGTGTTTTGAGGGTTCAATAATATGCTAGGAATAGTGATTTTTGAACTTTGCCTCTTGTAATAATCACTGTTAATTTGGTTAATCTAGGAATAGATAACTGATTAATATGGGCATTTTACAAATTCCATAGAGCTATGATCATCATGCTTTGTTAATTAGACCTAAGGAATTAGGGTAATTAGTAAGGTTTGATAGAATTGATTCACTAAGGAATCAGGCTTCAATTAATTAAGGGAATTTGTCCATCAACATGCCAATTGAGATTAAGATAATTAGAGTGTCGGTAATTCATAGGATTCCTTGTCTATGAGGAATCCGGATTCATAATTGGATGAAATCAATTCCCTGGCATTTTTATTTCTATTTTATCTCAACAAAAATTCCAAAAATATTTTATTGCTCTTTTGTTTTAGTTTATTTATTTTGAGCTCTTTTCATACCAAATTTTAGTCTAAATAGTTGTTTAATTTGTGAATTGATACTTGGTAACTAATCCTTGTTGACGATATCCGGTTCTTACCGATTTTATTATCTTGAGCTCTTTCCCTTAAATCAAGCTTGCATCATTCCAAGCATTTTCTTCAATTTGTAAAATAACTCAACCTTCAATGGCTTTGTAAAAATATCTGTAACTTCCTCTTCAGTGGGACAATACTTGATCACAACTTCTTTCTCTTCTACCAACTCTCGTATTTTATGAAAAAGAATATCTATATGTTTGGACCGTCCATGAAAAGCTGGATTCTTACACAGAGCAATTGCAGACTTGTTATCACAAAATATTTCTGTCGGGGTGCTCTGCTTTTGATGTAATACTTCAAGATTTCTTCTTAGCCATATTGCTTGTGTAGCACAACTGGTTGCTGCTATATATTCTGCTTTTGCTGTAGAGAGTGCAACTACTGGTTGTTTCTTGGAAGACCAAGATATAGCGCCCATGTACCATATCAACTAAGGAAGAAACTTGATGACAAAGGTGAAAAATGTGTTTTCATTGGCTACAGTACAAACTCAAAGGCATACAAACTTTATAATCCGGAGACGAAGAAGGTTATTATCAGTCGAGACGTGACATTTGATGAAGAAGGAATGTGGGATTGGTCTTTGAAAGCCCCAAAGAAGGCAGTGGTAGTTCCAGACAATTATGAGGAGGAGAATGGACATGGAGTTCCAACACCTGATGAGCCAGAAACATCCAACAGACCGCAGAGGCATCATAGATTACCAGCCAGATTGAAGGATTATGTTGTGGGTAACAATAATGACCTATCCGATGAAGAGATTATCAACTTTGCCTTATTTGCATATTGTGAGCCAGTGACTTTTGAAGAAGCCTCAAACAATGAGAACTGGAGAAAAGCAATGGATGATGGAATACATGCCATGGAGAAGAATAAAACATGGGAGTTAACAGATTTGCCAGCAGATAAGAAGCCTATAGGAGTGAAGTGGGTGTACAAGACGAAGTACAAGCCCAATGGTGAAATTGATCGATTTAAAGCAAGATTGGTGGCTAAAGGAAACAAACAAAATTTAGGTATTAATTATTTTGAAGTATTTGCTCCTGTTGCAAGGTTAGATACAATTCGTATGATTGTCTCTCTATCGGCCCAAAATAATTGGAAATTTTATCAAATGGATGTTAAATCTGCTTTTCTAAATGGAACTCTGGAAGAAGAAGTGTATGTTGAACAACCTGCAGGATATGTAATCAGAGGAAAAGAAGGCAAAGTTTACAGATTGGAGAAAGCATTGTATGGGTTGAAGCAGGCACCAAGAGCGTGGTACAAGAAGATTGATTCCTACTTTGTGCAACATGGTTTTGAAAGATGCCCTTTTGAGCATGCTTTATATGTTAAATTTGTGGATCCCAGAGATATTCTCATTGTGTGCCTTTATGTTGATGATCTACTCTTCACTGGCAATAATCCAAAGATAATTGCATAATTCAGGGAGGCTATGATAAGTTGTTTTGAAATGACAGATTTAGGCCTAATGTTAAATTATGATTAAATCAAGATTAAAGGATAAGTTTTACAACTTGTAATTGATAAGAGCCGCAATCCTTGAAGTAAAAATTTTGACCATTCTAGTTGTAATTTGTAGTGTACAAGTTGTAATATAAGCCACTAGATGCCACCGCCTAATAGTTTTCCTTCATTTATTATTGAAATCACAACCTCTACTTTCTGCGCTTTGGCTGGATTCTGCAATATTGTTGAAATTCACCTGACTCTTCAAGGCTTCTTCGTTCACTTTTTCTGTCTTCTCCAAAATTTTGCTAACATGACTTTCAGTTATTGCATTGGAGATGCTCTTATACTAAAGACCTCTCACGTGGTTGGTTTAGGTTTCTTTTAACGTCAGTTGTTTATTGAATGGACGTTAAAAGGAGTCACATAACTTTTAATGCCTGTTCTTTCATCAATAGACGTTAAAGGTTATTTTAATAAAAAATTTTAGCTAGTATACGTACCCTTCCGCATTGCCTTCCTCAAAGTTTCAGTTTCACTTGCTTTTATGTTTTGTGTTTCTGTTTTGAAAACTAAAATATATGTGCGAAGTAAAAATGCTATAAGTTGAATCAATAACCCAAACCGGATCTCATTCATGAAGTGCATCAATAATACAATTACAAGATACATTCAAAATTTTAAAATCCTATAAAAAGTTACATTGAAAGGGTTTAAAATCCTAAACATTTGTTGAGGCTTCGTTCCCTTCACGGGTGAGTAAGAGAGGAGAGTCGAGCGACTAAGTTTTCCAGAGCGGCTGAGCAAGGGTGCACTCGAATTGTTTCAGCAATGGTCTTGGAACAGTCACTAGCTTCCAAAGCTGAGGTTTTGGAATTGTAGTCCGATTATTCTCTGAAGGATGATAAGGTGAGCAACTCACATATGTGATTTACACAACCTTATCACCCATGTTATGTGATTTACACAACCTCAGAAGTTGTTTGACCATTAAGACAAAGATCTTTGAGTCTAGGAATAGGAAGAAAGAGTGATGAAGTTAATCTCCATGGCAGAGCCATATTGTGAAGCAGAAATATAAAAGGAAGGAAGGAAGCTATTTATAGGAGTAAGGGATGAAGTTACTAGGCGTCGTAAGTTACTAAAAAATTAAGTTGATCATTAAGAGCATTAGGTTCCAAGGCGCACTGGGAGCATGGCAGTCATATATTATAAACGTGCAGAATGAATAGTGATTTTAACACTTTTAACGTCATTTGTTTATACAACTGACGTTAAATTTTTTGCAGAAACTTATACACTTTTAACGTCAGTTGTCTTCATCAACTGACGTTAGAAGTGTTTTTAAATAAAAAATATTTATTTTTAACGTCAGTTGTTTAATATAACTGACGTAAAATGTTGTTTTATTTTGGGTTTTTGATTATAACGTTTACACCCGCATGCCTTGCCTTCTGCACTTCGCTCTGTACGTCTCTATTCTTCTCTTTCACGCTCACTCTCACTCTCAACTCTCACTCTGACTCTCAACTCTCACTCTGCCCTAATCGCGAGCTCATCTCCACCGCAACCATCGCGAGGGCTTCTTCCCCACCACCGTGAGGTACACTCTTAACCCTAACTCTGTCTTTCCCGCTCATTCTTTGCAATAACTTGACATCTCTCTTTCCCCTTCCCGCACACTAACTCTCCTTGTCCCTCTGCTCTCAGTAACCACATCGAACGTTGGCTACCACACGAGCACCTATTTCTGGTGAGTCTTCAGGGCACATTTTTTTATGTTTGGTTTTGAGTGTATGTTGAAACTGTAGTCTATGTAGTTGAAACTTGAAACTGTGAGTTTGAGTTGTTTGGAATGTCTCTATTTCTGGTCGTGAGTTTTGTGTTTTCTCTTGTTTTTATTCTGCTATCATGACCTATTTCAAAATGGGAAGAAATTTAGAGTTGCTTGTAGCATGTGACATCAACAATATATTGCTCTTTGGAATTCTGTTTTGTTAATTTATCTTCATCTGCTTATTTCTTTTGTCTTAAGAAACCTGAAAATGGTGTAAATTTGAAATAATTTTTAAACGCCTTGGATATATGTTTTGTATATCTACAGAACCTATCTAGTTATGGATCGTAGTTGGATGATTTGTAAGCGCACTAGTGCTGAGTATTTGAAGGGGGTGGGAGAATTTATAGAATTTACTCAAAGGAATGTTCCTAATAGTAATGGAATGTTCTGTTGTCCTTGTGTCAAGTGTTTGAATACGAGGAAATGTACGGTGAAGGATATACGTACTCATTTGATTTGTGAAGGGATTTGCTTGAGTTATACAAGATGGATATGGCTTGGTGATGTGTTGTTAAGTAGTACGGCAAGTGTCTCCCAAAGTGAGGACGTTGACGTAGATATGGAGGATGATCGAGTAGAGGACATGATCCGTGATATTGGACAAGAATCTTTTCATCGAGCTCATGTGTATGATAGGTTGTGCGGTGATGCGGATATGCCTTTATATCCAGGGTGTACTACTCATACACGTTGTCGGCGGTGCTAAAATTGGTTTGTGTGAAGGCGAGAAATGGTTGGACCGATAAAAGCTTCACGGAATTGCTTGAAGTGTTGAAATACTTGCTTCCAGAGGACAACACATTACCTGACCGTAACTATGAGGCCAAGAAGGTATTGTGTCCGATGGGTATGGAGTATAAGAAGATACATGTATGCCCCAATGATTGCATATTGTACACCGGTGTTCATGAAGACAATCACGATTGCCCCCAAATGTGGGTTATCATGATACAAAGTGAAGGGTGGTGATGATGATGATGATCTTGAAGATGTGAGAAAAAAGGGTCCTCCTGCGAAGGTGTTGTGGTATCTTCCAGTAATTCCAAGGTTCAAGCGATTGTTTGCCAATGCGAAAGATGCGAAGAATCTTAGATGGCATAATGATGAGAGGAAACGTGATGGAAAGGTTTGTCATCCTGCTGATTCTATGCAATGGAAGAATATTGATACTATGTTTTCGGATTTTGCCGATGAGCCAAGAAACCTAAGGCTTGGACTTGCTACGGATGGAATGAATCCTTATGGTAACATGAGTAGTATTCATAGTTCATGGACTATTCTGTTGATAATTTACAACATGCCCCCTTGGTTGTGCATGAAGCGCAAATACATGATGTTGTCTATGATGATTTCGGGTCCAAAGCAATCGGGAAATGACTTAGATGTTTATCTAAGTCCCTTGATTGAAGACTTGAAAACGCTGTGGGTGGAAGGTGTTGATGTAGTTGACGGGTATTCTCATGAGACTTTCAAGCTTCGTGCCATGTTATTTTTCACCATCAACGACTTTCCAGCATACGGTAACTTGTCCGTGCAGGTGTCGGGGGCATAAAGCATGCCCTATATGTGAAGAAGGCACATGCTACACTCAGTTGCATCATGGAAAGAAGACGGTTTACCTTGGGCATCGGAGATTTCTTAGACGTGACCACCCATATCGTAAGATGAAAAAAGCTTTTAATGGATGCCAAGAGACAGAAGAAGCTCCGGCGGCCTTAATTGGAGAGCAAGTCCAAAAAGAAAGGTAAAGCTGCTGAGAAAAACATATGGAAGAAGAGGTCGATATTCTTTGATCTTTCGTACTGGCGCAAGCTTGATGTCAGACACTGCATTGATGTGATGCATGTGGAGAAAAATGTGTGTGATAGTGTGATCGGGACGCTTCTCAACATTCAGGGCAAGACAAAGGATGGTGTCAATGCTCGTCTCGACCTCGTTGCTATGGGTATACGAGAGCAATTAGATCCTGTTGTTGAGGATGGTAAGCGGACTTATTTGTCGCCAGCATGTCATACTTTGTCAAAAAAAGAGAGACAAAGTTTCTGCGGGTGTCTTCAGGGCATCAAAGTTCCACATGGTTACTCTTCAAATATGAAGAGGCTTGTCTCTAGTGATCTTAAATTGGTTGGCTTAAAGTCTCATGATTGTCACATCTTGATGCAACAACTTCTGCCAGTTGCTATTCGTGGTATTGCTCCAAAAAATGTGAGACATGCCATTACTCGGTTGTGCTCATTCTTCAATTCTATATGTAGCAAAGTCGTTGACCCCCGTATGTTGGATGACTTGGAAGTTGAGGCTGCTACAATCTTGTGCCAATTGGAGATGTATTTTCCTCCCTCCTTTTTCGACATAATGGTTCACTTAATTGTTCATTTGGTGAGGGAGATTAGATTATGTGGGCTGGTTTTTCTGAGATGGATGTACCCAGTTGAGCGCTACATGAAGATCTTGAAAGGGTACGTGAAGAATCCTCATCGTCTGGAAGCATCTATTGTTCAAAGGTATGTTGCAGAAGAAGCTATTGAGTTTTGTTCGGACTACCTTCATAACACGGATCCTATAGGGGTTCCTAAGCCTCGGCATGATGAGATCAGATGTCAAGGTAAGGGTACACATGGCTTAAGAATTAATAGCAAGGGTCGGGAGGAAGTGCTTCCAGCACATTTGTATGTATTGAACAACATCGATTGTGTTCAGCCTTTCTTATTTGAACATAAAAGAAAAGTCAATCAAGAAAACCCTCGAATGCGCGAAAGGTGGTTGTTGAACAAGCATAACAAGACTTTCTTACCATGGTTCAAGGAAGAAATGCTGAAGGATGGTAGTACTGCTTCTGATGACGTAAGATGGCTAGCACGTGGTCCTAGCTTCAACGTCATATGTTGGAGCGGATACGACATAAATAACTTTTCCTTTTATACAAAGGAACAAGATAACAAGAGTACCGTGCAAAATAGTGGGGTTATGATCGTGGCCGAAGCAATTCACTTCTCTAGTGCAAAGGACACAAAACCCCTTAAAGCACCGAGACCTTACTTTGGATATATTGAAGATATTTGGGTGCTCGATTACACTAAGCTTACGGTGCCGGTTTTTAAATGTAAGTGGGTTGATAGTAACGGTGGTGTAAAACCGATGAATTGGGGTTCACATTGGTAGACCTCAACAAGTTAGGTCATATAAATGAGCCTTTCATAATGGCTTCCCAAGCAAAACAAGTGTTCTACATCACTGATCCTTCTAACAAAAGGTTGTCCGTGGTTCTCCAAGGAAAAAGCATGTATAATGGTAGTGATGAAAATCAAGATTCAAATCATGATATTCCTGAGACTCCTTCTTTTTCAACAAACATGCCTACTATAATCTAGGAGACACGGGTGGACGATGTACATGCCACTCATGATGATCATCACGAAGGGATATTGATATAGGTTGTTTAAACTTAGTATACATTTATTTTTATTTATACTTCTGTATTTATTTTGAGTTATAACCTATGTTAATAAATATATATTGTTTCTGAACAGGCATACATATGGATCAGTCGGATAGCCCACATGCACGGGAGCACACTGTGGGTCCGATCGTGCCTACGCCTGATTCTAGTATAAGTTGACATGTTATATACTATCTTTAGTCATTATTTTTAATGTAATTTTATAATGTTACAACCTCTATTTTATAATTTTTTTTTGTTCATACAGACATCAAAGGCTCATAGGAAACGGGGTAGAGGAGCCGCGGCGTTGAAGAAACTAGAGAAGGACAGGCAAAGCGGACATAAGCTTAAGGTGTCCTTCAATGCTAAGCTAAATGCCCAGGGACCCCGTGCTAAAGAATTTAATAAGTGGGTGTTTCTACAAGCGAAGCAGCACGTAAGCATCAACTACAACCACTGGAATGACGTTCCACAGAACGTTAAGGATCAGATTTGGGAGGCTGTCACGGTATTTTACCTTTACATTCGTTTGATTTACATTATTAGATAATTATCCGAGTTATAATCCATCCAGTTGTTATGTATTTAATGTGTAGGTAGCTTGGATTGTGCCAAATGACGAGGATCATCGTCATAAATGTATGAAAATGGCATCAAAGGGTTGGAATGGGTTCAAGCATGATCTTACCAGGTACTATGTATCTGGGAAGAAGCGGTTTGATAAAATGTTCTCGGATTATCCCTGGATTGATCAGGATACTTGGGATATGTTTGCTAGGAGTCGAAAGGATGGAGAATTTCAGGTTGGTTGATTAAGTTAATTTTGTATGCTTCTTATAGATCATTTAACTATATTTACTTATGTGTTTTTGTTTGAATAGGCTAAGGCAGATAAGGGTCGGCAGAATCAGGTGAAGAACGTCCACCGCCACACCATGTCTCAGGGTGGGTACCAGACTTGGATCAAAAAGATGATGGCGTATAGACTGAGGGTGAAGCAGGAAGAGCACTCTGCTATGATTGAAAGAGGAGAGGTGCCTGAGGGCACACCATCAAGTCCTCCGTCGGACATCGACCGCGAGGATGTCTGGTTAGCCGGCCGCATGACAAAGACGGGATCTTTTAAAGTTGATGCCACCCGCGAAGTGGCAGATAAGATTGTAAGTAAATAATTAACTTGATTTCAATTGATATTTGTATAGATATTTTTAACACTTTTCACTTGCACGTTTTTTCATTTTTTCATTGTAGGTGGATCTTAAAGCACAATCCTCCCAGGGCTCATTCGTCCCTTATGGACGGCGGGACGTCTTGATGACTGCTCTAGGCAAGAAAGACCATCCTGGTCGGGTTATCGGTGTTCCTGGGAACGTGACCATCAAAGAATAATATGGCAAGTCTGCTTCACAAAAGCGAGTGGTCGATGAAGCATCAATTTTGGATGACATTACTCGGCACCTCATGTCCAACCCTGCTATTATAACACATCTGATGCAAAGCTTAATATCCAACCCAGAATTCAAGCAGGCGCTTGCCAGAGAGCTTTCCTCCGTCGGTTCATCCCAGGACACCGCAGGGCATGCCAACCCTTCACATGTGAGCACAAAAGAGAGTTATAGTAGGGCACATATGGAGGACGATGAGTTGGCAGCTAGGGAGCGGGAGTTCGAAGTCCAACGCCATGAGCATGAGTTGGAAATGAAAAGGCGTGAGCTTGAGTTGGACTTCAAACGACGTGAGCTCGAAATGTTAACAAAGGTATGTATTCATTATTAATGTCCAAATTAGTCAAATAATTACTTGTGTTTTTTTAATTATCAACAACTTATCTATTTTATTTTTCCTAAACTGAAGGCCAAGTCGACGTCAGTGTCGCTGTCACCTATCACTCGTTTGTTCTCACTTGGTGAGGATTATGCATTTGAGATTTTTGAATGTCCATTGGAGCACGATGGATGGGTGGCACGCCCAGATCAACAGAGGATATTTTCCTTCTGTGGTGACGATCTCGGGAACGCCTGCAGAAATAACGTCTGGATGGCCAGCACAGTTTTGAGTCTCTGGTGCACGTAAGTTAATTTTAATTTTATAACTTATTTATTTTTGGTATTTTTCCATTTAATAATTTATTTTAATTTCAATATATATATTATGTAATTAACATCCACACCTTTTCATATCTTAGGTATCTCCATCGTCTTCAGCTTGATAAGGGCGTTGCATCAGTTTACGGCTTCTTAGATCCGTCAATCCTTTTGCCCGAATTCTTTGCTGGCGATGCATTGAGTAAATACTTAGGGAACTTGTTGGGATACAATCAGAAAGAATTATATCTGGCTCCCTACTGTATGAAAAACCATTGGCAGTTGTTCGTATTTCACCCGTCTAGGCATACTGTCATATTCTTATGCTCTCTCCACCAACAGCCGCCACATGTGGTGTTGGAAGCTGTAAATAAGTAAGTAACTAGTCTTAAATTTAATTTAAGTTTTAATATCAGTTGTTTTTAGATTACACACATGATATATGAATTTGTTAATTGATCGACATGATTATTTGTTTATGATAGCGCGCTGAAGGCGAGTAGCATAAGTTGCGCCAACGGGAGAAGTAGGACTTCTAAGGCTAAAGCAAATCCTGTATGGAACATCCTCAAGGTTTGGTTGTTTATTTATCAAATAATTATTATTATAATTACTAATTGATATGTATATTCAACTGACATTGAAATTAATTTTGTTTGTAGTCTCGATTTCAACCTGACGGGTGGTCGTGCGGCTATTATGTGATGCTTCATATGCTGAACATAGTCTTCGCATCTATTCTGGATGGATGGAATAAGGTAATATTTAAACAACTTGTTAAATTATATATTATAGTTTTGAAGATGACTTGCGTTAATGTTATTGTTATTATTTGAACGTGTGTAGGCATTTAACGACCAATTGCCTCTTCAAGAAGATGACTTCAGAGACTTGAGGATGTGCTTAGCTGAATTCTTCTTCAAGTATGCGGCTGAAAAAGGAATTGACAAGATACCTCTGCAATACTTAGATGGATAGATTTTTTGTTAGACTTCAGAAACTAATTAATAATATGTATATATATATATATATATATATATATATATATATATATATATATATATATATATCCTTAGATTGGAAGTTTTGTTTTTAGACATTAGAGACTAAAATTTATATATATATACTTGTAGATATATAGTTATGTTTTTCCTATACATGGGTTTTGGTTTTAAGTCCCCCCATTGTTCCTTTGTATATTTCTTTTCTTGTTGTTAATATTGAAATTTAAGGGTAGTGTTTGCAACTCTGTAATGTATGTGATATTCTGTGTTACTGGGATATTTACTGAATGCAGGGATAACTTAGGGGAGTGATATTTTAAAACTGAATTAAAAAAAAATCTATTAACGTCGGTTGTATCAAAAAACTGATGTTAATAGTATTTTATAAAATATACAGTATACTATTAACGTCAGTTATATTTAGAAACCGACGTTAAAAATAAAACCTTTAACGCCGGTTCTTTAACACAATCGACGTTAGTTTGAACAATATTAACGCCAGTTGTGTTAAAGAACTGACGTTAATAGTTTTATATTTAACGTCAGTTGTTTAAACAACTGACGTTAAAATATTAACTATTAACGTCAGCTGTATTTACGTCAGACAATATTCTGACGTATAAAATCAATTTTAACTGACATAAAAAACACTTATTGCACTAGTGTGAGGATCCGAGTTCTGATTGGTGTGTGAAACTCATTGAAGAGATTGAAGCGCATCAAGAAGCCTGGTGGTGTTGCGAAGGAGGTGTTAGAAAAATATGGAAGAACAATAGAGTAAGGAAAGAATCATAGCTGTGCAGTGGACGAACCACTGCCTTAAAAGCAAGATTCCGGCAGACCTCTGGTATAATCCGACAGTCCGGTTTTCTCCCGGTTAACACAACAACTCTTGAACTTGTGCACTCAAGTTCAAGAGCAATGGAGTTTACACAATACAATTGTCCAGACAAGATTATATAATATTTTAAGTGTATATATGATCAGTATAACATCCTAAATTTTAAATATAATTTTTAAAAATAGAAACATTAAGCTATTATGAGGTTTAGTGTAGAACTTGGTAGTATGAGAATGTATCAGAATTTTCTTTAATAATTACAAATCAAAAGAGTGTAAAATTGGAAAATAAAATTAAAATAAATAAATAAATAAGAGATTTAGTGTGAAGGAGTGATAGTATAAGAATTTATTAAGATTTATTAACTAGTATAAAGATTTTTTAATTATATATATATAGATATATATGAAAGAAAAAAAAGGGGGGGCAGAGACTTGGGCGTTAAGCCCAAGCAGAAGAAAAAAAAAAAAGAAGTAAAATAAACAAAACCCTGCGCCACTGACACTATGTATATATATATTGGAATAGTAGCAAGAAAAGAGGAACGTGGGAGTGCCGCACAGTTTTTTGCCGGACCAATCTTTTCTTGCCAGTATAGTCGTAATAACATAGATTCAAGGATGCCATCAAACGGGAGGGGAATTTTTAGGGAAGCACAAATCCCTATCATACGTGATTTTTAGAGCACATTGGAGGTCTTCGAGAGGTGAGTAAAAATACTTTTTCTCACACTTTCATGGTACAATTAATTTGGATTTTCTAAATTTGTCTATTCTGAAATAGTAAAATATTTTAGTGATGTTGATTCCAGATTTGAGACTTTTCAAATAATTTCACATTGTCTGTCGAATGTTTTTCCAATGTATTTATTTTCTTGATTTTATAAAAAAAATAGTTTTACTTTTAAATTATTGTTTTCGTACATGAATATGAACGTTTAGTATTGATGGCAAAATTGCCAACTCCTTCCCACGTGAATTTGTGATTTTCCAAATGCCCCTGTAAGATCAAAATCCCCATGTTCCTGACGCACGATTTCTCATAGCAAGGTGTTTTAATTTCTTTCTTATTTTCAATTGGATGCTAATTTATTATTGTTAAATTATAATATATATCAAATCACATTTTAATTCTTGTCAAGAAATATGTTGGATTTATATGAGTTGTGGTTGACTGACATGGTAGATGATCTTACAGTGTTGCCTGAGTATGACATAATATTATTGTTATTGACGCATAGAGTTTGAAAACTTTGATTAGTCATTTGGGATGACATATTACATTATGCATGAGTTGGTCATCGCCTTCCGGGAAGGGATGACGGTATACATTCTATTCCGGGAATAGGATGAGAGATATCACCATCTGGGATGGGATATCAAATTTATTAAAATATTCACATCGGGGATGGAATATTAAATACCTCCATCTGGGATGGGGAAGGCAGTGGGACGCCATTGCATGGATATGAGCTCATAGACCTTAGTGGATCTGGGATTCACACCGGTTCTGGGAACCAAAGAGTCAAGTCAAGTGATTCTGGGAATCACCGAGTCATGTTCATGGAGTTGTATTGCATTGTGTAGAGTTTGCATGGTGAATGTGATTAAATGCTTGACATTAATTTTATTTATATATATTTATTATTTTGGAGGTTTACTATATCTACTATTTTAAAAAATTAGCGGGTACCATGAATGTTTTTCCAGTTACCGCGCCGGCTGAAAACAACACTATTTGCGAACCCTTTTATTAAATGATTTTTATTCACTGGGATTATGTCTCATTAAAAGTGTTGTTTTCAGAGCACGAGGATGACATCGCTGGAACTGAAGAGGACTGAAGACTTAGCGGATTTTCTTTAGTTATTATTCTTAGCTTGGTTAGTACTTCCTTAAATAAGGAGCCGTATGTTGCTAGACTTTTTTTATTTATCGTTGGGTTTATTAGTAGACGCCCGTTTTTTTTTTTTTTTGAGGTTTTTGGTTTTTAGTTGGATTTATGAATTTACTAATATATTAGCACATTGGATACTTTATCACTATTTTAATTAATATGAGGTATTTTCAGACCTGATTAAGTTGAGAATTTTTTTTTATGACATGTATGTTTTTTATTTTAAATTCTTCAAAGGATTTTCATCGATTTTGTTTTGGGTTACTAATGTAACGAAGGGCGTTACATTTGTGGTATCAGAGCAGTTCGATTCTAAATCGGACTGTGGTAGTGGGGCTTTCTCAAAAACAAAACTTGGGCGTGTAGGATACTTGGTTGAGTTATAATTCTGCATTCTATTCTTTCGGATATTGGACTTGATCAACCCACAGTTTGATTGGTGGTATGCAGATTATGGCAGCAAACAGGCGAGGGAGGAATGATGCACTTGCCGTAACTTTGGCTCGAATGGCCAGAGTTATGCAGGAGCAGACGGAGACTCTCCGTCAGATGAGGGATAATGGGGACGTGCTTAACATGGTGTCGACTGCAGCTCCAGATCCACAATAAAGGGGTCTGTCAGAATTCAGGAACAATAACCCGCCTTCTTTTCGAGGTACCACCGATCCTATTGAGGCAGAGGAATGGTTGATGAAATTAGAGAAGATCTTCTGGGACATGAGGTGCTCTGATGCTCAGAAGGTGGATTTTGCCACCTATATGCTAGAGTCGGATGCAGAGCATTGGTGGGACTGTGCTAGGGGCGGGTTGCTTGCTTCGGGCGCCCCTATCACATGGGACCGATTCAAGGAGGTTTTTCTGGAAAAATACTTTCCGCACAGTGTCCGGATACAGAAGGAGATGGAGTTTCTACAGTTTCGTCAGGGGAGTATGACAGTGGCTGAATATGTGGCCAAGTTTGAGAGCCTTGCAAGGTTCTCTGCTCGGGTGAGGGATAATCCTGACGGTCAATAGAAAGCAATTAAGTTCGAGCAGGGTTTGAGGCCAGAGCTGCAGAGCCTTATCGGACTCCTAGAAATTCGGGACTACCCCACTCTTGTGAACAAGTGTAGGGTGGCAGAGCATAATATGCGAGTTGTACTGGCTGAGAGGCAAAAGGAGAAAATTATTAGCGATGGAAAGAGATTTCAAGGCAAGGATGGGAAATTTCAGAAGCATTTGCGGCCAGTCTCCTCCATCAACAAAGGGAAGCAAGTGCATGGAGCCCGGACTGACACGGGCGTCGGGTGTCACAGGTGTGGATTGAATCATGGAGATCGCACATGTCCAGCGGCACAGACCACTTGCTACAAGTGTGGTAAAGTGGGACACTATGCCAGAAACTGCAGGAGTGGAGGACCAGTCCAACCTAGACCACTGAGCCAAGGGAGAGTTGACCGCGCTGTCGCCACGCGCCAAAAAGAACGAGCGATTATTAAAATAATGTAGTATAGAGCGACAACTCGAGTATCGTCTCTCAAGGACTCTTTAGTGTTGTTATTATTAACATAAAAGTTAGAAAAAGTCAGAATTTGGGGGTTTGAGTTTGAAACTAAAATAAAGAAAACAAAACAAAAACAGAGAAAGAAAACAAAGCAGTTTAAGAGAATAGCAAATAAACTAAAGACGATTAACCTACTGTTCTCGGTTTCCCACTATCATTGGTTCATGCAAATCCAAGCCCTAAGCAGATTCTAATCCCCTTTCAGTTGTAGCAACAATTAACAAACGAAATCGCTACTCCGGATACATGTTCCTATTCCCGAATTAAACAAACGGGGTTAAGCCCTCATGAACTAAACGAACATGAATGAACACACGCGAATTAAACAAACGCGATTAAGTATAGGAACATAGCATCACTGAAATGAATCAACACTACACTACACACTCCTGAATTAAACAAACAGAAATGCATAATATAGTATTGAAAAGAGAAAAGCAATTAAAACAGGAAATACAGAACCTCAAGTGTAATTGAAACCAATCCCAGTAGATTAATCTAGGAGACTAGTTCTCCATTACAGAAATAAACATAAAAGAAAAGGAAGGAAAATAAACTACTACTACTGACTATCAAAGACTAGCCAAAACTGGCTAACTCTCCCACTCTGCCTAACTATGACTAACTTATATACACGTTTCTGGAATCAGAGTACTCGCGAGGCGAAGCCTCTCTCGCAACGCAGAAATTGTGAACAGTCTGCGACTTTTGCTCTTCTCGCGAGGCGAACATATCATTCGCGAGGCGAGAATTGGAAGGGTCTTCTTATTACGCCCGTTATGAACATCAGGGGTCAACCGTGATGCTTTCTGACTTCCAGGTCTCGCGAGGCGAATGTATGCTCGCGAGGCGAACGATTCAACTTCAAAACTGCCACAGCCGTGATCTTCAACACGGCTAACCCATGATCGTCTCTGACTTTTCAGGGCAAGGTGACTTGCGGGGCGAGAGATTCTTCGCGGGGCGAACCAGAATTATTCATTTTTATTAACCTGAAAAACAGAAAATAACATAAATACTTTATTTAACTCTAAATCAACTAAATTAACCTAAAAACACTTTACAGACTCAAAATCTTACTTAAGGACAATCAAGTCTAATTTGGGTGAAAATGATATAAAATTAGCACAAAGCCAAGGTCTTTACTAGTTATAAAACCGGTCAACCAGAGGCTCATCAAAATACCCCAAACTTAAACTTTGCTTGTCCCCAAGCAAACTAAAACTTAAACAGGACTCAGACTTGGCAAAACATGGCAAGCTTAAGGATTCAATCAACTTTCGCACAAATTTCAAGCACTTTATCAATATAATTCAATGTTCCCCCCTTTCAAACAAAGCAATCCCCACATTCAATCATTCTAAACGGTTGAGAATTTCATCATTCAAACAATCATTAATCTAGGCAGGGGATCCAAGTTACACACAAGAGGGAGATCACCAAATTCAAACAACTGCCTTCCTCACAAGGGAAATTTGTGTTCACTCATTCGCTCAGTTTGTCAGGCTAACAACATTAACTCAATCTCACTTTTAAGATCACTTCCCATAAATTTGATTTTCATCTCAAAATGGTCCCCACAGAAAATATGCAAGCAACATCAAAAGGTCTTTTATGGGTTGTAATGGGGCCTGGCTAAGGGTAGGATATACAAAAGAACTAGGCTGAAGACCCTAGGAACTAAGAGAGCATGAAACATTTTTACACTTTGAATTTAAATCAAGTTCCTTTTTCATTTTTCATTTCGCTTTGGGTGACTACAACCTTTTTTATTTCTTTTTGGCATTTTTGCACTTTTAAATTTTTTTCTTCTTCTGTTTTTTTCTTTTCTTCTTCTTTTTTTCTTTTCTTTTTTTTTTCTCTTTTTTTTTTCACATAAATTATTTTTTTTTCAATCCCAAACAACATATTACACCTTGCAGCCACCCCAAACTTTAGTTTCTTGCACCCATTCTAAGATTCCATACTCTCCTAATCCTAAGATCGGGTTAACATGGTTTTCCAGATTTTTGGGCTTATAACATTAGGTTATCAAGAAGCAATAGGCTAATCAGGCTCAAATGGGCTAACTAAGGAACATGCATTAAGGATGGTTATTTTTTAGGCTAAGTAGCTTTTTACAAAGAAAATGCCTAAATCATTTGAAGCAAACACATAATCATGCAAACCAAAAAGAGATTCAAGCAAATTCAGGAAAGTGCAATTCAAAAATGATTTCTCACAGTTTAAAACATGTTGGAGGCTCAAAACCTCACCTGGACATTTTTTTGCAAATTGTTTGACAGAGATTCTATCCCTAGTGTGTGCTTCCTATCACCCCAAACTTATCATAAATCATGCCATCATAATAAAATCTCAAAGTTCAGTTTTCAATCATATGGGGATCATTTTTCAAAAATTTTTCAAAATCTAGGGGGAAAACAGTCAACACTATCATGCAATCGATCTATGCAAAATCAATAAAATCCAATAAACTTGCCAATACCAGACTCAACACAACTCCTGAGCTTCTCAAATTATTCAGGAGCTTTATTCAAAACAAAACAGAATTAAAGTAAAGAAAAGAAAATTAAAAAGGAGAAAGGGTTAAGAAAACTCATTGAAGGGCGGTTCCACCAGGATCCCATTGCTTGTAGCATAAGGCCCACGTGGTGGCCAAAGGGCGGAAGCTCATTCCATGCTTCCATGACTTGCAGCCTTGATTTGGAAGTGGGTGCTTGACAATTATGATGACCTCGCCGAGTGCGGCGGACTTCTCACTTCCTCTCGGGTCACAGATGACCGCTTTCTCAACAAAATCCTCCCAATAGAAGTGGGGCTCAACCTCTTGGACTGGCCATGGTGCAAAATCCAAGGGTGCAAAATCCAGAGCTTTTGGTTCCACAGGGGGAGGTGGCAAACAGTTAGCTGGGGTTCTTGGTGCCGCTTCATTTTTTCTGCACTTTCTTCATTCACTGCACGAACAAATTCATCACCTGCTATACATGCAGAAATTTCAGCACACACCACACAAAGGTTAGAGTTAGTAGAGTCAGTACATATATCACAATAAAATGAATCAGGAAAATCTACAATGTCTGGAAATTCATCAATCAATTCATCCACCCCATTACTCTCAACACATGCATTTGATTTAATTGCATCATCTACTTCCAAAGGTTCTTCATCATCCTCAGGTACGGGGAAGCAGATGTCCTCCTGATCCTCCTTATCCTCATTTTCTGTGTTTCCTGAACAGTATAAAGCTGCATAACAGTGTATACACAAAGCAGTGCCACCATCACAATAACAATCAGTACATGAATTAGAATCAGGGGATTCAACACTCAATTCATCATCAACAGAAACATTATCAAAATCATCATCAGAAGTATTTTCAGGAATAACCATCTGTGAATCTTTATGTTCTTCAAGAGGCTGTGGAGTTAGCATTGCAGCCGAGTTGGCGGCTATTTGATCAATTTGCATGGCCAACTTCTGAGATTCAGCTTCTCCCCTATGATATTCAAGATTACTTGCCTCCATCATCCGTTGAAATTTGAGATTTTGCTCTGCCATCCTCTGTTGGAATTCGAGATTGTATGCTTCCATTTGTGCATTTATTTGTTTGAGCATGTCCTCTAGTGAAGGTTCGGAAGGTGCAGCTCTGAAGGCAGGATAGTATCTAAACAGGAAGGCTTCCTTCAAATCAAACCAGCTTGAGATGCAATTCTCATCAAGACAATACAACCAATCTCTTGCAGCACCTTCAAGTGAGAACTGGAAAGCTTCCATCTGAATGTGATCTTCTGTTATTCCTGCAGGTCTCAGCATTATAGAACAAGCAATCTGGAATTCCCTCAGATGCTCCTGCGGATTTTCACCTGCAAGACCACTAAACCTTGGCAACCAGTGTGATAAACCAAGAAAATCAGGAAAATATATACATGGTGGTTGCTCATAGTAAGCATTAGGCATGTAATTTCGCATATAACTATCCATGGGGGGTGCTAAAATTCACAACCAGACAAGCAGACAAAACTGCTAAAACTAATTCAGCAAAGAAATTTTTGTTTTAAAAAAATTTCTGCTAATAACAACAAACAAGAGTCCCCGGCAACGACGCCAATTTTTTACCGCGCTGTCAACACGCGCCAAAAAGAACGAGCGATTATTAAAATAATGTAGTATAGAGCGACAACTCGAGTATCGTCTCTCAAGGACTCTTTAGTGTTGTTATTATTAACATAAAAGTTAGAAAAAGTCAGAATTTGGGGGTTTGAGTTTGAAACTAAAATAAAGAAAACAAAACAAAAACAGAGAAAGAAAACAAAGCAGTTTAAGAGAATAGCAAATAAACTAAAGACGATTAACCTACTGTTCTCGGTTTCCCACTATCATTGGTTCATGCAAATCCAAGCCCTAAGCAGATTCTAATCCCCTTTCAGTTGTAACAACAATTAACAAACGAAATCGCTACTCCGGATACATGTTCCTATTCCCGAATTAAACAAACGGGGTTAAGCCCTCATGAACTAAACGAACATGAATGAACACACGCGAATTAAACAAACGCGATTAAGTATAGGAACATAGCATCACTGAAATGAATCAACACTACACTACACACTCCTGAATTAAACAAACAGAAATGCATAATATAGTATTGAAAAGAGAAAAGTAATTAAAACAGGAAATACAGAACCTCAAGTGTAATTGAAACCAATCCCAGTAGATTAATCTAGGAGACTAGTTCTCCATTACAGAAATAAACATAAAAGAAAAGGAAGGAAAATAAACTACTACTACTGACTATCAAAGACTAGCCAAAACTGGCTAACTCTCCCACTCTGCCTAACTATGACTAACTTATATACACGTTTCTGGAATCAGAGTACTCGCGAGGCGAAGCCTCTCTCGCGACGCGGAAATTGTGAACAGTCTGCGACTTTTGCTCTTCTCACGAGGCGAACATATCATTCGCGAGGCGAGAATTGGAAGGGTCTTCTTATTATGCCCGTTATGAACATCAGGGGCCAACCGTGATGCTTTCTGACTTCCAGGTCTCGCGAGGCGAATGTATGCTCGCGAGGCGAACGCTTCAACTTCAAAACTGCCACAGCCGTGATCTTCAACACGGCTAACCCGTGATCGTCTCTGACTTTTCAGGGCTGGGTGACTCGCGGGGCGAGAGATTCTTCGCGGGGCGAACCAGAATTATTCATTTTTATTAACCTGAAAAACAGAAAATAACATAAATACTTTATTTAACTCTAAATCAACTAAATTAACCTAAAAACACTTTACAGACTCAAAATCTTACTTAAGGACAATCAAGTCTAATTTGGGTGAAAATGATATAAAATTAGCACAAAGCCAAGGTCTTTACTAGTTATAGAACCGGTCAACCAGAGGCTCATCAAGAGTCTTTACGCTCCAAGGGGAAAAGGTGAAGGAGTCAGATGGCCTGATACAAGGTATGGGTTTAATTAAAGAAAGAAAAATCAATTTATTGTTTGATTCAGGAGCAACTCATTCATTTATATCTTTAGAGTGTGTGAAAAATCTATCCTTGTCTGTTTCTAAGTTGCCATATGATTTGAGTGTCGTTACTCCTGCAAATGATAAACTTGTTACCTCTATTGCTTGCTTGAACTGTCCCTTAGTGTACCAAGGTGTACCTTATTTTGTTGATCATATATGCTTGCCCATGTCTGGGTTAGATGTCATTCTTGGTATGGATTGGTTGTCTGCAAATCATGCTGTCATAAATTGCTCTGATAAAACTATCTCCATTCCTATACAACCAATGTCTAATGATTTTCCCGTACCCAGTTCTATTGTCTCTGCTGTTGCTTGCCATAAGTGCTTAGTTGAGGGAGCTCAAGGATATGTACTCTTGTTCTCTGCTAAGATAGAGGCTGACAGTGATGTGACGGCTATACCTGTGGTGTGTGAATTCCAGGATGTTTTCCCTAAGGATGTCTCTAGCTTGCCTCCGAATAGGGAAGTTGAGTTTAACATAGATCTAGTGCCAGGGAGTGGACCAGTGTCGGTAGCGCCTTATAGAATGGTACCTTTAGAGTTGAGCGAGCTTAAGAAACAGTTAGAGGAGATGCTAGGGAAGGGGTTTATTAGGCCTAGTGTGTCACCTTGGGGAGCACCTGTCCTACTGGTGAAAAAGAAGGATGGGAGCATGAGGCTATGTGTTGACTATAGGCAGTTGAACAAAGTGACCATCAAGAATAAATACCCTTTGCCTAGGATCGATGACCTCTTAGACCATTGAGGGAGCGTCGGTGTTTTCCAAAATAGACCTAAGGTCGGGATACCATCAAATTAGAGTTAAGAATGAGGACATTCCTAAGACAGCCTTTAGGACAAGGTATGGGCACTATGAGTACGTAGTGATGCCCTTTGGTGTGACCAATGCCCCAACCGTTTTCATGGACTACATGAATCGGATCTTTAGGCCATTCTTGGACATCTTTGTGGTGGTGTTCATAGATGATATTTTGATATACTCTAGGACACCAGAGGATCATGAGGAGCATTTGAGGTTAGTGTCGCAGATTCTAAGGGAAGAACAACTGTATGCAAAGCCAGAAAAGTGTGAATTTTGGCTTGATGAGGTGAAGTTTTTAGGACATACCATATCTAGGAGTGGTGTAGCGGTCGACTCTAGTAAGGTTGATGCAGTGCTTGGATGGGAGCAACCTAAGTCAGTGACGGAGGTGAGGAGTTTCCTAGGACTGGCAGGTTACTATAGGAAATTCATAGAGGGGTTCTCTAGGCTAGCTTTACCTCTTACCAAGTTGACTAGGAAAGGAAAATCTTTCGAGTGGGATAAGGAATGCGAAGAGAATTTTGAGGAGCTTAAGAGGAGATTGGTGTCATCACCGGTCTTAACCATTCCAGATCCCTCAGTGAGTTTTGTGGTATATTGTGACGCTTCTAAGAATGGTTTAGGTTGTGTGTTGATGCAGGAAGGCAAGGTAGTGGCTTATGCATCTAGACAGCTTAGGACACATGAGGTGAATTACCCTACTCATGACCTTGAGTTAGCGGCAGTAGTTTTTGCTCTTAAGATTTGGAGGCACTATTTGTACGGTGCAAAGTTTGAGGTTTTTTAGTGATCATAAGAGCCTTAAGTATTTGTTTGACCAAAAGGAATTGAATATGAGGCAAAGGAGGTGGATGGAATTTCTTAAGGACTATGATTTTGAATTGAAGTACCATCCAGGGAAAGCCAATGTGGTGGCTGATGCACTCAGTAGGAAAACCTTACATGTGTCTAGTTTAATGGTCCAAGAGATGAATATGCTAGAGGAGTTCAGAGACATGAATCTAGATGTATCTCTTAGTGCTCTAAGCTTGAAGTTGAACAGGCTGGAAATTTGCAGTGACCTTAGAGAAATGATTAGGCGAGAACAGCTTTTAGACCAGGAGTTACAATCTCTTTTAGACCAAGAGAATTATGTGTTGTCTACTGATGGTCTAGTGTTGTTTAAGAATAAAATCGTTGTTCCTAAGGAGGGGAGCCTTAGAGAGAAAGTTTTAGAGGAAGCGCATAAGGGGAAGTTCACCATACATCCAGGGATAACCAAGATGTACGAAGATCTAAAGAAAATGTATTGGTGGCCAGGAATGAAACGGGATGTGGCTAGCTTTGTAGCCAAGTGTCTAGTATGTCAAAAGGTTAAGATAGAACATCAGAGACCTTCGGGTTTGCTGCAGCCTTTAGAAATTCCTCAATGGAAATGGGAGAGGATTTCTATGGATTTTGTGATGGGGTTACCTAGGACTCGTTTGGGATTATATGCCATATGGGTGATTGTGGATAGGTTGACCAAGTCTGCTCACTTCTTGCCAATTAAGGCAACCTATAGTTTGAGTAAGTTAGCAGACTTATACATTAAGGAGATAGTAAGGCTTCATGGCATACCTACCTCTATAGTGTCAGATAGGGACCCACGGTTTACCTCTAGATTCTGGAGGGCTTTCCAACAGGCCTTTGGTTCTAAGTTGAGTTTTAGCACAGCCTATCATCCCCAAACGGATGGTCAGTCAGAGAGGACCATTTAGACCCTTGAGGACATGCTTAGAGCATGCGTTTTAGATGAAGGTGAGGGTTGGGATAAATTTTTATCACTTATAGAGTTTGCTTATAACAACAGTTATCACGCTAGCATCGGCATGGCACCCTACGAAGCTCTTTATGGGAGGAAGTGTAGGTCCCCTTAATGTTGGTGTGAGGTGGGTGAGAAGACCCTGCTAGGACCAGAATTAGTCCAGGAGACCACCGAGAGGATTAAAGTCATTAGGGAAAGGATGCACACTGCACAGAGTAGGCAAAAGAGTTATGCCGACAAGAGAAGGAAGCCTTTAGAATTTCAGGAAGAGGAACATGTATTCTTGAGGGTCACTCCTAAGACTGGGGTTGGGAGGTCAATGAAAGTCAAAAAGCTCAACCCTCGTTTCATGGGTCCGTTTCAAATCCTAAAAAGAGTCGGGCCTGTTGCTTACCAATTGGCTCTTCCACCACAGTTGTCGAATCTCCATGACGTCTTCCATGTGTCTCAACTCCGGAAGTACGTACCATATATTTCACACGTGATAGCTCCTGAGTCAATACAATTGAAGGATAATTTAATCTTTAAGCCCCGACCTATTTAGATCATTGACAAGAGCACAAAAACTCTGAGGAACAAGATGATCCCATTGGTGAAAGTGATCTGGGAAGGGTTGACTCCAGAGGAAGCTACCTGGGAACTTGAGGAAGATGTTAGACAACATCATTCAGATCTTTTCGGCACAGGTACATAACTTAGTATTGCATTACCTTTAATGTTGTGTAGTTTGGGTGAGACGTGAGAATTTCGGGGACGAAATTCATTAAGGAGGGAAGAAAATGTAACATCCTAAATTTTAAATATAATTTTTAAAAATAGAAACATTAAGTTATTATGAGGTTTAGTGTAGAACTTGGTAGTATGAGAATGTATCAGAATTTTCTTTAATAATTACAAATCAAAAGAGTGTAAAATTGGAAAATAAAATTAAAATAAATAAATAAATAAATAAAAGATTTAGTGTGAAGGAGTGATAGTATAAGAATTTATTAAGATTTATTAACTAGTATAAAGAATTTTTAATTATATATATATATATATGAAAGAAAAAAAAAAAGGGGGGGGGGGGGGGGGGGGGACTTGGGCGTTAAGCCCAAGCAGAAAAAAAAAAGAAGAAGTAAAATAAACAAAACCCTGCGCCACTGACACTATGTATATATATATTGGAATAGTAACAAGAAAAGAGGAACGTGGGAGCGCCGCACAGGTTTTTGCCGGACCAATCTTTTCTTGCCAGTATAGTCGTAATAACATAGATCCAAGGACGCCATCAAACGGGAGGGGGATTTTTAGGGAAGCACAAATCCCTATCATACGTGATTTTTAGAGCACATTGGAGGTCTTCGAGAGGTGAGTAAAAATACTTTTTCTCACACTTTCACGGTACAATTAATTTGGATTTTCTAAATTTGTCTATTCTGAAATAGTAAAATATTTTAGTGATGTTGATTCCAGATTTGAGACTTTTCAAATAATTTCATATTGTCTGTCGAATGTTTTTCCAATATATTTATTTTCTTGATTTTATAAAAAAAATAGTTTTACTCTTAAATTATTGTTTTCGTACACGAATATGAACGTTTAGTATTGATGGCAAAATTGCCAACTCCTTCCCACGTGAATTTGTGATTTTCCAAATGCCCCTGTAAGATCAAAATCCCCATGTTCCTGACGCACGATTTCTCATAGCAAGGTGTTTTAATTTCTTTCTTATTTTCAATTGGATGCTAATTTATTATTGTTAAATTATAATATATATCAAATCACATTTTAATTCTTGTCAAGAAATATGTTGGATTTATATGAGTTGTGGTTGACTGACATGTTAGATGATCTTACAGTGTTGCCTGAGTATGACATAATATTATTGTTATTGACGCATAGAGTTTGAAAACTTTGATTAGTCATTTAGGATGACATATTACATTATGCATGAGTTGGTCATCGCCTTCCGGGAATGGATGACGGTATACATTCTATTCCGGGAATAGGATGAGAGATATCACCATCTGGGATGGGATATCAAATTTATTAAAATATTCACATATGGGATGGAATATTAGATACCTCCATCTGGGATGGGGAAGGCAGTAGGACGCCATTGCATGGATATGAGCTCATAGACCTTAGTGGATCTGGGATTCACACCGGTTCTGGGAACCAAAGAGTCAAGTCAAGTGATTTTGGGAATCACCGAGTCATGTTCATGGAGTTGTATTGCATTGTGTAGAGTTTGCATGGTGAATGTGATTAAATGCTTGACATTAATTTTATTTATATATATTTATTATTTTGGAGGTTTACTATATCTACTATTTTAAAAAATTAGCGGGTACCATGAATGTTTTTCCGGTTACCGCGCCGGCTGAAAACAACACTATTTGCGAACCCTTTTATTAAATGATTTTTATTCACTGGGATTATGTCTCATTAAAAGTGTTGTTTTCAGAGCACGAGGACGACATCGCTGGAACTGAAGAGGACTGAAGACTTAGCGGATTTTCTTTAGTTATTATTCTTAGCTTGGTTAGTACTTCCTTAAATAAGGAGCCGTATGTGGCTAGACTTTTTTTTATTTATCGTTGGGTTTATTAGTAGACGCCCGTTTTTTTTAGGCTTTTGGTTTTTAGTTGGATTTATGAATTTACTAATATATTAACACATTGGATACTTTATCACTACTTTAATTAATATGAGGTATTTTCAGACCTGATTAAGTTGAGAATTTTTTTTTATGACATGTATCTAGTCTTATAACTAGTAAGATCATGGTTTTTGTGCTAATTATCCGAGTTTCAATCTCGTTTTAGCCCAGATTTGGATTTGGCTGTCTTCAAGCAACATTTTGAGTTTCTTAAGTAGTTTAGGACATTTTAGTTAGCTTTTGAGTCAAATAAAGCATTCACTGCTATCTCATGTTTTCAGGTTAAAAGGGGAAGCACTTAAAGTCAAGAAGATGGAGAAAAGCAGTGGAAGATGCAATTCTGGAAGTATTCGCCCCGCGAGAGGTTACTCGCCCCACGAGCCTGAAGGCTGACTGTGCCAGAGAAAGCAACCCTTTCTGTCTCGCCTCGCGAGCCATGTCTCACCTCGCGAGACTGAAGACCAGAAGCTATCACGCCTAGGTCGTGACACTAATCACGGGCGTAATGAGAAGATCCTTTTCTGTCTCGCCTCGTGAGAATCCAAATTCAAACTGGTGCCATCTTTAATATTCGCATCGCGAGAGCTGTTTGCCTCGCGAGCGGGCGCAGACAGTGAAGGCTATAAATTGCTGTTTTAGGGCAGATTGCAGGAGATCTTCTTTTCTTTCCATATAGTGATGGCTGCGAATTAGTTCTTAGGATTTGTATGATGTATTTCATGGAGAACTAATTCCCTTGGGTTAATTTGCTGTAATCGGTTTTCATGACCACTTGAGGTTCTGTAATTCCCAATCTTAGTGTTATTCTCTTTCAATACTGTTCTGTATGTTCTGTTTGCTTAATTCAGGATTGTATGGAATATGTATTGATTTGTTTCGATGATTTTATGTTCCTATACTTAATCGTGTTTGCTTAATTCGCGTGTGTTCAATCGTGTTTGCTTAATTCACGAGGGCTTCACCCCGTTTGCTTAATTCAGGAATTGGGAACATATATCTCGTAGTGCCGATTTCGCTTGTTAATTGTTGCTACAATCGAAAAGGGATTAGAATCCACTTAGGGCTTGGAATTTATATGAACCGATGATAATAGGAACCGAGAACAGTAGATTAATCGTCTTAAGCCATTTGTCAATCATTTAGTTTGAATTTCAAATCCTAACCCCCCCCCCCCCCCCCCCAAAAAAAAAAAGATTTTTCTACGAGTAACAATCTAAGAGTCCTTGTGAGATGATACTCGAGTTGTCGCTCCCTAACTGCATTTTTTCTTAAAACCATTCGTTCTTTTTGACGCGCATGCGATAGCGTGTCAAAATTGGCGCCGTTGCCGAGGACTCTTGTTGTTATTGACAGAAAATAAAAAAAATAATAATAAAAAAAAAACATTGCTGAATTAGTTTTGGATACTAGGTCTGGTTGTGAACCTTAGTATGGATAATTATATGCAAAATTATATGCCTAATGTTTATTATGAGCCACCATGCATATATTATCCTAACTCTGCTGGAAGTTATGAGTTTAGTAGTGATTCTGGCATGAACGGAGTGAACCACTATTCTAGCCAACATAGTGGAGGACAGGGCATCTTGGATGAGATAGCTTCTTTGGTGCATCAAATGACAGTAAGCCAGCACCAATATCAGCCTGACCCTACACTAGCCCAACTCAGTCTGGAAGAATTGGTGCAACGGATGGCAGAACACAATCTTGAATTCCAACAGAGGACAGAAGCAAGTCTTCAAGAAATGGCAGAGCACAATCTTGAATCTCAACGGAGGATAGAAGCAGGTTTTCAGAAGTTGGCCACTCAAATTGGTCACATTGCCTCCACCTCGGCTACACTGCCAACTCGACATCTCCTTGAAGAACACACAGATTCACAAATAGTTGTTCTTGACAATACTTCTTTTGAGCATGATGTTGATAATAATGTCAAGAACACTATTGTTGATGAACTGTGTGTTGAATTTCCAGACATTCAAGCCTTTTCTGATTCAGTTTGTTGTACTATATGTGCTGACTGTACTAACACTAACCCTTGTGTGGTGTGTGCTGAGATTTCTGCATGTATAGCAGGTGATGGATTTGTTAGTGCAGTGAGTGAAAATCGTGCAGAAGTTGAAGCAGCACCAGTAACCCTCTCTACCTGTTTGCCACCTCCCACTGTGGAACAACCGGCGATGGAGTTCAAGCCTCTGCCTGAGAGACTGGATTTTGCATCCTTGAATATGAAGACACTAAGGCCAGTCCAAGAGGTTGAATCCCTTTTTATTGGGAGGACTTTGCTGACAAGGAGGTCATCTTTGACCCAAGAGGGAGTGAGAAGTCCGCCGCACTTGGCGAGGTCACCATGATTGTCAAGTGCTCACTTCCATGTCAAGGCTGCAAGTTATGGGACCATGGAATAAGCTTCCGTCCTTTGTCTATCACTTGGGCCTTATGCTACAAGCAATGGGATCCCGGTGGAACCCCCTCAATGAGTTTTCTTAACCCTTCTCCTTAGTTTATTTTCATTTTCTTGTTAGTTTGTGTTTTTCTTTTCCTTCATTTGTTTTTGAATTTAACTCTTGAATAATTTGAGAAGATCAAGAGTATGTGTGTTGAGTCTTGTGTCGGTGAGCTTGTTGGATTTTAATCAAATTTTGCATAGATGGATTTCATGATACATGTTGACTGTTGATGATTTTCCCCCTAGGTTTTAAAAATTGAAAATTGAACTTTGAGATATTCTATTTTGATTGCATGATTTATGATAAGTTTGGGGTGAAGGGAAGCACACACTAGGGATTGTATCTCGGCCAAACAATTTGCAAAATTTTCCGGGTGAGGATTTGAGCCTCCAACATTTTTTAACTGTGTGAATCACTTTTGAGCTGCACTTTCCCGAATTTGCTTCAATCTCTTCATGGTTTGCATGTCTATGTGTTTGCATCAAATGATTTAGGCAATTTTCTTTGAATTAGCTACTTGGCCCAAATTGAACCAGTCCCTAATGCATGTTCCCTAGTCAGCCACATTGAGCCTAATTAGCCTATTATTTCTTGATGACCTCATGTTATAAGCCAAAAATCTGAAAAACCATGTTAACCCAATCTTAGGATTAGGAGAGCATGGATTCTTAGCAAGACAAGGTTTGCAAGAAGCTAAGTTTGGGGTGGATACAAGGATATGATGTGTTGTTTGAGATTGAGAAAAAGAAAAAAAAAATGGTTGGAGCCAAAGGCAAAAGGAAAAAAAAGAAGAAAAGAACAAAAATATCAAAAAAGGGTATTGAAAGAAAAAGGTTGTAGTCAACCAAGGCAAAAAGAAAAATGGAAAAAGGAACTTGAGTGGGAATTCAATATGTCAAAATGCTCATGCTCTCTTAGTTCCTAGGGACTTAAGCCTAGTACCTTTGAATATCCTACCTTTAGCCAGACCCCATTACAACCTTTAAAAGACCTTCTGATGTTGCATGCATGTTTTCGTGGGAACTTTGTTTGAGATGAAAATCAAATTCATGGAAAGTGCTCTTGGAAGGTGAACTTAAGTGAAATGTTGATAGCCCAGACAAATTGAGCGAATGAGTGAAACATTAATTACCCTTGTGAGGAAGGCGATTGTTTGAATTCGGTGATCTCCTTTTTGTGTGTAACTTGGATCCCTCAACTTAGATTAATGATTGCATGAATATGGAATTCTCAATTGTTTAAAGCAAATGAATGAGGGGATTACATTGTTGAAAGGGGGGAAACATTAAAGAGAAATTTGTCTTGTCAAATTGCATGAAATTTGTGCGAAGTTGATTGAATCTTTTTAAGCTTGCCAAGTCTGAGTCTTTTTTGAGTTTTAGTTTGCTTGGGGACAAACAAAGTTTAAGTTTGGGGTATTTTGATCAGCCTCTGGCTAACTAGTTTTATAACTAGTAAGATCATGGTTTTTGTGCTAATTATCCGAGTTTCAATCTCGTTTTAGCCCAGATTTGGATTTGACTGTCCTCAAGCAACATTTTGAGTTTTTTAAGTAGTTTAGGACATTTTAGTTAGTTTTTGAGTCAAATAAAGCATTCACTGCTATCTCATGTTTTCAGGTTAAAAGGGGAAGCACTTAGAGTCAAGAAGATGGAGAAAAGCAGTGGAAGATGAAATTATGGAAGTATTCGCCCCGCGAGCCTGAAGGCTGACTTGCCAGAGAAAGCAACCATTTCTGTCTCGCCTCGCGATACTGAAGACCAGAAGCTATCACGCCCAGGCCGTGACACTAATCACGGGCGTAATGAGAAGATCTTTTTCTGTCTCGCCTCGCGAGTCACTATTCGCCTCGCAAGAATCCAAATTCAAACTGGCGCCATCTTTAATATTCGCATCGCGAGAGGCTATTCGCCTCGCGAGCGGGCGCAGACAGTGAAGGCTATAAATTGTTGTTTTAGGGAAGATTGCAGGAGATCTTCTTTTCTTTCCATATAGTGACGGCTGCGAATTAGTTCTTAGGATTTGTATGATGTATTTCATGGAGAACTAATTCCCTTGGGTTAATCTGCTGTAATCGGTTTTCATGGCCACTTGAGGTTCTGTAATTCCCAATCTTAGTGATATTCTCTTTCAATACTGTTCTGTATGTTCTGTTTGCTTAATTCAGGATTGTATAGAATATGTATTGATTTGTTTCGATGATTTTATGTTCCTATACTTAATCACGTTTGCTTAATTCGCGTGCGTTCAATCGTGTTTGCTTAATTCACGAGGGCTTCACCCCGTTTGCTTAATTCGGGAATTGGGAACATATATATCGTAGTGCCGATTTCGCTTGTTAATTGTTGCTACAATCGAAAAGGGATTAGAATCCGCTTAGGGCTTGGAATTTATATGAACCGATGATAGTGGGAACCGAGAACAGTAGATTAATTGTCTTAAGCCATTTGTCAATCATTTAGTTTGCACTGTTTTTCTTAATTATTTTCTTAATTGAATTTCACATCCTACCCCCCCCCCCCCCCCGCCAAAAAAAAAAACTTATTTTTCTACGAGTAACAATCCAAGAGTCCTTGTTCTTAAAACCACTCGTTCTTTTTGACGCGCGCGCGACGGCGTGTCAATATATTTTCTAGTTTATACGAATTCTGGAACTTCCCCACTTGTTCTTCTCATGGTGACATCTATATATATGTGAGTTTTCATTTCCTTCGGTTAGAAGAACGTTGCAACACCGCACTCCTCTAATCAACATGCTTTAAAGCATAAATCCGTTTGAGAATAAGGTTCAATCACGTTAAAAGAACCTCATAAAAGTGCAATATTCTTATCCAATTAAAGTTTCTTAATTGCATGGAAAAAAAAGTTTGCCATTAAATTTTTATGTCTTGATTTGCTGCCATTAAATAACAGGAGGTTCGGTTCAAATATGAGAGGCTAAGATCCTTTTGTTACTTATATGGTATGCTGGGTCATGTGGAGGATTTTTGTGAGAATCTATTTCTATTAGAAAATGATGATGGTCGTTGTGCTTGGGGCCCAGAATTGTGTGTGGAGCAGAGGAGGAATGTTGATGACGGTGGTGGGAGGTGGTTGAGGGAGGAGGGCCCGGCGGATTGGGTGGCACCATTCCAGGCAGAAGAATCTAGAGTTAATCACAAAAATAATGAGCAAACGAATTTTGTGGAGGGTATCAAGGGGGACGTTAATGTTGTGCATGGAAATAGGGGTGTGTGATTGGCTGGGTTTTTAAAATCCTAGGGTTCTCTTTCCAAACATAAAAGAGAATATTATGGAGGAGAGAGGTGGGGCCATGTGATGGAGGATAGCATCATTAATGATGAGATCGAATTAGATAATGACAAAAAAAAGGAAGTTATCTAATGGCCTAGAGGATGCAGCGCATGCCAGTGAAGTCTCTCGGAACCATTTTTTATAGTTAAGCAGTTCTCGCCTCGTGCCCCGCCGTAAGCCACGAGTATCATTAGCTGAAACTGTTGATACCTGGGTAACTTGCGTGCAGTTCTTGTCCACAAATATCCCGTTAGGTATTATTGCTCCGACGCGTTTTATCGTTTTTTATTTTTTATTTTGAAATTTTTAGTTTATGAAAATAAAGTCGAGGACAATTGACCGTGCATTGAGTCTCTCTTGCAGGTAGCTCGAAGCATTGACTTCGATCACAATCTACGTGATGTGGGAGGATATTTCTTCAAAGCTAAATTTTATAATTACTCTCCTAGACTCCAGATGCTAAAAAAGGAAGTCCCGGGTCTCCTTCAATAGGACCAAGTTAATTATAGGGTTGTTATTTCAAATTGTAGGAGTCTTTTATCATCTTATATTACCAACTCTTCGGTAGAGTTTGACAGGAGGAAAATCCATGTAGTTGCTCACTCTTTGTTAGGGGTGGCTACATATAATTACCGGATGTATTGCCTCTCCATTATCACTACAACATAAGTCACATTTAATGACATTTAAAAAAGTGTCGCTAATAGTAAAAAAAATGTTACATATTAACATTAGTAACATTTTATCACACGCCACATAAAGTTCATGTCGCAAAAAGTCTTTGACAACTTTTTTTTTATAGCTATAGTAACATTTATTAAATGTTGCAACATGTTCTTTTTATAACATTTATTTGACATATATATAACGACATTTTTGTTAAATGTTACTAGATATTTAAAATGTCGCTATTTGTATTTTTAGCGGCATTTTAAAAAATGTTGTTAGCTTTAAAAATATTACCAAAAATGTAGTTAAGTTTTCATACTCCCCCAATATATGATACAATCATTAGGACAAGCATGGATTTTTTCATAACTAAAGCCTAAATCTTTGATGATATATTTGCATTCTTGGAATTAATGTTGATGGTAGAGAAGAGTTTTCAAGAAGCAATTCTTGTAGCAACTGTAGCAACATTTGAATGACACATTACTCCACCCATAGAGATTCTTAATATGGAGCAAACGAACAATGACCGCTAACTTAGTGAAGTTCTTGCAACCGGGTATACTTCTTCATGAGCATCATGTACCAAGTTGTAAAACTTCACAGTTTTTGCATCAATCTCTTCTTCCATTGTGTCATCAAACTCACTTTCATCAAATAGTGTCGATATCATAAATGTGTCCTCTAGGAGTTCATCCAAAGTATTACGCATGTGAAATTCATTACTCTCCTCATTGGTGAAAATTTTTGAAGATCCACCTTCTCCACGAAAAACCCAAGTAATATAACTTGTATCAAATCCATCACAAACTAGATGCTCATACACTTCCCTTCGGTTACCCCAATAACGGTTGTTGCAATTCTTACAAGGACATAGAATTTCACTTCCTTGTGCAGCATTATGAAATGCAAAATCTAGAAATCGTTCTAACCCATGTAAGTGTTGGATAATTAGAGAAAAGTTTAATGTTTTATTTTGGTTATGATATTATCACATTACAAGTGTAAAATAATTGTGGTTAATTTTATTATTTTATTCAATTATTTTTTTGTGAAAATAATATTATATTTGAGAAAGCTTATCAATTTTGCAACAATAATTTTGACTTGGTCTTGTTACGGATGTGTTCATATCAGCTTGTCAAAACAGTTTTGCTTTGATTCCATACTTCCTGATTTTTCTCCAACTAAAAGTTGTTGCTAACAGGATTACTCCCATCCAGTTGTTTTTATCCTAAAAAAATGGCTTAATGTACTCAGTGCTTTGACTAATGCCTTGACTAACCCAACGTCATTTTTTTTGAACTTTAAAACCAAGTGGCTGCCTTCTTCGGAAAAAATTAATTCACCACCTTACAAACTTTAAAAACCCTGCCTCCTTTTTAATATATACAGTGCCTTACGTGCTTAACCTTTGAAGCACACATTTCTTGTTCTAGAATTATTATCTCCTCTTTATTTTGTTTTGTTATTGGGTTACATTGTCTGCTTCTTCTATATTATTTTTCTTATTGTTCTGTTACCTCGGTACATTTACCGGGAAGGGCCTGTTGTATCTTGGGGGTTTGCGTGCCACGCGGATAAACCCTTGAGGACAGTGTGATTCCACACGCCTCGGGCTATTGTAATTTGTTCGTGAGTTTCATGTTTGTTGGTGTGTTCATAACTTGTTGTTACTTTGTTTTTGCGCTCATGCTACGTTGAAGACAAAATGTACAACAATCTCAAAGGTTTAACATATCTGACAACGTAACTGTCGAGGAGCAACAAACACCAAGCAACAACCTCTTTTTTGTGAAGGAGATACAGACGTTGTTGACGTCAAGAAGTTCATGGCTGACCATGGTGGTAAGTTTCATCATCTTATCAGAGAAATGTATGAAATTGTATGAACTTATAAAGATATGGTTGTGTATGAGATGTTTGTTAAAATGTCTAAATCAAACTGTTTTAAAATTCTGTGGCATGTCTCAGTTTTGAAGAACTTGTTAGTTTATTTGTAACATATAAGTATGTGTTAAGAGATTTGTCTATGCAAAATTAAATGTTTCTTTAGTGATCAAGTAAAACTATAATTTATGCCAATCAATGTCTAATATGTTTTATGTTAATGAAACATGTGATTGGGCTATTATAGATAGGTTCTTGGTATGATTTTTGTGGTATGGTTTATACTGCTTGATTGCTTTCTGTGGCTGCTTATATATATCTCGATTGGTTTATAAGTTACATGGGCTTTTTAGAAAATTGCATATTGGTATAATAGTCCATAGCCTCTTATTGTTATCCAGCTTCAGGTGGGCTTTATATGTATGTTCTATTTGAATTATTGTGTGACCTGTTTAATAGGTACAACTACATATGCAATATATTTTAATAATATTGTGAAGTGGGTTTGTTATGTACGTGACTTTTCTTCCTAATTAAATTCTCAATGTTTTACATGTCTAACAGCATACTTGTTAGATTGATGAAAATGATTAAATTGTTTATGTGATCGTTAAGATATTATGAATATATATATATATATATATGTGTGTGTGTGTGTGTGTGTGTGTGTGTGTGTGTGTGTGTTATAGAGTACTTTTGTATGAAGTTTGATATGAGCATGATATCAAAAGGGATGTGCTATGCTGAAATTGTTTTGTTGTGTAAATGAAAAGGCTAAGATGTTTGTGATTGATATAATCATGGTTCAATTATTGTTAATGACAAATATACGATATTTTGATCTGAGGGTTATAATTTGTATGTGTAAAGTCATGTGATTGTGCATTTTAATGCATATGTGTAAAGAGGAATGACAATCCTCTTAGGCCGAAGGCAAAATTGGTCTAAGGAGATGATATAATGACACAGTCTTTTATTAGGCTTGTCATGTGGTAAATGTGAAATAATGTATGGTAGACTTTGGGGCTACCATATAATTTTGTGCATACAAAATTGTTTTTACCTTCTACATTTTTGTAGGAGATGATCTATGATATTTTATATGGTGGATTTCCAATGTACACAGTGATGTTAACCGAGTTTCATATTCAGATGAGATTAAATCTACTCATAGTTATGTGTTCACTCTTTGTGGTGATTTAATTACTTGGAGATCAGCCAAATGAAATTTATTGTTAAATGTACAATGTGGTTAGAGTTATTACTATGAAAATTATGGCTGATAATGAGTTTGAGTGGTTGGAAAACCTTTTAGCAAATATTTATGTGAGTTAAATTAACTCATTATGTGTTTATATATTGTGATTGTCAAGTGGCAAAATGAATATATTCCGTAGACATACGTATGTGTTACAATCCTGAAAGTAGCTATTGAATGATGAGGCCTAATTATTGGAAGGTCAAAAATTAATTTGACCGATTTTCTCACAAAAAGCAAAACTTTGTGAATGAAACATCGAGGGGAATAGGACTTAAGCCAATTGAAATTAATGAGTGATGGAAACCCAACCTTTGTGATTATAGACCCCATGAAGAAGGTTCAATGTGTAAGAACAAGTCACTTGTTAGTTCTGCTAGCACAAGAAACTAATTTTGTTTTGTTTTGTGTCCCTTTCCTGTGGTGTAATTGAGAAAGTGCTAGATACTGCATTATTAAGAGGATAAGCTTGTAAAGCTTTTAATGATTTTCATATCCCTTATGGGTGGTGTATGATTTGCAGCATGCACTTGATGAAGTCACCTATATGAGTGTCAAGTAGGGTCGCTTGCATGAGATTGTGACGAAATATCTAGAGCACTCATGAATACCAGGCACGCGCATGACCTATTAACGCAAAACCGCGTAACAACAAGAATTGTGGGAGTGTAGTGTGATTGATAGACCTCTAACACATATTAAGTGTCTTGAGTTCTTTAGCTTGCTACACCAATTCCCTGTGTGTCAAGTTTATCAGTCTAGGTCTAGTTTCATATCTTGCTATACAGATCCGACGCATTACATTCTTAACCTAGGAAACTCTTTTCAAGATGTCTTAAGTGTTTTCTTTAAACTTTTGAAATATGTGAGGATTGTTGGATAATTAGAAATATTTCAAAAGTTTAATATTTTATTTTGGTTGTGATATTATCATATTACAAGTGTAAATAATTGTGGTTAATTTTTATTATTTTATCCAATTAATTTTTTTGGAAATAATATTATATTTGAGAAAGCTTATCAATTTTGCAACAATAATTTTGACTTGATCTTGTTACGGATGTGTTCATATCAGCTTGTCAAAACAGTTTTGCTTTGATTCCTTACTTCGTGATTTTTCTTCAACTAAAAGTTGTTGTTAACTGGATTACTCCCATGCACTTGTTTTTATCCTAAAAAAATGGCTTAATGTGCTTAGTGCTTTGACTAATGCTTTGACTAACCCAACGTCATTTTTTTTTTCTGAACTTTAAAACCAAGTGGCTGCCTTCTTCGGAAAAAATTAATTCACCACCTTACAGACTTTAAAAACCCTGCCTCCTTTTTAATATATATAGTGCCTTACGTGCTTAACCTTTGTAGCACACATTTTTTGTTCTAAAATTACTATCTCCTTTTTATTTTGTTCCTAGGTTACATTGCTTGCTTTTTCTATATTATTTTTCTTGCTGCTCTGTTACCTCGATACATTTACCTGGAAGGGCCTGTTGTGTCTTGGGGGTTTGCGTACCACACGGATAAACCCTTGAGGGCAGTGTGATTCCATACGTCTCGGGCTATTGTAATTTGTTCGTGAATTTCAGGTTTGTCGGTATGTTCATGACTTATTGTTGCTTTGTTTTTGTGCTCGTGTTACGTTGAAGACAAAATGGACAACACCAAGTACGTGCTAGAAGCCCTTGGTTCATGGATCTAACTCTTATCCATAATTGTTCTCCAGTAGAAAAAATCAAAAGAAGACTCAAACCTTAAAATATCACATATTACAGCCTAAGATGGAAGCATAAAAAGCCTCATAAAAGGGATAAAAAGGAAAAATTGAAAGAAGAGCAGATAATTGTTACCAAAAAAGATAAAAATCTTTCCCGCCACTATAAATTAATTGTGATCAATCCGCACAAAAAGGTTTCCTCAATATGATATTTAAAATTTCAAGTGACTGATTTCATCCTAGAATTGGTGTGACAACTATTTTTTGTCCAGAAAAGAAATGTGAAATCATTGGCAACAACATAAATCTCAGGGTATTCTGCTGCCTACATCATGCACTCTATAAAGACCTTTTGTTTAATAAATGCAGATAACATTTGTGTATCAGTTAATAAATTGCATACACCAGAGAACTCAATTCTGAAACACCTAAATTACATAGACCAGAAAATTCAGTTTTAGGATCAAGTGCTTGTCACAGCACAAAAAGCATGAGCTGTAAGTGTGGGTGCAATTGTATTTTCTTATTACTTCTCACCACCACATTAAGAAGAACCTAGGAGCTTCACAGCATCACTGGGTAGGGATGTTAAGTTCAAGAATCTTAAGGTGATGATAACCTGATTTGGCTAATATCAGTAAATGCATGCACCCAATGAAAGGCAAAAGAAATTTTTTAGAGGGGTGAGTATGTAACTAAAACAGTATAATGGTTTATTAGAGAAGGTTCTACTCTCAGATTATATCCCTAACACCCCTTCTAGCATTCATATATATATATATATATATATATATATATAGCATCCATGGACTAAGTTACAATGCTTGCCATATTCACTATTTTCGAAGAAAACAAGAATGAAAAGATTATAAAGCATACATCATATTAGTATAAGATCTGCAGGAATTAGAGGTGGCATTTTAATTAAGTATATGGGGATTTTTGACACTAAATACAGTTGTTTAAGAAGTAACTCTAGGTGATAGTGATAATCTATAAAAGGACAGATAATTATATGAACACTAAGTAGATACTAAATACACATGAAACTTGTGAGCTAAATCTACCCACATTTGATTACTTGTTCAATAACAGAAGCAATGCTTTCTATCTGGCTTAATTGCAATTTTGGTCCTCCAAGTATTGATAATGTGCGATTTTGGTCCCCCACTTTTTTTTTGAGCGCATTTGGTCCCCCAAGTTTTTCATTTGTGCCAATATGGTCCTTCCGTCCATCCCTGTTAAATTTGTAACGGAAATTACTTAAAAATGTGTAGATTTGGTCCCTCAACTATTTGTTATGTGCGATTTTAGTCCCTCAATTTTTTTCAAAGGCATTTTTATTTCAGAAATTTTTATCCCAAAAAAAGGAGAAAAACTTTATGAAAATAAGTTAATAATAAAATATATACAAGTAACAATTATTGAAAGTAATAAATGCTAATTAGTGTATATATATATATAATAAATAATAAAAGAAATTACTTAATATAAGTGATGTCACATGATTCAACGGACAAGTGAAAGATTGTATAGAATAACTCATGTTTAAAAATGAGCACCGGTGACTTGAGGGTCAAGCCACCCGAGCAAAGGTTTTAGGCTTAAAAAAAATTTACTTACTAGTTAGTAGTTATTATTTAGTTAAGTACAATTTTTTAAAAAAAATAAGAAATTTTTTTACCTACTAGTTGCTAATTACTATATTATAATTTAATGAATGATTTTGCATAAAAAAAATCGGAAAAATAAACTTCAAATCCGAAAGATAAACATCAACAAGGGGCTTAAGCTAGTTACTTTATATTGCATCTTTAGCTTCTTTTGTGCTAGTTACTTTGTTTTTGGGTTCGTATATCCTTGAACTCTGTTATTAATATTATTCTTTGTCTTTCAAAAAATAAAACTATAGTGACTTTTAAGCCGCAAAAAAGTTGGGTCAAACGTTATCTAAATATATAAAAGAATTGGTTTGCAAGTACACATTTATTTATGATATACCAAATTTAAATATACTCTTTATGGCAAACCTATCCGTTACACTAGGTAATAAAAATATAGAATATATTATTTGTGACATTATGAAAATAAAGTGAGTTTTATTGTTTTAAGTTCACAATTTTATTTTCCACTACATAAATACAATAACATGTGAACAAAATAATTTAATGAATATGTTGTCTTCTCCACCATAAATTTGAATTTGCTCTCTAATGTTATAATTAGAGTTTATGTGTTTATTCACCACTTCTCCACCGTGTTTCTTTCAAATCTTATAAATTCTTATGATATAAATCTGTTAGAATCCAAACTATAAAATCTTGATATAAGTGTCTTTAATAACAGATTTTCACAGTGATAGTTATTAATGTGATTTTCATAGCAGATTTATTACTGTGATTTTAATAACAGGTTACTTGAAAAATTAAGGGGATCAAATGCCTTTGAAAAAAATTGAGGGACTAAAATCGCACATAACAAATAGTTGAGGGACCAAATCTGCACATTTTTAAGTAATTTCCATTACAAATTTAACAGGGATGGATGGAAGGACCATATTGGCACAAATGAAAAACTTGGGGGACCAAATGCGCTCAAAAAAAAAGTGGGGGACCAAAATCACACATTATCAATACTTGGGGGACCAAAACTGTAATTAAGCCTTTCTATCTTCACAGGGCAGAGAAGCAGTGGTTCTATAATTAAATAAGTATAAGTAAAGTTAAATTCATTTTTATGATATTATCATTGAATTCATTTAACCATTTTACTCTTTTTCAAGTAGTACCTGGATGAGAATAAGTCTTTGATTCTGAAAATTGTTATCACCGTTAACTGAAAAAATGCATTTAAAACTAACAAGTGATAAAGTGAAAATAAAAATAAGAAAAATAAAATAAAATTAAAAGAATCAAACTCTTCAAATCGAATTGTCAGATCTACAAATACAGCAAGAAGATTCAAAACCAATGTGACCAAAAACTTGAGAATCCAAGCTTATAAAATGAAAATAAAAATAAGAAAATAAAATTAAATTAAAAGAATCAAACTCTTCAAATCAAAATGTCAGATCTACAAATACAGTAAGAAGATCAAAGCCAATGTGACCAAGAACTTGAGAATCCAAACTTAAAAGCACAAATCTAATCATAATCATCATAAATATCAATTGAACAAACTCTCAATACATGCAAAACGAAAATTCAAAGAAAAACATAAAAAAAACAAAAATGAAAACAAAAATCGAAGAATATAATCAAATATCAAGTATCAAATTGAAGAGAACAAGAATCACCTTTGAAAAACAATCTCAAAAAAGGAACTCGGAAAACACGAACCCAGCTGAATATGTGATTCACGAACAGAGTAATTTTCAGAACAGAGATACAAATGAAGAAAGTGTCGAACTGAGTAAATCACAAACAGAGATATTGAGCATCGAATAGAGAGAGTGAAAGAGAGTGAAGGCTAATATGAAAAAAGAGTGAAAAAGGAAAGAGTAAAGAAAACAGATCGCATCTCTTGGAGTAATTCCCCTGATGTCAACTTCTCAATGAAAAATGCCTATAGAGCCCTCAGCCCTCCTTTATGGAAGAAAATCTGGGCTTGGAAAGGTCCCTTGCGCATCTCTACCTTCCTTTGGATGGTTGGGCACAAGAGACTCATGACAGCCCAGTATAGAAGTAAATGGTCGAATTCCTCTCCAAACTGTCACTTATGTCCGGGGGAATCAAAGTACATTTTACACGCTTTGAGAGACTGCCACTTTGCCTCTCATCTGGATTGAATTTGTAGATCCAACCAAGCTGCATGACTTTTTCACTTGGAATCATGACAAATGGCTGAATCTCTGTCTCTCGAATGATCTCGGTTAAAAAAAAAATAATAGTGCTGGTATATTATGGAACTATAACTTCAGAGTCATTTGTTGGTACATGTGGAAATGGAGGTGTTGTAGACTCTTTGATCCAAGCTTCACGGATCCTTGAAAGTGACTCCAAAAGTATCATTCAATCCCTCAACAAGCCTTCTCTGGAAACTGATTATAATCAGCTCTTGCGCATAATTCATACCTTCTTAAAGCGTAACTGGGACATCTCTTTCTCTCATAGTATGCGTGAGGGTAATAGAAGTGCTGACTACCTTGCTAGCAAGAGCCTAGATGAAGATTTTGGCTTCAAAGAAATTTTACAACGCTCCTCTGATCTTGTAATAGTAATACACCTTTTAGGTGATGTTTCTGGGGCCACTATACCCCGCTTAGTTAGAGTTTAATTTTGTTTTTGGGCCTAGCCCCGTCTCTGTAACCAAAAAAAAAAAAAAGAAATGCACCGAACAATTTGGGTAACACAATGATATTGACATTTGGGCTAACATGGGGAAAGAAATGGTGCAAGGGGCTTTTGTTCTAATATTAATATGGTGCAGTAGTTTTTTATGTGGGCTAACACAGTGCTTTATCATTTGGGCTGGTCAAGCTTCTGGAAATGGATTTTAGACATTTCGAAACATTTATTATTATAAATGTTACAAATATAGTATTTAATTTGATTTAATAACATTTTAATAAATGTTACTAAAAAAATGTTGCTAAAACCTATATATGCTACAGTATATTAATGAAATTGCTTAACTTTTCTTTTGTAAAAAAGAAAGAATGGTACATATAATTCTTAAAAAAAATTATATATGTAACATAACAGAATAAAACGTGATATGCAAATAAACTAATTAAAATTGAATAGGCGAAATTAGGATATTACATTTTTAATGTCTAAAGTATTAATTTTATCTATAGATAGGAAAACGTAAGAAAAAATCCCGATATTCGGTAAGCCTGCCCAAAATTTGAAAACCCAATAGATCCAATTTGATGAAGTTTCGCCACCTCTGATTAGCGTCTTAGTGGGGCGGCAAACACTCGCTTTCTTACAAGTTATGGAGTTTTTATTTTATTTTTCTTTTTTAAATGTGAGTTATCTTTAAATTTTAAAGATTCTTTTCCCACACAAAAAAAAACGAGTTGAATTTTATAAGTGATTTTTATCCTATTATCAATCTTAAATTATTTTATAAGTGATTCTCAAGATAATTATTATAATAATTAAATATTCTCTATCATTTGATAATTCATAAATAATTGATAATGTAAAACATAAAATAATTTGAATATTTCATTTTATTTTCTATTTTTTTTATATGATTTTTCTTTTCTATTGTTGTAAGTGAGAAAAAGATAAAAGGAAATTTGATTTTTATCATGTGTCGATTAAAATTTCTTTTTATTTTTCTCTCTTGCTGTAATATGAGAGAAAACATCATAGAAGAATGAAAAATATAATGTTTACAAAAATCTTAATTTTTTTATGAATTAAAAGAATCTTCAAATTTAATTGGTATTTTTTTAATTATTAATTATAAAAATATTTGATTGGGTTTTACTAACCAGTGTCCTAGGAGATGAATCAAAAAATAGTAAGGTTTTATTCGAAAACAAAAGATCATATACTTCTCAAGATACACTGATAACATCATTTTCCCATGAAAACTTACCATTTTAATTCTTCAATTGGTTAACATTTCTGTTATCTAAAAATCATCTATACTACTCCCTCCGGTCTATTTCTATGATAATTTAAGGTTTCTACACACAAATTAAGAAAGCATTAATTTGTCTACATTTGTATCAAATTACTCTTATTTATAATATCATTAATTATTTACACATTCTAACCATATTTACTTCACATTTCACTTGCCATTAATAAGCACTCGGAATGTGCACGTTTATTGATAAAAAAAATGTGCATTCATATGACTTTTGTTTTGGAAAAGTACTAGCATTTATGGTTGAATTTAAGTAGGGAATAGTGATTGAATTTAAGTAGGGAGTATAAGGGTATATATGGAAAAAAGGGTTAAAGTAATATTTTGGTCCCTATACGTGACATGAATTCTCGATTTGGTCACTATACATAAAAAATTATTAAAATGGTCCCTATACATACAAAAAGTCCTCATTTGGTCCCTATACATTACTCGTTTGGTCCCTATATGAGAAAAAAATTATCAAATCAGTCCCTAAAATTTTGTACAGCAGGGACCAAATGGGGACTTTTTGTACGTATAGGGACCATTTTAATAATTTTTATATATAGGGACCAAATCGAGAATTCGTGTCACGTATAGGGACCAAAGTATTACTTTAACCAAAAAAAAATTTATCAAATGTATCTTGGGTTTGCAAAAGACCCATTGTTTTGGACCAAAAACAAAAAACTAAATTTACGATAGAAATGGACCGGAGGGAGTAATATATAAAGGGTATACTTGAATTTTTGGTGGGTGGGTTGGACAGCTCAAGTGGTTTGAACTAAGAATACAAGGAGTTGAAGGAGTATGAGGTTCAATGTTCAAACCTTGGCAAAGGAAAAAAAATTTAACATAACAACTAACTACTAACATTTGCCTATAGAAAAAAAAAACTTGAATTTTTGGTTTCAACATTTCAAAAATCCTAAACTACCCTTATAACTTCCCATGGAAACTAACGTGCTTAGGTCCTGTTTACTTTATAAAAACATTTTCAATTTTCATTTTCTAAAATCTATATTGATTTTAGTATTTCTTTCACCATTTTTTTTTATTTTTTGAAAACAAATTTAATATTTTTAGAAAATTTGAAAATGTCAAAATATTATTTTTATTATTTCTGGAAATGTATTATCCCTAACTAGTCACCATTTTCTCTTTATCACAATTATTTATTGTAAAAGACCTTCATAGTAATTTAAAATCAACGTAGATTTTAAAAAATAAAAATTGAAAATGGAACATATAGGCCCTTAAGGGCCTTTATTTGTTTTCAGCCTTTATTTGTTTTTTTTTTTTTAATAAAAAGACCATGTACGGTTCAGAAAAAACTAAAGGGCCATTTAAAGGGTACGACTGCATTAAAAAGTGGAGCAGTTACCTTTCGTTTTTTATTATATTTTTCTTTTAAAAAAACTTGTGAATAGCAGTTAACTTTTCCACAAAACATGGGTTGTAAAATTTAAATTCAAAAAAATAGTTTTTTCTTTGCTGAACCAGACAAAGTAGCTTCAAAATATAACAAAAATGAATCAAAAACTTAAAAAGATGAAGTGCCTCTTTGGTAGAGATTCTTCTCATCAAACGATAACTTTGTTCAGTTTGGGTTACTATTCATGTATCTGAGTATTGTTTCATTCATTTGTTTTAATTAAACTCCGTTGAAAATAATTCATTCTTGGTGGGTCAAAATTAAGTTTTGTGAAAGCAAAAATTTCTAGCTTTTCCGTTGAAAATAATTGATTCTAGATGTAGGATCCACAAAATTCTACATATTTACACTTCAAAAGTAGTTTTACTTTATCATCCAAACAAAAACAATTCTTCTAAACCCATTTTTAAAATATTGTTACCAAACACAATCAATTTTTTTAATCTTGATTTTTTTAAAATCAATTCTTCCAAAATCAATTCTATCAAAATCTAAAACAAACTTCGTTTAGAAGCACATGGAGGCTCCAATGGTTCATTTGCTCTGCCATTGCTGTGGTTGCCACAAAAGCAAACGAAGGGTAAGCACAAACCCTCTTTGTCTCTTCTTCTTCTTATTCAAAATTGCAACGACATAAATATTATAAAAGAAAAAAAAAACTCAAATGCAGAGCTTTTTGGGTTTTATCATCATATTCGTACATTAAGTAAATATCCCTTCCACAAGTTATCTGATGGATTGAAGTACTTATATTTGTTTTATATTCACTTTTTTTCTTATTAGTCCCTTCCCTTCTCTTCTGTTCTGACCCCAAGTTTTAATTTTTGTAATCGTTTTTTTTTTCTTCGTGATACTGTGAATGCAGCACCTTGCCATTGGACTCAGAATGTTTTTTAGTTTAAATCGAGGTCTAATTGATGACATTTTCTGTCCAGAAGGGGCAACTGGGTCATGGAGTATATTTAGCATGATAGGCCAACTCTGGTTTCTGGACTTTCTAACTGAGTTGATGCTGTGAGGGAATGGTATGTGAAAATTGTATTTTAACTCATTAATCTTATATCAAATGCTAATTTTTGTGTTTGTCTTACTCATTTTCAATTTAAAGTTTAAATTATTATCTATGTTTATTGTTTTTTTGTCATTATTATTTCTTCAAGTGCTATATTTCATTGACATTTGAGTTGAAGATACAAGATTGTCAAAGCTGGAGCAGGGAGTGTTGGGGAGTCCGGGGAGCATCGGGAGCAACAATGAGCTAATGACTAGGACCACCAAGAGATCAAGACACCGCATCTCCACCCAAAACCTTAAGGCATTGAGTATATAGGTCACATCTCTTATATATCCTTCATTTAGCTCATTCCTAGCCAATGTGGGACTAACCACTCATACTTGGATTTCCAACAATCTCCCCCTCAAGTGTGAGTCTCCCACAACACTATACTTGCACCGCCGTTACCAACCAATGGGACACGCCGCCTGACTCCACCTTGGTCAGGAAGACTTTCGATACAAGGATCCAATACACCTGGATCCACTCCCGCTCCACCATCAGGCCAAACCATGGCTCTGATACCACTTCTTGGGGGGTCTGGGGAGCACCGGGAGCAACAATGGGCTAATGACCAGGACTACCAAGAGATCAGGACACCACATCTCCACCCATAACCACTTTGTTGGGAAAAAGCCAGAGATAACAATCTCTAATGAAGCAAATATGTTTCCCTTCACCTGTGCAAATAAATAGGCATAACAAAAATATTCTTCCACAGGATAGTATCAATGGCAGAAAAATAAATAGCAATGACACCACAATTTTTAACGTGGAAAACTCCCCAGTGTAAGGATACAAACCACGGGACCAAGTCCAGCAAAAACTTCCACTATAAATAATAATGGGTACACCAAGTCTTCCTAGAAATACTAGGGAACACCAAATCAGCAATACATCACCCAAAAGGTGGATACAAGCAAGCAACAAGAGAGAAACCCCACAACAATGGGTATAACAACTCAGCTCAAAGAGAAGGCAAACCAACAATATAATGATATCAAAATATTGCTCTCAACACCAGGAACAACATACTAAAATTTCATAAAGAATGGAGACAGTTTACTCATCTAATGAAGAGCACAAAGTTCCTCCCTTTTCTTCTTCTCCTCCTCCCGCTACCTTTTCCTTTCTCTGTTACTCACTATTCTTTCTTTCACGTTAGGCACCTCTCTCGACTAAAAACCCTTTCTTTCCTTTTTATTTGAACTTTTAAGTTCCTTTTTTTTTTCAATGCCACATGGGCTTGGCCCATTAACAACCATTCCTTTTTTTTTTTTTTTTTTTACTTTTTATCTAGTGGGACCCATTTAGGAGGGAACCCACCCAACAAATCTCCCCTTCCCGACTAAGTGGGAAGATATCGCTCAACCATGCCTCGCTATCTTTACGCAACAAATCAACTTTGTCATAGGCAAGGTCTTTGTCATCATATCCGAACCATTTTCATCGAGATGGATCTTTTCAAGGGAACATGTCTTCATCTCTAGCGCATCTCGTATCCAATGATACCGCACCTCAATGTGCTTTGACCTGGAATGAAAAGTTGGATTCTTGCTGAGATGGATAGCACTCTGACTGTCACAAAATAACATAAACTTCTCTTGCTTGAGGCCCAACTCTTTTAGGAATTTCTGCATCCACAAAAGTTCTTTAGAAGCTTCAGTAATGGCAATATACTCAGCCTCAGTGGTAGACAAAGCAACACATTTTTGTAATCTTGATTGCCAAGACACCGCTCCCCCTGCAAAAGTCATCAAATATCCAGAAGTAGATTTTCTAGAATCAACATCACCGGCCATATTTGAATCTGTGTAGCCGTCTAACACAGGTTGACCACCCCCAAAGCATAAACATACTCTGGAAGTGCCTCTGAGATACCTGAAAATCCACTTCACTGCTTGCCAGTGATCTCTACCAGGATTAGAGAGAAAACGACTAACAACTCCAACAGCATGGGCAATATCCGGCCTTGTGCATACCATAGCATACATCAAACTACCAACCACGGATGCATAAGGAACCTTCTTCATCTCTTCTTTGTCTTTCTGACTTGTAGGGCATTGTTGAGAGCTCAACTTGAAATGACTTGCAAGTGGAGTACTAACAGGTTTGGAATTGCTCATGTTAAACCTCTCTAATACCTTCTCAATATACTTATGTTGAGACAACCACAATTTACCATTCTTCCTATCACGAGTAATTCTCATGCCAAGGATTTGCTTTGCAGGACCTAGATCCTTCATAGCAAAGGCCTTGCTCAAATCTTTCTTCAGACAATCAATCTTCTTTGTGTCATGACCAACAATCAACATGTCATCCACATATAGCAAGAGGATAATAAAATCATCATCAAGGAATTTCTTCACAAACACACAATGATCTGAAGTGGTTTTACTATAACCATGTTTCTCCATGAAAGAATCAAATTTCTTGTACCATTGCCTTGGTGCTTGCGTGAGTCCATACAGAATTTTCTTCAACTTGCACACAAGCTGCTCTTTTCCTTTGACCTTGAAGCCTTCAGGTTGCTCCATATAAATTTCCTCCTCCAAATCACCATGAAGGAATGTTGTCTTCACATCAAGTTGTTCAACCTCTAGGTTCAAGCTAGCTGCTAATCCAAGCACAACTCGAATAGAGGACATCTTCACCACAGGTGAGAAAATTTCTTCAAAGTCAATACCTTTCCTCTGATTGAAGCCTTTCACAACCAATCTTGCTTTGTACCTTGGTTGGGAGCTATTCTCTTCTGAATTCAGCTTGAACACCCACTTGTTCTTGAGTGCTTTCCTACCCTTAGGAAACTTCACCAATTCAAATGTGTGATTCTCATGCAAGGAATTCATTTCTTCTTGCATGGCCTTCAACCACTCTTCCTTGTGCACATTTACAATAGCCTCTTCATAACCTTCTGGCTCTCCACCATCAGTGATCATCACATACTCATGTGGAGTGTATCTTTGGGAAGCATGACGCTCTCTAGTAGATCATCTCAACTGAGGCTCAACTGGTGGCTCAAATGGAACCTCTTCAACTGGTTCATCATGGTGAGATGTAGGGTCATCATTTGCATTCCCATCATCTACCTGTATATCTCCCCCTTCAACAAAAGTTCCAGTAGGGGGTTCAGGCACAACATCAATATAACTTCTGGCAACCGGTTTCTGTTTCTCAGCTTTCTCAAAATCTTCAATGGTTTGGTCTTCAAGAAATATCACATCTCGACTTCTGATAATTTTTCTGTTAGCTGGATCCCAGAGTCTATAACCAAACTCTTCATGATGATAACCCAAGAAGACACATTGTTTGGATTTTCCATCGAGCTTGGACCTCTCATCTCTTGGAATGTGAACAAAAGTCCTGCAGCCAAACACTCTCAAATGACTATAAGAGACATCTTTCCCTGTCCATACTCTGTTTGGAACATCACCATCTAGTGGCACAGAAGGAGAAAGATTGATCGAATCCACTGCAGTTCTCATTGCTTCACCCCAAAAGGATTTGGGTAATTTTGCATGAGAGAGCATACACCTGATTCTGTCATTAATGGTACAGTTCATTCTCTCTGCAACTCCATTATGTTGAGGCGTCTTTCGAACTGTCTTCTCAAGCCTGATTCCATGTTCTTTGCAATATTCTTCAAACGGACCCCTGTATTCACCACCATTATCTGCTCGGACACATTTCAACATGCTTCCTTTTTCTCTTTCAACACTTGCATGAAAGTGCTTGAAGACACCAAGTACCTGGTCTTTAGATTTCAAAGCAAAACCCACACTTTTCTAGAGTGATCATCAATAAAAGTAACAAAGTATGAAGCACCACCAAGAGACTTACAATCCATAGTGCAAACATCAGTATGAACTAAATCAAGAACATTTGGCCTCCTATGAGGACCAGAACTACGAAATGAAATTCTATGTTGTTTTCCAACAAAACAATGAGAGCAAGTATTTAAAGGTGTACCTTTCATAGGAAGAGAATTTTTCCTGGCAAGGATGTTGAGTCCTTTCTCACTCAAGTGACCAAGGCGCATATGCCACAAATCAGAAGAAGCATCTTCAACTGCATTCACTTCCTCCTTGCTTAACTTTCCAGGCATCCTGTAGAGAGTAGTGAGGCCTTCTTCTTTTGCCACCACTAGTGACCCTTTGGTGAGCTTGCATATGCCACCACCAAAGTAAGTATGATAACCCTCAATGTCCAAGGCTTTAACAGAAATCAAGTTGAGACGGATATCTGGAACATGTCTGACATTCTTCAATTGCAGCTTGCACCCAATGCTGGTTTCAATCCAAACATCTCCCATACCAACAATTTTACATACCCCTTCATTTCCCATTTTAATCGTGCCAAAATCACCAAAAAGTATAAGATGAGAAGAAATCATGCCTAGGAGTGACATGGTATGAGACTCCGAATCAACAATCCAACTAGAATCATGGCATGCTAGATTTATAGAATTATCATCACAGACAATGTAAACATCACTATCAGATACAACTGCAATTGTGTCTTTATCATTTTTCTTCTCTTTGTCTTCATCTCTTTCTCTTGACATCTCTCTCTTTAGGAACCTGCATTGTCTTTTGATGTGTCCCACCTTGCCACAATGATAACATTTCACTTCTTTACTAGTCCTGGACTTGCTTCTTGACTTGCTACGACTATCATATTTTTCATGCTTATGGAAATGCCTGGTTTGACTTCTCCCCGTGACTCGCAACTAGTGCTTCGATCGAGTGGAGGTACCATTCAAACCACGCTCCTTTCTTCTAGCTTCTTCATTCAACATGCTCTCTTTTACCATTGACATTGTCAACTTCCCATTAGGAGCTGAGTTAGTCAATGTCACAACCAGAACTTCCCAAGTGTCAGGCAAGGAACTAAGCAACAACAAGGCTTGCAACTCATCATCTAATTTAATATCTGTTCTTTGTCAATCGATTCACATGATTCGAAAAATACTCATATGCTCTGCCATTGAATCCCCTTCTTTGTATTTCATATTCACCGACTTAGGATCAGAAATACTTTATTTTGCACATTCTTCCGCTCATACAGCTCGGCCGACTTCTTCCACATTTTCTGGGCATCTGTTTCTGTGTCTACATGAGGATATACACTCAAATCCAGCCACTGCCTAATCAAAGCAACTGTCTTTCTATTCATCTTCTTCCAATCACTTTCATTTTTATTCTTGGGTCGGGGGCGTCCCCTCAATAGGATCATACAAGTCTTTGCTGTATAACATATCTTCCATGAGGGTCTTCCAAAGTGTATAATTTGTAGAGTTCAGCTTAATCATATTTGGCCCTTGATTTTCCTCCATTTAAATGCACAGGACCACCAAGAGATCAGGACACCACATCTCCACCCAAAACCTTAAGGCATTGAGTATATGGGTCACCTCTCTTATATATCCTTCATTTAGCTCATTCCTAGCTAATGTGGGACTAACCACTCACACTTGGATTTCCAACAGGGAGCAACCATACCGTGGTTGTTGCAAAGGATGGAAATTCCATAACCTTTGAATGGAACAATCATGGACATCTTAGTTCACGTTCTGTACAAAATCCTGAATTGGTTTTTGCAATTGGGAAAGGAGGGGTGAAGATGAATATGTGACTTGCACTCAATCTATTTGATGAAAAACCTGGATCTCATTTCACTTAATTTTATTGGTCACTTTCTTTATGATTTTTTTTAAATGAAATTCTGAGTTGGTTTATGTCCCCTTTTATGAATCTCTATTGACGATTGTAATGAAATGTTGCACATAATATTGGTTAACTCATATTTGAGAAATCAGAGTTCATTGTATAGGTTTGAATCATTAAAATTTGCTGCATGAAATTTTTTGTATATATAGTCCAGATTTATAATTTCTAAATTTTATATATTCTATTGATTGTTTCTTTTGTTGATGCTACTTGCTTTGATTTTTTGTGCTCATAATGACACTCTCTTTTAGATTTATTTCACTTTCATTCTTCTAAATTTTAAAATTTCTAATTATGTATAACATTAAAGTTTCATTTTCCATTTGAAAACAGAGAAAAAACATTTTCGTCTACAAATTGCAAAGTGAGATTGCCAAAGATGATAGTCGATACAAAACCACAGCAAGAAATGACATAACAAAAAGAGTACATGCAAATCCTCAGATCTAGACAACAGAACTTATCATCAAAGAAGAGTGGAAGGACTCCATTGATGCCTATTCTCACTTCATCACCCTGCAGTGTGCACATACCAATTCTCTCATTCTCATACCCACATACCCTCTGAAAATATAAGTTTAGCTGTAAGTTGATCCTTCATTTATACGTTTGAGATGTATTCAAATAAAACGAGGGATGGAATGTTTTTTTGTTTGACCTGTATGTTTACAATTAATGTTTATTACGTCCTCCACTCTCAATTAACTTACCTATTTTGACCACTATATTACTTTATTATGTAACGTATATTTGACCATTATAGTTACGTATATAATAGTGGTTGAAGTTGTAAATAAAAAAATAGTGGTTGAAGTTTAATGTTCGAGATTTTTGGACTTTTTGATCAAACTGGGTTTCTTTTATAAATTATTTATCAGTTTAGGGTTGTTCTGAAACTATTTATCAATTGAGAATTCTTTTGGACATATGGCATATTTTATTTTTTTTCACTCTGATGGGTCAAAGGCGCCAGTCAAACTGGTGTCTTCCAAGTCAAAGGCGCCAATCTACCAATATTAAAAAAAAAAAGATAATTGATAGCAATAATAAGAGGTATAAAAAAATAATAGCAATAACAATTTACACTAATACATATTTATCAATTATTACAGTAGTGAAAATTTTTTTTACCTTATAATAGCATTAATGTCATCGTTACTCCCTATATTTATAGTATAATTTTTTTTAGCAGTGTTCATTCTGAATTGCAGGTAACTTTCTTTTAATTCTTACAAGGTAAATTTTATTTTTACTACTGTAATAATTGATGAATATTTATTGGTGTAAATTATTATTGTTATTGTTTTTTTATGACTCTTGTGATATTATTTGCTACTTATTATTATGCGATTTTTTTATTGCCTCTTGTTGTTGTAAATGGCTTTTTGACCAAAATGGGTTTCTTTTAAAAACTATTTATTAGTAACAAGTAGCAAATAACAATGACAAGTAGCAAATAATATCACATGAGGCATAAAAATAATAACAATAACAATTTACACCAATAAATATTCATCAATTATTACAGTAGTAAAAAAAAATTAACTTGTAAGACTTAAAAGAAAGTTACCTTCAATTTAGAAGGAACACTGCTACAAAAAAAATTATACTATAAGTATAGGGAGTAACGATTACATTAATGCTAAAATATCTATTTAAAACAACAATAGGCAATAAAAAATCCCTTAATAACAAGTAGCAAATAATATCACAAGAGTCATAAAAAAATAATAGCAATAACAATTTACATCAATAAATATTCATCAATTATTACAGTAGTAAAAAAATTTTACCTTGTAAGAATCAAAAGAAAGTTACCTGTAATTTAGAAGGAACACTGCTACAAAAAAAATTATACTCTAAGTATAGGAAGTAACGATGACATTAATGCTAAAGTATCTATTTAAAACAACAATAGGCAATAAAAAAATCCATTAATAACAAGTAGCAAATAATATCACAAGAGTCATAAAAAAATAATAGCAATAACAATTTACACCAATAAATATTCATCAATTATTACAGTAGTAAAAAAAATTACCTTGTAAGAATTAAAAGAAAGTTATCTGCAATTCAGAAGGAATACTGCTACAAAAAAATTATACTATAAGTATAGGGAGTAACGATCACATTAATGCTAAAGTATCTATTTAAAACAACAAGATGCAATAAAAAAAATCTCTTAATAACAAGTAGCAAATAATATCACAAGAGTCATAAAAAAAATAATAACAATAACAATTTACACCAATAAATATTCATCAATTATTACAGTAGTAAAAAAGAAATTTACCTTATAAGAATTAAAAGAAAGTTACCATCAATTTTAAATGAACACTTCTAAAAAAATTATACTATAAGTATATGGAGTAACGATGACATTAATGCTATTATAAGGTTTTTTTTTTTACTACTGTAATAATTGATGAATATTTATTGGTGTAAATTGTTATTGCTATTCTTTTTTTATACCTCTTATTATGCTATCAATTATTTTATTTTTTATTTTTTTTATAATGGTAGGCGCAGACTGACGCCTTTGACCCGTCAGAGTGAAAAAAATAAAATATGCCACGTGTCCAAAAGGACCCCCTATTGGTAAATAGTTTCAGAACAACCCTAAACTGATAAATAGCTTCTAAAAGGAACTCAGTTTGATCAAAAAGCCAGATTTTTGTGCCCAAACATTTGAGGCTGAAGATTAAGTACCACTAATTTTTTTAAAGCAAAAGTACCACTTATATTACCAATATATTACATTAATATTATCATTCGGTTAAATATTACCAATATTAGTACAAAAGTATTACTAACATTACATTAATATTAAAATTGAATCAATGTTATCATCAATTTATTCATTTTTGTAAAATTAATTTCACATTCCCTTATTTAATATCTACACAAATTAATGACAAAGTGATTTTTTTTTTTTTGATCAGTAGGAAAAGAAAGAGAAAACAAAAGAAAGCTAAGGCTAAGCCTAATTACACCAAATGCATCTGCCAAAATAACAAAGTGATTTACTATGTTAGATTAGACATAATTGTTTTTCAAGATAACGAATATCTCAAATTTGTATATGACAATGTTTGAGTGGTATATGTTTGGGGGCGAAGGTTAGGGGTGAGCGAGTGTCACATATCACTCATTGTGAGCAACTATTATTGACCGTTGATCAAGTGAGGTTGCAGAGATCTTATGATGCACCATCAACACCTGATCCTCTCCTCTTTCTCCCTCGATCTCTCTTCTCTATTTTCAGCAGATTTCTTCGAGCTTCTTCGATGAGGTGCGACGCCGCTCTCTCCTCCTCCACACCCACTCCACCGCCTCGCCGATTCTGCTTCTTTGGGTCCTCGGAGCTCTACAAGGTAGCTGGCGTGAAAACCAGTAAAGAAAAGCTAGAGAGCAGTTCGGAGTCTTGCCCGGGTTCGATTTCGGTTAACGGGTCGGGTTTCGGAGTATGGTGTCGTCGACGTTTAAGAACAAAAGACGCAGAAAGCAAAGCTACCCAGTTGTTTTGGAACAAAAGATCCAAACTTTTAAGAACAAAAGATTTGAACTTTATTTTTTGCGTTTTCCTTGGTAAAATTGAAACTGAACTGTCTGTTGCTCAAAGGAGGAGAGTGGGTTTCAGGTGGGTCGATGGGATGGTACTTCTTCTTCCCCGCATGATCGATCGACTTCCCGGAGTTTGGCAGCACCAGAGCTGGAGCTACCTCGCCGCGAAGGCGATGAAATCTGCTTCGAACCCATGAGATCCAAACAGATTCACAGGTGGTAGAGAGAGACAGTGAATTTTTCTTGGGTTCAAAGCAGGAGATGCGACGGTGAACACCGGGATCGTGTCTGGGAACTCACCGGCAACTCCCCTCAAGGCGTGGCGGTGACGAAGGCTCGTGATGGTGGCGCCGCCGTGAAGGAGATGACGGGGGCGAAGGGGCTGTGGAGGGATGGGGACCGGGGGAGTGAGAAAAGGAGATGACAAAAAAAAAACTATAGTGTGGGGGGTTGTATGACATTATCGTGTAGTACTACTTAATCAATGGTTATTTGAGGTCACTCACGATGAGCGATATGTGACACTCGCTTGCCCTAGCCTTCGCCTATGTTTGGAAAAGATTGATTATTTGGGTTTCAGCTGTTTTTTCTGCTAAAAAGTTGTTTTGTAATAATTTGTATGTTTGGTAACTAGATTAATTTTTTAAAAAAGCTTTTTTTTCAAAAAAAAGCTATTTTCTTAGCATCTTGTGGGTTGGGCTGTTTTGAGAAATAATCTAGATGTTTTCAAAGAAAAATGTGTTTTTGAAGAATTTTGTGAAGAAAAAGCTACTTTTTGTACCATCCAAACGAAATAGATTATCTTATAATCGTTTTTTCAACAAACATACCCAAACAAAAACAGATTTTGATTATAATCGATTTTTACAATAATCGATTATACAAAAATTGATTATCAGGATAATTTTTTTTTCCAGCTTTCCCAAACACACTTATTTGCAGTTTTTCAAACATCAAGAATTTATTCGAAGATGTCACGGTCAAATGATTTTTTTTTTACCGAGAAATGTTTCGTCGAGGTCAGATGATAGTTGTAACTAAATAATAATTTGTATCTTGAATTTATTTTTCATTACAATATGTATTTATTTATTTTTAATTTTATTCACAACATAATATTATTAATGTAATGATATAAGCATACAATGTGTGTTTATATTAAGAAACCACATTATAAATTCGAAACCTTGCACAAGCGATAAATAAAAAAATATTATATACCATCAATATAGATAAAGATGAGTAAAAGAAATAAAAATAGTGAGACAGACATGTGGCTATTATTTATAATATGATTTATGATTGATTTACTAATGAATTAAAATATATCAACATTAAACACAGAAGTTTCCAATGACTATGCTCGTTGCTAACACGGTTCGGTTTCTCAGTTTCTCGTGTTTTTTTTCCGCTTAAATACTCGAACATAGAGCAGAAGATGTTTTTTTCCTCCTAATCTAAACACCACAGCGCAGCCCAGTCCGCTACTTAACGCAAAAGGTTTTGCCCTCATTTCCATTTTCCATTTCTGTTTTTTTTTTCCTTTTCAGAAAATAACGATGTGAGGTTTTTCTCTACCTAATGTCATTTTTAAAGTTCATATATATTCATATGCACTATAAATTGTAAATTGTTTTGATAACGAGCTGTTTTCTTCATGGATTTCTCTCAGTTTGATTTGGCTGATAATTAGTTTTTTTTAGTGAATTATAGATAGTACTCAATGTTACTGTTTTATTGATCCAAATAAAAGATTGTTGGGAATTTCTTGGAGTAACAATTTGTTGTTAACTTGTTATCAATCAGTGTTACTTTGTTGTTAGATTTTGATGTCTAGGTTTTGTGGTATATGTGTGACAGTGTGAGTTGGTGGTGGTGCCAATGACTGTAGTGCAAAAATCAAGTGAAAACAAAGGGAAAGGGCTTCTTATGTTATTCCTTTCTGTTTTAGTATGTTTGAATTGAAGTGTTCTGTTGTGCTTGTGAACTATTGAAGTTCATACATGGTAACTGAAAAGGGGCTTTAAACATAGTGGTTCATCCCAGTAACATGTAGCAAAAAAGAATAAACAAAATGAACCCTGAACAGTTGGTGAGTTTACTAGAATTACTTAGTTGGTTGACTGAATCAACTTTCCTTATGCAAGTAAAGTAACTAATGCTTCCCAACTGATGATGTTTTTGTTTGGAATTAGAAAAATAGACTTTTAATTTGAAAAATTAAGTCTTAGTTTTGAATGTGGAATTTAGAAGCTGGTAAAGTATTATTTCATTTGGCTTCCTGTGTGTTGGTACACATTTTAGTGCTTAAAGGCCTAAATAAAACTGCATTTTTAATTGCTTAATTAGGAGCTCTCGTACATGGGTTGTTGTCAAAGACTAAAATCTTAAGCAGTTAGATGGTATCCTAGGACTGGTTTTATATTCCTTTCATTGGTGAATCTTGAAAGTATTTCTCATTTTTTCTCCAATAGAGAGTCTTCTTTCCGTATACTCTCCATGCAGTTCAATAGTCTACAAGGGAACTATGTTTAGTTATTGTTTTTGTGCCATCGAATGCAAATGTATAGAGTACAATTCATTTGGCAGATTATTTTTACTATTACTTTCTTTATTGTATGGGTTTGAGTACACCTGGTGTTCCCATCAATGAATTTTTTTTGCTTATATAAAAAAAAATAGTCTACAAGGGACTGCTCGATTGCTCCATGAAAGATGGAACTCGTTGGCAGTGGTTCAAATGCCCATCAGAATCACTCTTCATAGGGTTCACATGATGCCAACAATGAGAAATTTACTGAGAAAGAAGTCTTTGTAAACCAGGGTATGTCCTTTTCTGACATCTTTAATTCCACTCTAGAAAACAAAATAACTCGCATTTGTTACAAACTAAATATCTTACATGGTTCGAGTTTTTCAAGTGTAAGCGTATGGCAATGTGGGTGGGAACATGAATGCACTTGACAGTTGACAATTCTAAATGAGGCACATAAGTAGATTGCATTTAGAATAGTGAATGGGCAGGTGATCAGTCTAAAAAATTACTCAGACCACCCAAAGATTCAATTGTGAGGTATATGCATACAAAACCACTAACCCATGATCTCTAATAACTGTCGCATAGTGGGGTAGGAATGTGGGATTAAATTCCCACCTAGGAGAGGGGAGAATTGATATAAATAGACCAATGATGTAACTAGAGAGGATAAGCTATTTTTGTAACTCTACTCTGCTAGTTCAGAGATATTCTAATAAACGAGTGTTCATCTGAATCAAGAGTTGTGTGAATTTTAACAATATTGTTCTTCGTCTGTCGCATAGTTCAGAGATATTGTTCTTTTAGTTCTCGGATTCACATTACCAGAATTTGCAAGAATAGAAGGTCTTGCGTTGCAATGGCATCCTCTGAGGTATTTTTATATGCACACTTGTATCATGTATGAAATCTTTATATCCATATCATGTTTGCCAAAAGTAACGAGGACATCTCTTGCAGCTTGACAGCCAGTTATGAGGACATGCTTTTATCTAAAGAACCTTTTCAACAGCCAATACCATTAGCAGTAAGTTCTTTGAGATGCACTCCTTTCTTTCCAAAATTGGGAATAAATTATGTAAAATATAATTGATGGCATGTGGTTTTTTAAGTGATGAGTTGAAAGTGAGAAACTAAAGGATGTATTTCTGCAATGCTTGTGTTACTTATTCACACAACACTCTTTGATCTTATGTACACTAACAAAACAATCTGGTATTTACAAGACAATGAAAGGGTGTTCTACTTTAAGTACAAGAACCTAGTGATACATGAACTTAAAGCATTTACTATAATTATTTCCAACACGATGGTAAGTTTTTAAGTTAACATTTGGCATGAGGAAGGTCTCTATGATTACAGGTGATTCTTTTGTAAATCTCAGTAAGAATCTTGCGTTGATTTATTTGTGCAGATTGATGTCACGGCAAACAAAATTCATCCGTCTAATCAAATTTTTTATCTAGAATATATTTCTATGATGATAATAAGGGGCAATCTCATCCTATGTTCTAATTGAATATGTATTTATGGCCATTGTGGGAAACTTATATAGCCATAGGATGAAGGTAGTTGATTGGTTGTGGTAGCCAGGGCTCTCAAATACCCACTAGAAAGACTAATCCAAGCCATAATGATGTACAGGAAAATACAACATTTTTATTACTTGATCAACCATGAGGAGAAGAAGGTCTGGTTTCAAATCTAGAGATTAAGCGTACTCTCGCAACTTTTAGGTAAGGTAGAATTTGGTTTTTTTTTTTTTGGAGAAATCAATATTATTTATGGAAACCAGGCAAGCAAGCATTTTCTATTTTTCAGAATCAGAAGTACAGAATGTTGTTTTAGTATTTCAGTCAAAATAGTGAAAAGACTTTGTTTTGACTCGGGTGATCAGGCTATCGAGTCAAGGTGGATGGTTAGAATAGTGAGCTCCCGGTCCAAATCAATAATGAGATGGGTTCGTATGGTTTCACCCAAAGGCCAAATTAATTCGATAACTCAAATCAATTAAAAAATATTATATTGTTTTAGGTTGGGTTGATTGGGTTTACTATACCAGTAAAGGCTTTTTTAATAACGCTTGGGTATGCTAGCACTTGTAAACGTTATCAATGTTCTCGTTGTTAAATTTTGTCAATAAAAATAGCGTTTCTTTCTTGAAGGTTATAATAGGTGGATTAATTTTTAATTTTATTTTAAAACAGGAAATGACAACATTTCTTTCTTGAAGCATTATCAAAGGTGGATTAATTTTTAATTTTTAATTTTATTTCACTCCCAAACACTATTAAATGAGTGATATTATTATATGTTTTTCTGGTGTAGTGGTCATTGGGTTGACCTAAACCCGTGTGCAACCTTATTTTGCCTTTTTGGATGCAAACTTCTTTTCATTTTCGTATTAAAATTACGGAAAGTGTTAACAAGTGTCCTGTGTATTGGTTAATGAATAAATAAAGGAAAATTTATGAGAAAATGGTGAATTTAATATTTTGAAAAGTGATATATTTAGTTTTTCAATACAAAGTTTTCTTTTTTGGGTTTCTTAATCAATGTCATTAGGTGGTGTTTGATATCTGGAATGTTTTATTCCCAGACAAACTATATTTATGGGAATGTGATTCCGAGAATAAAGTTTTTCCACCTTCTTCACACGTTAGAGTTTCCTCAAATTTATAACTATTATTTACTAATTTTATTCCCGAAAATTTTTTATGCTTTAGAATAACTTTTTAAAACTTGTATCAAAGATGGTAAACTTTTATTCCCATACTTATATTCTCGAGAATGTTTTTATAAAACTTATATCAAACGTTACTTAAGGCACTCATTAATTACATTAGGACACTCGTTAGTAAGATCCTAAAATTAATTAAGATCGTTGTGCCCCTTGCTAAGAAAATTAAGGACACAATGAAAGTCAAATTTGTACATTTCTTTGATATTTGGGTTGAGCTTGAGGCCTTAAATATCTGTTTCTGGACCCCGAGAAAATTCGTGTGAGCTTTCACAATTGAAAATGGCAATATATTTCGTCAAACCACAATGTGAAGTGCCCTGTCGGTTTTCGTAGAATTGACTACAACTTCCTCCTTTTCTTTATCCCCCATGATAACATTGAAATATGATTCCTTTAAATCCTTTTCATGTTGAAGAGTCTGGGATGAGTGGGATCGTAGGTAAAAAAGCATTGTGTGTTGCACGCAAACCATGGTCTATTACTCAGTTTCTCACCACCTTCAGCGAAGTTGTCATGGTCAGTACTAGCTTTCAGACTCGTAACTTATATTTTTTGGACTCAAATATAAATAAAATTCAATTAACTTAATTTTATTTAATATAAGTATTCCAAAAATCAAAAAAATTAACCAATCAAATCAATTATCTCTTTTCACTTAATAAATATAAAATTAATTATTTTTGTTTATAATTGGGTTCGGAGGTAATAGTAATTTATTATGGATTATTTGACTAGTCTAAACTGTCAATAAATTTTTTTATGAAAAAGATAAAATATCAAAGTTTTATAGTTTTCGTTGGGACTTGATGTGTTTTATAGTATAAAGCGTGATAAAATTAGTTTTCCGATGAGATTTTACTTTTTTTTTGTTTCATTAACCAATGTCCTTAAAGCACTTATTAACATAATACTATAAATAATTTATGAATCTTGCTGACGAGTGCTTAAGGGTATTGGTTAAGGAATCTACAAAAGAAAAGTTTGTATTAAAAAATTAAACGTAACACATTTAAAATGTTAAATATAAAATTTTTCATACAAATTTTTCTTTCTTAATTTCTTAAACAATCTCCTAATGGAACTTGACAGTATTCTCCATAATTTATACCTAGGAAAGAATGAAATTCAATGAAATAAGAACAAAAAGAGGAATGGGATTTGATTAAATTTATTCCGATTTAAGAGTATGGTAGGATTTTTGGTTACACAAGAGTATGGTAGGATGCTAAATAAGATGAAATTGAAAACAATCTCACAATTTTGTGTTCGTGATATAATAAATCTAAACTTATGAAGGTAACATAATTATCTTTAATGAAAAAAAATTATTATTTTTTTCTATCTGCATATCTAATATAAATGTGCATTTTGAAAATAATATTGAAGATCAACATTTTATAACAAAAGGCATGATGATATATATTCTTATTAATTTTGATAATGTTATTGTAGTATCTTTTGCAATAACAAAAGCTTCTATGCTCTGTTTTTTCAAAAGCTTAGGCACAAAGCTTGAATACTGGTCAAGTTGAGGTTAGATGGAATTACATAAATTAAGGTTAAGTATATTATAAAATTAAACAATAATATATACTAAGCAAAAATAATGAAAATTTGATATAATGTAAGTGCTTGGGGGTTCGATCTCTGGCTCTTACGTATTGAGAAAACATGGTCGAGAGAGGTCAACCCTTCAATGTTGTCTAATACCTCGAGGGATTAGTCTTCGCATGTATGACTTTTAAGATAGTTAATACAAAAATAAAATATTTTTAATAATGTGTCAATATATGATTAGACGACGATACAAACTATTTTGCAGTGTATTATTATAATTAAATTGTAAAGGAAAACCTTTTTTACATATTTAAGTTAAATAATAAATGTAATATTAAAAAATAACATAAATTAATACTAAACGATAAGTATGTACTTGATTGAGATTATTCTCAAGTCTCAACACACACAAAAAAATACTTCCCAATATAATTAATTTAAAAGTTATATAAAATAAGTTTCTTTTTTTAATGTGATTTACAAATGTGATTGTTTCTTTTAGAAACCAAAAAGGGGACTAAATCAATTAAGAATAGATAGGTATAATTCCCGAATATTTTGCCATTTTTGTGAATGAGTGTTGAGTGCGACAGTCTGGATCCGGTTCTTAAATTTGGGTTTAAGGATAAACAGCCACTTTAATGTGACTGCGTGCAAAGTTGAAACATTGTTCATTTTCATTGTCTGTCTCAGACTCAGATAAACATAACAACCTGCGCCATTCAAATTACATTACATCTCCAAAATCCTTGTTTGTTCCAACATAATATCTCTTCTCCGATTCCTTTGGATTTCACAGATAAAACCAAAAAGGGCACAATCATTCACTTCACTCATATCTCACAACCTTCATTGACACCTCAGCTTTCCACAGAGTTCGCAAAAAGATTTCTTTTTGACAAAAACCCAGGTTTGCTTTTCCAAAAACAACTTCAATTTGCAATCTTTTGAGTCTCATTTGCTATAATTTTCAGTTCAACTGTTTTATTTATGCTCAGATTTTGTGTTTGCGGGTCAAAATGGAGATCGATAAAGCTATTAGAGAGTGTAAAGATCAAAGGCTCCAGACCAAGTACAGCAACGCCACCTATGTTATTCAGAGAGCTTTAGCTTTGTATTCGTAAGTTCTTCTTCTATGTCTATGAGCTAATACGTGTAGATTATAGGTTGTTATCTTAAACTTTTTCATGAGCTGGGCTTGAATTTTATGTAAGAGAAATTTGGTTCGTTTGTCTGTTTTATGTTGGAAGAGGACAAGAATGTCATGTCGTGTTGACCTTATTTTTATAGTTGTCTTTGAACTGGAAAGTTGAATAATGTGAATGGATTTTGATATATGTTGGATCCATTTGATCAAATTCTGGGGTGATATTGAATTTCCTCCCTTGATTATATATTGTTTCAAGGGCGAGTTTTTTTAAAGAATGTTTGAGAAGATAGATACGGAGAATTCCATCGAGACAATGATGTAACGAATGATGGTCTTCACATGAAGTTTCGCTAGGTCTAAGTTACTGAAAAAGATGTATTAAGTCATGTTTGTATTAAATTCTAAGTGCAAAAAATCATTTAAAATACATTTTATATCTGAACATGGATCAGTGTCAATCTTCTCAAGCTTAATTGTCTTTATCAATGTAAGTTTACTGATGTCTGCATATATTTATGTATAGCATTGAGGAGGTTGCTTTCAGTTTCAACGGTGGAAAGGATTCAACGGTAAGTTTTAAATGTATGTAATCTTTTAGCACCCATCAGTATCTTCAAGCTCATTGATGACAACATTGAGATTTGGCATGTAGGTTTTGTTGCACCTACTCAGGGCTGGATATTTCTTGCATAAAAGGGGACAAAATAATGCCAACGGGGATCTAAAAGGTTTTCCAATTCGCACAATATATTTTGAGAGTCCCTGTGCTTTCCCTGAAATCAACTCATTCACCTATGATACAGCTGCCACGTGAGTGAAGCTTCTTCCTTCTTGTTTTTGAATTTATTTTAAATTGTTATTACATTGTAGATAACATGTAGAGCCCTTCTTTTAATTATTCTTGTATTATTTCAAACTTTGAGGCCCGTTCTCCTCTAAATGATGCTGCAACTAATGATTTTGCTTGAGCAGCTATGATTTGCAAATTGACACCATTCGCTTAGACTTTAAGTCTGGTTTGGAGGCTTTGCTAAAAGAGAATCCAATCCGGGCTATTTTCCTTGGAGTTCGAATTGGAGACCCTACCGCGGTATCCTTATTTCTTAACCATGAGTGTAGATGACTTTTTCATTTTAAAGTACATATTCTCTAACCTGCTAGTCTTCCAAAATTCCATGTTGTTTTATGCAAGGTTATTGAAAGCAAGATTTTGCTCAAAAGTGTTTGATGTTCTTTAAAAGCAAAATTTAAGACAAGACTCAAAAGCAAAGATTTACATACACGCTATATATAAATATCCTTAAAAAAACTATGCATACATAACTATTCATGGATATATAAAGTAGCTTAAACTATCACAAGAACAATACCTACTATGGTATAAAGCGTTATATGTCATTATAACTTCAAAATGTTCCCAGAATACGGTAGCCTTGTCATTAATGTCATCACATAAAGCTAAAGCAAATAAAATCTGTTGTATATGATCATTCAACTTATTGCGTATGATTTATGGTGTGTCAATACTTCAATTATGGAACACTGTCTGAGTATACACGAATATCTCAACTGTTAAATTTCCAACTATAGTGAACTCAAAATCCCTTTAATTTTTTCACAAGAGCAAAATCTTAACTTGGTTTCCTCTCGGTTTTTGTAAAATGCTATTTGTTTGAAAATCAACAGAATACTTGATAGTAATCAGCAGAATCTACGTGAGATGATAACTCGATGCTGTTAAGGAGAGGAGAATTAGGGTCAAATCTGAAGATGTTTTCAAAAGCCTAACACATATACCAGAAAAAAATGGCTCAAATAACAATTCAATACAATATGAAAATAAACATGTCAAAAGTGCTTATCTAAAGCTCGATTTTATCATTTTAACACCTCAAGGCTTGTTTTTGGATGTGTTCATTCAAAAGAAATTTTGAGAAAAATCTGAAGTGTATAAGTAAAAGCGTGAAATTGTATGCTTTTATGCTTTAAACTGAGATTTGATTGATGTTGTTTATGAAAATTGGAATATCGAATAGTCAGTTTATACAAGTATCCTGCTACATTGCAGGTTGGCCAAGAACAATTCTCCCCTAGTTCACCCGGGTGGCCACTTTTCATGAGAGTGAATCCCATTTTAGATTGGTCATACAGGTTTGGTCGTTTGCTATTTGTTGTTTCCAGTTAGTGCCTTTTGTTACATAAAATCATAATCAGTGGTTATAATTGGTGCTGCTTTGTTTCTTTTAAACTCTTAGCCGGATGAGCAAAAAAATAAAGATCTGCAAACTTGTAATTCTCTTTTAACCATATTCATGGTTGGTGCCAACTTGTCCTAGAAACCTTTCATTTGATAATATATTTCACACTTATAGGTTCTGCTATCACATATTTGTTATTGTTAGATGTGATGCTTAATGTCCTTAAAAAATTAGTAGCAGAGACTAAGGTAATCTGGTTATTAGTTGAATGAGTAGTGCCATCAATAAGCAGACCACCCCATACCTATTTCCAAATTTATTTTTGAGCACCCATGTTTCCCACTTTTAACATATCTAAACTCATCCTTTTTGAAGACAACAGTAGCTGCATCTCTGGTTAATTATTGTCCTTGGTACAAGTTGTTGTGGTAGACATTATGCAGACTTTCATATTTGGTTAACCTTATACTTGAATAGCTAGAGAAAACTGGAAAGCCTCAGGTAACAGCCGAAGGGTAGCTGGTTGTTTAAAGAAAAGGTCTTAATCTTAATGCATTTATTGCAAATTTGTTTTTCTATAGAGCCCAATGCCTTTATTTGGTCCATGTATTCATCCTCACCTAGTGGGATAACGCTCGGTTATTATATTTCTATAGCTTGCATAATAAATTTTTTAGTTATTAGAAATTTTCAAAGGGTATGTTTTTTATTCTAGATTTTCAATTTTAGCTTTTGTTCCCCTAAAGATCTTACAATTATTCATTGCTTATCTTCAAAACTAGGACAATAAACCAGGGGAATTATTAGATTTCCTTCTTTCAATCTACTTGTTAATTTGATAGCAGTTTCACTTGAAAATATATATTGCTTGTTCTTTTCCATGATTGTTTATATTGATTCTTTTAAAATAGATAATGTTAATTGCTTCATTCAATTATGGTATTGACTTGCTTATATTTCTACGCAGAGATGTTTGGGCCTTCCTTTTAACTTGCAAGGTGAAGTATTGCAGCCTTTATGATGAAGGGTAATACTCAATAGATATGTTGGGCATTATTGTAGGATTTAATATATCTGCCTGCCATATTTTTCCCCTTTTGTTGAACTTTTCCCCCCTGAATAGGTACATGAGTGAATAATTGGATGAAGGTCTCATAAATTTTGCCCTATCATCTTTTTTGAATTTAATAAGAAGACTTCACTAAATAACCCAACTGGCATCCTTTTTGCAACAATTAGTAACTGGTCCATCCATAGTTCACATTAACTCCTAGTTGTTAGTGTTTATTCAAGGAATTTTATGCACAATTATTTCTTTATTATTTTTGCAGTTATACTTCAATTGGGAGCATATATGACACGGTTCCCAACTCATTATTATGCATTACCAATTCTTCCAATAAATTCAAACCAGCTTATTTGCTTGCCGATGGAAGATTAGAGAGGGCAGGGAGGGTTAAAAAGTTATCTTCTACTCGTGAACAACTTCCTGCTGATAGCAATGGCTTGACTAGCCTGGATTTGCATAAAAGCAGCATGCTCACAGCATCAATTATTGCTGTGGGAGATGAGATTCTGTAAGTACCTCGATGTCACATGGATAATTTTATTATGTGTGGTATATTGGAAACATATCTTCTATGAACTCTTGTGCTCTGCTTTATAATTTTCCATTTGGAGATTTCACAATTTTATTAGACTATTCATCTAGTTCTTAAGCTTAAGAGAGTATGCGATGGTTTAGCCTATTGTTGAGTTTCTTGGTTGTATAAAGATTAAAGAGTGACTTGTCTGTCGCTGAGCTTCCTGATATATCTTACATTAGCTGGCTTTTCGTTAATCATGAATAAGCAATATCCTCTTTTCAATATGAAGTAATTAAACACCTTTGAAATTAATTTCAACAATCATTTGAGCCTTTGAGGAAAGAAAACATTAAATGAAAATATAAATTTTCAATCTCTAATCTATTATGTCATGCTGTGCAGTGCACTGATTAATCTTATTTATTGATCCTTTTTGTCAACTGTTTTTATGATGTGCTCCATTTCTTTACTTTGTTCCATAGCTCAGGTTTGGCATTGTTGAGGATCAGTTGGGACCTTATTTGTGTAGGAAGCTACATTCCATTGGTTGGTCTGTGATGCAACTTTCTGTCGTACACAACAATGTGAGTTCATGTCTGTAGAAGTCCTACCTGTGTGTATATGAACTGTTCTGCTTTGTAGACATCAGCACTCGAAGGTGTTATTGTGAAACTGTGGATAACTAATCTTATGAAAACTCTAATATAGCCATTGTTCACCTATTATTATAAATTTTTAATTTTATGGTTTATGACGTGTGTCCTTCGTACCAGATCGATTCTGTGGCCGAAGAAGTTGAGCGGCAGAAATCTACAAGTGATATGGTAATGTAAAAATTCTTTTAAAATTACATATATGAGATTTCTTGATGATGAAATGAAATTTCAGGTTATTCATCTGGCCTGCTTTTGTAGGTATTTATATATGGAGGTGTAGGTCCACTGCATTCAGATGTTACCTTAGCGGGCATTGCAAAAGGTTTTGGTGTTCGTCTGGTGCGTTTCTTCCTTCAGTTGTTGTGTTTTCAGTTTGAGGATACTATAATCATTCCCTTGTATTGCTGCATTCACCCCCACATATATTATTGGTTCATCAGTTGTGTGGCATTCTTGAAAGAAGAAAATTGACTTTAGTCAAGCTTCTGCTGACTTGACTTACTTAGGCATGTATATGGGCATGCTGGCACAGCTTTCATCATTAATTGTGTTTGACTTGTCATAGTAACTCCATAACAGTTGGTGATTTGCTTTTGATGTAGGCTCCTGATGAAGAATTTGAAGAATATCTAAGGCATATTATTGGTGATCAATGTATTGGTGACCGGAATGAGGTAATTTTACTGTAGCTTCTTATTTTTTTGGTGTGTTTGGTCTTCGAGATTTCCTCACAGCCCACACCCTTTGGCTTTCGGTGTGAGACTAATCCTCACTCAATGTATTGAGGCTGTCCCTCCCCACAAGTGTTTTCCTGCAGGCTTGAATTCCTGACATTGCAAAACCAGTTATTTATATTTTATGTTTTTAATTATAATTTATGGTGTTGTGATTGAAGAAAGACATGTTTGATTTCAGTTTTCAAGTAAGTAGAAGGAGAAGGTATGAATATAGATTTTTTAATATGATTGTGTTAGGTACGGGAATAACAGAGAATAAAGGGCTCAATTAGTGAGACCCCAAATCTGTTAAGAGTTAGAAGTAGAACTGTTAATAACAGTTGGGTAGTTAGCTACTTGGCCTGCTGCAACAGGTAACACCACGTGTATAAAAGAGAGATAGGGATTAGAAGTAAGCATCGAAAATATTGTTGAGTAAAGTGGGAGAGGATTGGGTCTCTCGAATACCCATTGAGTGTGTGAGTTGTGAGCTATTGTCTCCATAATTCTGTTCTTAGTGAATAAAAGATTCATTTCTTCTTATTCTGAAATACCAGTTCTAACAGATTGTTAGGTTATACTTCAATTTAGTAATGTATTGAACAATTGTTTCTTTGGTTGCCACATTCGAGACTGTGACCTATGCTTTTCACACTCATGCACACACAAATAGTGAAAGCTTGATCTGTTGCTTATCATAAAAGCAATCGTACACACCAATGTGATCTAAAAGCATCACCATATCTTGATTGCAATATTTCTTCCTTTTGTGTAATATTGATCCATCCATGTCTTTCACCTTTCAGATGGCTCAATTGCCTGAGGGCATAACCGAATTATTGCATCATGACATGTTGTCCGTTCCCTTGGTATGTCGGAGGTTCATTAACAAAAATTTTGTTTCCTTGTATATAATTTGCCAGAAGTTCAATTTCACATTGAAGACAAAGTGACAAATGTTTTTTCATATTTGTTTGTTGTAACCAAATTTTTTTCAGAAAACATTGAAGGAATACCGGTTTTAACTGTTTGAGATGATGTCTGTTTCTTGCAGATCAAGTGCCAAAATATAATAATTCTTAGTGCAACAAATGTTTCGGAGCTGGAAAAGCAGTGGGACTGTTTGATTGAATTAACAAAATCTAGTGACTTGTTAACATTGCTGGAACCATATGTATCAAAGCAAGTGACAACAAATTTATCAGATGTATGTGTTAACTTTCATTTCCTTTGTCATCATGATACATCTAGCGTGATTTCATTCCCTTTGGCTCGAAGATTACCTCATATTTTGTTTATTTTTTATAAATGTCTGACATAGTGCCTGCTTTTGCTTAAATTTCTCGTCATGCATGTGCTGTAAGCTTTATCTATAATCTATGTGAAACCTCCATATGTTGGGACTCATTATGTGTTATGGTTATCTCCTCCCGCCCCCTGTTTTCTCTTTTTTTCCTCCATATTTTACTTTTCCTATAGTTTTTAGGACTTGGAGCTAGTGATTGGCATATGCTGATGCGAGTATGGAGTGTCTGATTTTGCTTGCATGTAATAAAAATATCAGAAGCGCAAATGATGTGCACAGTAGTTAAAATTTTTCGGATTAAAATATTAACAGCAGCAGTAGGATGTAATTTATTCTGATGAGACTATGCTACATCAATATGCTGTGTCTGCCTTTGTTTCTCTTTAATTTTCCTCTTTCTTTGCTCATTTCAACTCGTTGATATTGGGATATCTAAACTACAGGTTGAAATTGCTCAACCTCTATCCAAGCTTTGCCTTGAATTTCCAGACCTTTATATTGGTATGAAGTTTATGAATTGTTGTGATTTTTACCTTAATATGACTCATTATCCATTTTTTCTGATTGTATTTGTTCTTTGCAACATCAAGGGTGTTATCGGAAAGCGAGATATGGATCTCTTATAGTAAGTTTCAGAGGAAAGGTACAATGAAACTTGCACATTCTAGTCTTTGTTTTCAGAAAGAAATGTTTGTTTCTCTGGTAAATACCTAACCAGCCTTTCTAATTTTGTTACAGGACCAAGCACGCCTTGAATCTGCAATAAAAGCATTACACAAGAAGTTTCAACCTGGTGCTTTCATGGAATGAACTAAGATGAATGATATTCTACATGCCATGGTCCAGGTCCATTTCTATTGGATGTGAACAGAATGAAAATATTTTGGGGGATAAGATCATATCATTCTCATATTGGGAATCTACAAATATACTAGCAAGAAAATCAAGGGTGCTGCTCTGTTGGTAGAAGAAAGAATAATGTTACAAATTAGTGGCTGAAGTTTCAATTCTATTGGCTAATTGATCTCACAGCACTTTTAACTGCTTCAAGGGGCTTGGACAACCAATTCATTATTGTTGAATTATTATTAAACTATTATTAAATTATCTCAATTTACAGCACCAGTTCGCTTAGCTGGAAATACAGCTCTTAAATCTTTAAATTAGCAGCGTTAATTACATCATCAGCTGCGGCTACTATTTGCCTGATTTTGATGTTGATTGAAATATAGTTGATCTATAGTTGGCAAGAAGAATGCCCATTTTATTGTATGAATCATTTTTAACCTTTCAATACCCTCACATGGCTTGCCCAGTGGGATTACTTTTTGATTTTGTGGGGTATCCTTCACATACGAGTTAGTGTTTGAGATTCTTCTAAGGGTGTTCAATGCAATTTAATTTGTATGTCTGAGATTAAAAGAAACACACATCTCAAATACGTTGAATGGAGGCAAATAATTTTTCTTTCCTTGAATCTGTCTGCATTTGGTGGAATCTAAAGCAAATGAAGCCTTAATATGTTTAGGGGTCTTAATTACTAAGTGTTGATCAAAGGTTGAAATTCAAATAATTATTGTAAGAAATATACTTAATGAATCATTAGACTAACTCCTTGAGTTAATTACAGGCGAGTCTGAATTTGAGAAAAAAAATTACATGAAGATATGACTTGTCATGTTCATTGCATTGCAATACTAAACAAGGTTGTCCAATGGTGATTTAGATTATAAATTGTTTGGCATAATTTTTGAATTGTGAATTGGAAATTGTATCAAATTGTAAGATTCATAAATATAATGAAAAATAACCTGAAATATATCATTATGAAAACTTTATAACACAAGTAAAACTAATCAACTTATGTCTAAAACTAGCTATCTTTCTACTCATCAACCATCAAGACTAATGTTATCACTATCACTATCAGTTGTATCATCGTTTAGCATAGCTAATCCTTCATCATTTCTAATATTTGGTTGATCAATAAGGCTTTTCCCATTTATTATTCTTATTTTCATTAACATTATCTTGTATGATTGGGCAATTTTCCTTTGTCGTTTTTGTTTTCATTAAGATTTTGGGGACCTGAAACTGTATAATACATATGTAAATGGAAATATATTAGAAGACGAAAATTTACGAAAAAGAGGTTTAATATTTTGAGGATGAAGACTAAAACTAGTCCCTAATAAAAAATACGAAAAACATATTTGGTTTATGATAAATGAAAATACCGATTTGAGACATTTTAGTCCAAAAAATTTTAAATGACGTTCAAAATAATTTTAAGTTGGGACTAAAATTAACATCAATTTTAAATAACATATAAAATGATAAAAATAAAATTTATATCCAAAATATAAAATTTAAATTACTAACTTAATGTTCCGAATATCTTTAAAATTGAAAATTTGAGAATATTTATTTTAGAATAATTTTAATTAGTACTCTTTTTTTGCTAATTTGACATGTATCAGTGGTGCCTTCTTGTTGTATATCTTGTCTTCAACGCAGCACAGCAACAAGTCATGAACACACCAACAAACCTGAAACTCACAAATAAATCACAATAGCCTGAGGCGTGTGGAATCACACTGCCCTCAAGGGTTTATCCGCGTGATGCGCAAACCCCCCAGGATACAACAGGCCCCTCCCGACAAATGAGCCGAGGTAACAGAACAGCAAGAAAAATAATAAAGATGAATCAAGCAATGTAACCCAGAAAAGAAGAATAGATGAGAGAGTAATTTTTTGTGAGAAGAAAAATTGCATAATTATTTTCTAATGCTCAATACGATGGCTCTCTAACTTTCGAAGACTGAGGTATCAGTTTTATTTTAAAATTAGAAAAGAAGGCCGTTCAAAACCATATCCTCCAGCTACTGCATGTTGCCTCTTTTTTAAAGGATAAGATCAAAGTTAAAACCTTAACTAACCAAGCTAACGTGATTGAAGACGTTAAAGGCTTGGTCAAAGGTGCTGCACGTTGGAGCATAACTAGGAACAAGTTTTTTCGGATAAAATTAATCGGCCATGTTTTAAAATAATAGGATTAGTTGGAACCAGGATATAATGGAACAATCTCAAGCAATAATCATCAAGTGTGTGGTGTAGTTAATAACCAAGTAACCATGCAAGTAAGACCAAGTCAAAAAAGATTATTGCAAAAGAAGATGTTTTCTGGTAAGCTTTTTCTCAATGATAATATTATTTTCTCAAAATTAATTGAATAAATAATAATAATAATAATAATAAGCTAACCACATTTTTACAAAAAAATAATAATAAAATAAAGCATTAACTTTTGAAATATCTCTAATTATCCAACAATCCCCCACATATTTCAAAAGTTAAAGAAAACATTTAAGAGATCTTAAAAAAATTTCCTGGGTTAACATCTTGAGTGTAATGCATCGGATCTGTATAGCAAGCTATGGAACCAGACCTAGACTGATAAACTTAACACACAGTGAATTGGTGTAGCAAGCTATGGAACCCAAGACACTTAATATGTGTTAGAGGTCTATCAATCACATTACACCCCCACAATTCTTGCTGTTACGCCGTTTTGCGTTAATAGGCCATGCGCGCGCCCGGTATTCATGAGTGCTCTAGAGATTTCGCCACGATCTCATGCAAGCGGCCCCACTTGATACTCATATAGGTGATTTCATCAAGTGTGTGCTGCAAATCATACACCACCCATAAGGGATATGTAAATCATTAAAAGCTTTACAAGCTTATCCTCTCAATAATGCAGTATCTAGCACTTTCTCAATTACACCATAGGAAAGAGACACAAAACAAAACAAAATTAGTTTTGTGTGCTAGCAGAACTAACAAGTGACTTGTTCTTACCCATTGAACCTTCTTCATGGGATCTCCAATCACAAAGGTTGGGTTCCCATCACTCTTAATTTCAATTTGGCTTAAGTCTCATTCCCCTCGATGTTTCATTCACAAAGTTTTGCTTTTGTGAGAAAATCGATCAAATTAATTTTTTGACCTCCCAATAATTAGGCCTCATCATTCAGTAGCTACTTTCTAGGATTGTAACACATACATATGTCTATAGAATATATTCATTTTGCCATTTGGCAATCACAACATATAAACACATAAGGAGTTAATTTAACTCACATAAATATTTGCTAAAAGGTTTTTCAACCACTCAGCCTCATTATCAGCCATTTTCGGAGTAATAACTCTAACCACATTGTATATTTAACAATAAATTTCATTTGGCTGATCTCCAAGTAATTGAACCACCACAATGGGTGAACACATAACTTGAGTTCCAAATTATCATCATTGTATCTATACAATACAATAGGAAATTCATAATAGGATATCACAATACATCTCCTACAAAGTATAGGAGGGAAAAACATTTTAATTTGCACAAATATTATTATTATTATTATTATTTATAACCTCAAAGTCTAGCATCCACTATTTCACATTTGTCAAGAAATGACCACAACATATATCATCTCTTTAAACCAATTTTGCCTTCATATTAGATCGGGCCACATAGGTCTGTTTGGAATATTTCCAAATGACAACACCCTCACAAAGAGGAAAAGTAAACCCACTTAGAGATTTACTCGCTTATAAATTAAATCCAATTGACATCATTGTATCATTATAATACAAAGGATAATCCATTAAATACAATACCATATTTCATGGTATCTCTCAAAGTATATCATGCATGAGCCTAGCAAGTGCCACGAAGTATATCTCAATAAACTTTCAATATTATGTGTATGCTCATATAAGGTAACAAAGTCACCTCTAAATTTTCTTAATCAAGTGTTAGAGTCATAAGGGATACCCAATGGTTTAGTTCCAAAGTGGCTATACTTCCCAAGAAGTTTCTCAATATATGTAACATTTTAGTGATAGCATTTTACTATCACTCTTCCTTATGACTTTAACACTCAAAGTTGCACTTGCTTAACTCATGCCTGTCATATATATTTTTACAAATTTCTCAATAATGTCTCATAGAAGTACAATTTTAAGAGTAATAAACTATAACATTTCACATAAAAAAAACTTCTCAAATCATTGTACTCATGCATACACACGTAAAATTGCTTTCACAAAATGCATATAAATGACAAAACAAACAAGAACGCAACTCAAACTACTTCAACAGACAAACACATTGAGCCACAATTTTAACATTCACTTGCATACAGACAATCATCCATACCACTTAAATAATATAGTCTCTAATATTTCACTAAATATACATTTGTCATTAACAATAATTGAACCATGATTATATCAATCACAAACATCTTAGCCTTTTCATTTACACAACAAAGCAATTTCAGCATAGCACATCCCATTTGATATCATGCTCATATCAATCTTCATACAAGAGTACTCTATAACACATTTAAATATATATACATTCATAATATCTTAATGATCACATAAACAATTTAATCATTTTCATCAATCTAACAAGTAAGTTGTTAGACATGAAAAACATTGAGAATTTAATTAGGAAGAAAAGTCACGTACATAACAAACCCACTTCACAATATTATTAAAATATATTGCATATGTAGTTGTACCTATTAAACAGGTCACACACTAATTCAAATAGAACATACATATAAAGCCCACCTGAAGCTGGATAACAATAAGAGGCTATGGACTATTATACCAATATGCAATTTTCAAAAAAAAAACCATGTAACTTACAAATCAATTGAGATATATATAAGCAGCCACGGAAAGCAATCAAGCAGTATAAACCATACCATGAAAATCATACCAAGAACCTATCTATAATAGCCCAATCACATGTTTCATTAACATAAAGCGTATTAGACATTAATTGGCATAAATTATAGTTTTACTTGATCACTAAAGAAACATTTAATTTTGCAAAGACAAATCTCTTAACACATACTTATATGTTATAAATAGACTAACAAGTTCTTCAAAACTGAGACATGCCACAGAATTTTAAAACAGTTTGATTTGGACATTTTAACAAACATCTCATACACAACCATATCTTTGTAAGGTTATATAATTTCATACCTTTCTCTCTGACAAGATGATGAAACTTACCTCTATGGGCAGCCACGAACTTCATGGCGTCAACAACGTCTATATCTCCTTCACAAAGAAGAGGTTCTTCTCCTTTCTCTTTTTCTTCTTCTTCTTATTCTTCTTCCTTCTCCTTTCTTTTTCCATTCCATGGCTATGAGTGACACCATGTCAGGCCCTAATGACTGGCTCCATTTCTATCAACAAAACTTCCCTGCTGGTGGTCAAGCGCTCCCATCTTCCGTTTCCGAAGCTACCACCGTGACAACCACCATCTCCACTACCAGCCCCTCACTGCAGACCCAGTTGAGCCCAGAAGGCCGAGTCTCGAAGCCCATCCGTCGTCGATCCCGGGCTTCAAGGCGAACTCCCACCACTCTGCTCAACACAGACACCACAAACTTTCGAGCCATGGTGCAACAATTCACTGGCGGCCCAACCGCACCTTTTGCACCTACTGCATCAGGTTTGCCCAATCTGGGTTTCGGGTTTGGGTCACGTCCTTCAGTGCATGTGAACCCAAGTGGGTCCATGTTAAACCCTTCTTATCCTGGCTTCCATCTTCAGCAGCAGCAAAACCAGCAGTACATGTACGGGAGTAACACAGAAAGGGGAGATAAAAGGTTTGTTGGGTTTGTTTGTTTACGTTGTCAGACATAATAAACCCTTGAGATTGTTGTATATCTTGTCTTCAACGCAGCACAGCAACAAGTTATGAACACATCAACAAACCTGAAACTCACAAATAAATCACATAAATGGGCGTGTGGAATCACACCGCCTCGAGGTTTATCCGCGTGACGCGCAAACCCCTGCGATACAACAGGTCTCCCGACAAAAATGAGCCGAGGTAGAATGTAAACAAAGCAAAGAAAAATAATAAAGATGAATCAAGCAATGTAACCCAGAAAAGAAGAATAGTTGAGAGAGTAATTTTTTGTGAGAAGAAAAATTGCATAATTATTTTCTAATGCTCAATACGATGGCTCTCTAATTTTCGAAGACTGAGGTATCAGTTTTATTTTAAAATTAGAAAAGAAGGCCGTTCAAAACCATATCCTCCAGCTACTGCAAGTTGCCTCTTTTTTAAAAGATAAGATCAAAGTTAAAACCTTAACTAACCAAGCTAACGTGATTGAAGACGTTAAAGGCTTGGTCAAAGTTAAAGGCTTGGTCAAAGGTGCTGCAAGTTGGAGCATAACTAGGAACAAGTTTTTTTCGGATAAAATTAATTGGCCACGTTTTAAAATAATAGGATTAGTTGGAACCAAGATATAATGGAACAATCTCAAGCAACAACCATCAAGTGTGTGGTGTAGTTAATAACCAAGTAACCATGCAAGTAAGACCAAGTCAAAAAAGATTGTTGCAAAAGAAGATGTTTTCTGGTAAGCTTTTTCTCAATGATAATATTATTTTCTCAAAATTAATTGAATAAATAATAATAATAATAATAATAATAATAATAATAATAATAATAAGCTAACCACATTTTTACAAAAAAATAATAATAAAATAAAATATTAACTTTTGAAATATCTCTAATTATCCAACACTTCTATGGTGCACCGTCCTCCAAAATGGAGCAGTGATGCACCACCCACTTGTCATTATCCGAGCCAATGATTTCGCCACATACATTTATTTGACATTTCAAGTGTTTATTAGTTTTATCTGGTCAAACCTCTTTGTATTTATACGACCGTATTGGCTGTTACGAAATACATGGAAAAAAGTGGACCCTCATAGTGTAAAATTAATTACGATAGTTGAATGTGTTAGTTTCCTTCAAACACCCTTGTCCTCATCGTCGTGGACCTATTGTTGGTCACCGTCCTCCACCTGCTGCAGGCGTTCTGCTACAAGGTTCGACTATTAGCTCGGGTCGACCCAAAGCTTAATCTCGCGGTCTCCCTCAACCTTGAAGCTGGTTATTACTGGAAGTTTGTCTCGAGTGCAACCCAACTGCAATATTTATTTCAGATCCGTTCAGCTACGGTCATTCGTCGGACGGAAACCAAATCGCCGCACAACTGGTTAACATTAGTAGCTTCGTTGTTATTGTTGTTTAGTAAATCCCTTCTCACAATTTCCTTCCTTGAATGGAACCCTAAAACCCCTATTTTCGATTTGACGATTTCCCCAAATTTTTCCCACTGTACCTGGTTCCTGCTACAACAAGACAAAATTTCTTGCGTAGTCAAACGTGTGAAACCCGACCAAATCACAATTCAAAAAGGCACGAAGTATATCATCACGAACGAGTATGGTTCTGTAGATTTCCAAGGAAGGAAACGGACCGTACAAGAAGAACCCGAGCTTGACCCAATGGAACCGTTTCCTCAAGAAAGTAGGCAAGATCAAGATGTGATAATTGTAGACCCAAACATAATCCTCATCATGGTTTATCACCTCTATTACATTGTCTGCAAAGATATTGTTAGTTCAATCCTGAAAAAACAAATTACAAAACAAATAAAATCGTTAGTTATTATAATTTATGTTTTATTTAAACCAAATGTAATAATATGTATTAATCTAAATTGCAAGTACGTATTTTAAAAAGAAGAATACAACTCATGTATCGTTTGACTACAAACGAGGGTTGAATAGTCAAAACTGGTGTCATTAATCTACATGGCACTTTCATTGATTAGAAAGAATGACAAGTGGAGGGTCGTCAAGCATCAGTATATGTCTAGAGTGCAATAAACAATTAAACACAAAAAAAAAAAAAAAAAATTTGAAGTAGTGGTAGTCGTAAACGACGGAGGGAGGGAGGGTGATGGATGTGAGTGTGGGCAACAACGAAGACGATAAGGCAACAGCGCAGAAAGGGTTACCCATCAACTTCAGAAGCGCTTCCAGCGACGATGAACTCTCAAACATTCTCCAAACTATCAAATCCTCCAAAACTCCCGTCCGTAACCACCTCCTCCACCCTTCCTTTCTACGTTTTCACTTTTCAATTCACTTTATTTATTTATTTATTTATTTATTTATTATTTCTATGTTTCCATCATCCAGGCTGTTATTAATTATGGCGCTTCTTGGTATGCTATTTCTTCTCCCTATGCCTTTCTCATATTATTTTGAACACCACCTGTTTGATGTTATTACTCTTTGGTGCAATCTTAATTCAAGTAGCATTACACTATTGTCTATTCCATTTCTTGCATGTGGAAAGGTGTCAATTATAGGCTATGTTTGTATATTCAAAACCTCTGTACCATCGTTTGAATATTTTATAACAGGACGGAGTGATCGGTAAGTTGGTTCAATATCATTCTGTCTCATGCCCCTATTTGGGGGGAAGAAAAACAAGAGGCATTGAATGAAATAGAATGGATTAATGCAATGGAATACATTCTATTTCATCTTATTTTAAACAATCCAAATATCATTTCATTTCATTATTTTCCATCAATGTTGTAAGGTGTGAATTATAAGGATTTGGATTTCCTGTAGTAACTTGTACTATGATGTACTATGATTTAAACAGTACACGGTTTTTAGAAATCATGCCCGGTTTTAGGAACATATGCAGTGATTGTAGGATAAATTGACTGTCTGAATTATAATAAGACAATGTCTTTATATTGTTTCGTGGTTTTTCAGGTGTCGCGTGTGCAGCCAAATCCTCCCTGCATTCTCTAGACTGAGCAATAATTTCCCAAAGCTTTCCTTTATATACGCTGACATTGATGAATGCCCGGAAGCAACTCAACACATTCGATATACCCCAACTTTCCAATTTTTCCGAGATGGTGAAAGGGTAGATGAGATGTATGGTGCAGGAGAAGAGAGGCTGCGTGATCGCCTCTGGTTGCACTCTTAGACTACATTATTATTTATACAGTTTCTTGTAACACCCAAATACTATGTATGCAATTTCTCTATACATGTATCATTGTCAGTTATCAACAATTCAGTTAGTGATCAATACCAAATTATTTAATGTCTCCATTAGAAGCAAAACAATTTCATAAATTGACCCCAAAAAATAAATATCAAATACATAACATTCTAAGTTTACACCAACCACACCAGATTGGTTGCAAAACAATCAACAACAGTAAAGAAATTTAAAGTGAACAAAAGAGGTAGCTAATGCTGCATGCTCCTATTGTGCTAATGCTTCCACCTAAGAGAAATCTCTAGCCCCATTTCTCAGCCGAGCTGTGAAACATATCTTCAATAAGAGAAGGATGCATTAAAGCTCCTTTATTTTCTTTTCACCCCCATAATCTGAAAGATGGCTACGATGATAACCACCTGTAGAAATGCCATGGCTGGATAACTCAAGCCTTTGGCTTGAGTGTCTTCACTGTCTCCCAAGTAAAATCAGGATCCTCGCGTCCAAAATGTCCATAAGCAGCAGTTTTCTGGTACCTGAAGTTGCCTCCTCTTGTGAGGTCAAGATGGTTGGAAATCATTCCTGGCCTGAAGTCAAAGTTTTCCTTAATCAGAGCCAAGATGTCATTGTCTGGAATCTTTCCTGTTTTGTAGGTGTCTACAAACACAGACAGTGGTTCTGGGACTCCAATGGCATAAGAAACCTGCACAATACAACGCCGGGCAAGCCCTGAAGCTACAACGCTTTTCGCAGCCTGCCTAACAATGTATGCACCACTCCTGTCCACCTTGGTAGGGTCCTTGCCGGAGAAGGCACCTCCACCATGAGCACCCCAGCCACCATAGGTGTCGATGATGATCTTGCGGCCAGTTAGTCCTGCATCTCCATGGGGTCCTCCGATCACAAACCGACCAGAGGGATTGAGGTGGAAGATTGTCTTGTCATCAAGGTATTGAGCTGGGATGACAGGTTTTATTACATGCTCTTTCAAGTCTTCTGCAATCTGTTCATTTGTGACAGTTTCATCATGCTGAGTTGAGATGAGGACTGTGTGTACACGGAGAGGGACCATGGCTCCATTGTCATTCCTGTACTCAACAGTCACTTGGGTTTTACCATCAGGCCTCAGCCATGGGCATGTTTTGTTCTTTCTGACTTCAGTGAGCTTGGCACCAAGTTTAGTGGCAAGCACATGAGTAAGTGGCATTAGCTCAGGTGTTTCATCTGTGGCATAGCCAAACATGTGGCCTTGGTCACCAGCTCCAATCTCCTCAGGTGCTTTGGTCATGTGACCATGTACTCCTTGAGCAATATCAGGGCTCTGTTGCTCAATGTTGACCAGAACTTTGCACTTGTCAGCATCAAGACCAACCTCATCTGACACAAACCCAATGCCTCTGCAAGTGTCTCTAACAATCTTCTCATAGTTCACCTTAGCCTTGGTTGTGATCTCACCAAAGACCATAACCATGTTAGTCTTTGTACAGGTCTCACAAGCAACCTTGCTCTCGGGGTCCTGCTCCAAGCAAGCATCGAGGATGGCATCCGAAACCTGGTCACAGAGCTTGTCGGGGTGACCCTCATTTACAGACTCTGAGGTGAAGAGGAAGGTATCCATCTCTGGCATTCAAAAAATAACCAAAAGGGGTCTTGGGTGAAAAACTGTAATATTGTGTTTTATAAAGAAGCTATACAGAAGCAATGAACATGAGAATATAAAACTACATTCTATAGCAGAACCTAACAATCTTGATTTTATTATAAAATTATTCTAACGACGTATGACATGTTCTATATGTTCTATAAAATTAAGTTGTCATCCATTAGATCTATTTCATATAAGGATGATAGTATTAATTTACGAAAGAAAATAGTTCATATTTACTGGTATGCCTATTTTTTCAGATAATGCTAGAGATATAACTTTTATGGAAAACTGTTGAAATGTAGGTAGATCTGTGGGAAAACCAAGTAATGCGAATACTCATTTGCATATCGTTGAATGTTGATGATGGTGAATCTAATTGTGCAGAAAGGAAGTGTGATTGTTTTTTTTCCTTCAACTTTTTATTTAGTTTTGGATCTGAGTGTGGGAAAGTCGTGTTTGCAAAAGCTACTTCAGGTTGCATCTCAGTCCCAGACAAATAAATCTTAAACTACACAACCAATGTTTCAATTATTTTTCCTATAGAATTGGCATTTTCATCTAAGGAAAAGCACAAACACCAGAAACAGAGAACACAACATGGATCTGCAAGTGGTGCAACAAACAAGAGCAGTAAACCAGATCCAGAAAAAGAATCAAAGGATAAATCCAGAACAGATCCAAATGGACAATGCTAATAGCTTAACACACATTGTATAAACAATAAGCAGATAAACACATTCATTCAGTTATCATAACAACAAGTATTAAACGTTAGATCTAAACCATAATGTTCTACAAAGCAGCATTGAAGATATGACGGATCCAACATCTCGTAACTACAAATGTTGCTTCAATATATCAAATGAGATACACAAAAAAGATAGTACCGATGTTCTACTTTGAGGAGTTGGAGGAAGACCAAGAGGAATGTAAAACTATCTACCAAAAAAAGAGGAATGTAAAACCAAGTGAGGAAGAGAAAATAAGGCTAATGTTGTGTATATATAGATATACATACATCTCTAGATTTAGAGAAAGAGAAAATAGACGAATGACTCGCTCTATTTTCTTCATGATTTATTTCTTTTCATTAAATAGTAAATTACTAACTAAAAGAATCAATCCATTCATATCTTAAGCAATTATTATTTTCTTATATAAATGTACATCAATCATTTTCATTTTCGTCCCTTTTTTCTTTTCAAAAAATTCAGGTTCTACCATAGTTCTATCCTATTATAGGTGAGAGATATGGGACCTAATAATGGTGTCCTATTAGAACTTGACACTTAGCTTTGCCCCATTATATACCATATCCATGAAATACCCTTAATATGATACTTAAAACGTTACATCTATCTCAGTCTTATATTTCGTGTATACAGTGTCTAATCACTCACATAAATATATGATGTCCTACTACGTTAAAACTTGAAGTAAAAAAAACATTATTAATATCCATATGTGAGCCACAAAAAGTAAAGGATTTGGAATGTGGCTCATTACGTTGCCGCTGATATAGTCTTTCGGAGTCCGAGAATGTGGCTCCATCACGATAATTCTGCGATTATGGCTGCCATAGTTTACAGCCACAAGCATGTCCTTGACTAGAGGGACTTTACATAATAATTAAACATGCCTTATTTACACCTCTGGTTCTCGTTCTCTATATTTGTAGAAAGGAAAAAAGTTAGCTACAGTACCCTAGGTACGGTAGCTGCTGTTCTACATTGAAAATGTGTCATAATTGCCTTTAAATTAATTTTACGGTGGAACGGTTTCAAAAAATTTTAGTGTTTTCCCTTAAGAACACAGTACCTAGAGTACTGTACCTAAGTTTGATCCATGTAAAAATTCTAAAGTTTAACTGTTAACGTCCATAATCATGTTAGTTAAAAAAAATTTTGTTCCCCGAATATCATTCGCGTACAATTACGGAGACTAATCCCTCGAATTGGATATGATCACAAGGACGGTAAAACCCCCTAAAGAGTTTTAATGTCTCACGATCAAGATTCGAACTCAAGACCACTGTTAGTGAAAGAGACCCGTGTTATTTCATTCAGACGCTCATGTTAGATAAATTTAGTTGAGTGAATTGAAAATTTTACAACACATCAAAAAATAAAAAATATAAAAATAAGTAGACAATATCAGAACGAGCCAATTGAAACTTGTCATAAAATTAGACACAAAAAATACATTCAACCCGTTTACCTAACGAAATCGCATGTCGTAGTAACTATAATAATCGGTGTAAAAAACACAACCATGTGGACGTGAGCGACATGAGGATATTAGACCCACTCATTCTTCACTCTTTAAAGAACCAATACTTGAAATGGGTATCAAATAATTGGGATCGAAGTGCTGTAATAATGGGTAATCATCAATGCCAGTGAAAATCTCTTGCTGCCAATTTTGTAAAATATTTGCATCTCAACTTGCCATTTACTATACAATATACGATACATGAACAGGAACCAAAAGAGATCATGGCACATGCCTCACGATTTGTATCATACATTCATACACATAAAGCAGCAATCTCAGGTGAGCTGGCCTCTGGTATGAGGTATCTTTGCTCATAGATTTTGGCTACACAATATGTTTCAACTAATTTCTTAGTTACAAGTTGCACTGAAAAATCATGTTGACAATCAATAACAGCCCACATCCTATTCCATCCTGAGATGCCAAACAGGTTGTATTATGAATTGTCCCTTTTCTCCCCACTAATTAGCAGATCAGATCAGCAACCAAATTTGAACTCATTTCTAAACAAAATGTGGTGTAAGAAGAAATATTATTAGTGTGGCACTCACAATATTGGAAAATTGGAACTAACAAATACACAACACATATTTTTCTTCTCCTTGTTTAGTCCTTTGCTCAATATTGTGAAACTCAAATCAGTGGTTAATGTTGTTAAAGGCATAATTCTAGCATTCATGATGACAATATTGAGCCATAGATTAGAGTTAACTTCAAGTATATCTAAATCTACACTATGAATAAATCACCTTTGCCTGCAGGTGGTTATAATATTTTCTTAATCTAGAAGATTTTGAAGAAACAATGATAATGGCCAACCTATCCCTAGGGGCAGCTCAAGTGGTGAGTTGAGGGATGTTTAGGAGTTGGAGACCAGGAGGTCAGGAGTTCGATCCTTGATCCCCCACTAATAAGGAGTAACTACTAATTTACTAATATGGGCTGATAAAAAAAATGATAATGGCCAACCTTTTTAAAATGGTTAAGTTTAAGAATGAAATGACCTTTGTGGTGCAAAAGTTCGTTGGTTGAGGAATATCGTTGCAGAGGGTGATGCACAAAAGAAAAAGGTAGAGCCCACTAAAGGAAGATAGATTGGGACTAAACAATTGGGCTCCACGCCTAAATCCGGCCATCGGCATTCAACATGATATGATAATCCAAATATCGCAGCCTCATGCCATCACCCTTTAAAAGTTGTTGATAAATTATATTATTCTGAAAAATAAAAATAAAATGGATATTTATCAGAAAAAAATTAAAATAATCTCCATCAAAATATGACCGGGTTATATGTAGAAGTCAAGAACAGAAATGAAAACTGAGCACAGTGACCTATAATTGGTCACAGAGGCAAACGAATTAAACACAAACACAAGCTTTCACTAAAGCTTATCGAAGAACTAGCAGAAAGAGAAATGAGAGAGTTGGCAGAGTTGATTGAGTGAATGAGTAACTGATTTTCATTCATCTAAGATGGTTAGTTATAGAGAAAGCTATTTATACACATTGATCAAGCTAGTAAATTATTAACTACTTCAAACTAACTATCTAACTGTCTAAGCTACTCTAGGTTAGTTATTTAACCATCTAACTGAGTTAATAAATACACTGATGACACCCCCCTCAAGCTGGGGCATACACGTTTAGGAGGCCTAGCTTGGAATAAATGTGATGGAAATTTTGATGGCTTAGAGGTTTGGTGAATGTATCTGCAAGCTGGAATGAAGATGGTACAGGCAGCAACTTGATCAGTCCAGAAATGCACTTCTCTCTGACAATGTGACAATCAAGCTCTAAATGCTTGGTTCTCTCCTGAAAAATAGGATTGGCAACTATGTGCATAATTGATTGGTTATCACAATATAGGAGAGCTGGAGAAATGAATGGTACTTTGAGGTCTTGCAGCAGAAAATTGAGCCATTGTATCTCACAGGTGGTGGCTGCCATGGCTCTATATTCAGCCTCACACGAGCTCTTGGATATGGTGCTTTGTTTCTTTGATTTCCAAGAGATAAGTGAAGAGCCAAGATAGATACAATACCCTATGATGGACCTACGGGTATCTGGACAAGTTGACCAGTCACTATCACTGTAAGCCTTGAGATGGAGAGTGGAACTGCTAGACATGAACAGACTGAGGCCTGGTGAACTCTTAAGATATCTCAATACCCGAATGGCAGCACTGTGATGGGTAGTGGTTGTTTGGCCATGAACTGAGATAGTTGTTGTACATATCAGGCCTAGTTGTGGTCAAGTACAACAACCTACCAACTAGTCTTCTATAGCCAGAGATGTCTTCAAGTGGCTCGCCATCAGTTTGGCTCAAATGAACCTTGCAATTCATGGGTGTAGCAGCTGGTTTGCAACCAAGAAAGCCTGCATCTGAGATCAATTCGAGAGCATATTTCCTTTGGTTCACAGTAATTCCAGCTTTGCTTCTAGCAACCTCCAGTCCTAGAAAAAAATTTCAAGTCATCCAAATCCTTGATTTTAAACTTGTCATCAAGTGCAGCCTTGATTTGGGTGATCTCAGTAGCATCATTTCTAGTGAGAATCACAACATCAACATAGACCAAAAGAGCTGTGAATGAGTGTGCAGAGGTCTTAACAAAGGGAGAGTAGTCACTTCTGGACTGAGAGTAACCGGATCCAATCAAGAATGAAGACAGCTTGGCAAACCATTGCCTACTCGCCTGTTTAAGTCCATAGAGGGACTTTTGTAACTTGCAAACTTGGCCAGAGTGAGCAGCAGAGAGTCCAGGTGGCAGGGTCATATATACATCTTCCATCAAATCTCCATGCAAAAATTCATTGTTCACATCAAGTTGCTTAAGGAGCCAACCATTTATGGATGCTATGGATAGGACCAGTTTCACTGTAGTCATTTTGGCTACTGGAGAAAAGGTATCTAGATAGTTTATCCCCTCGGTTTGAGTGTAGCCCTTCGCCACTAAGAGAGCTTTGTACCTCTCTATTGAGCCATCTGCCCTATGCTTGATTTTGAACACCCATTTGCAACCGACTGGTGTCTTATCCTTGGGAAGATCAGTTAAGAGCCAGGTTTCATTTGCTGCTAAAGCTTGTAGCTCAGCTTGGATGGCTTGTTTCCAGCAATCTTGTTTGATGGCTTGAGTGTAACTAGTTGGCTCAACCTCGGCAGAAACAGAAAAGACAGCAGATTTGTAAGAGGGTGAAAGATAATTATAAGACAAGTGTGACTGAATAGGATAGGAGACATGTGGGAATGATGTGGCATCAGCTGTAGTGCAATCTGCTGCAAGGTTGCAGTGATATTCTTGCAGGTATGAAGGTGCCTGCCTCTGTCTAGTAGATTTTCTAATTGGTTGAGATGGTGGTGATGGGGGTGAGGGTGGAGAATCTGAACTGTGATGTGCAGGTTGGCTATCAATTGGTGAATTTGGTGGAGAAGGAATATGTGAGGGAGACTCAGGTTGAATCAACAAGCTATCATTATAGACATTTGGGTTAATGTTCTGAGGAGCAGGGAAGGGACAAGTGAATGATGTTGGTGAATTTTGGACAGAATTATGGATTTGAACAAAGGGAAAAACTGACTCATAAAGGACACATTTCTAGAAATAAATAACTCTATGGTGTGCTGATTTAAAAGGATATAGCCTTTTGTTCCTGCTTTGTAGCCTAAAAAGACGCACTTGCATGCTCTTGCATCAAGTTTGGTGGAAGAACCTGCAGGAATGTTTCCAAAAGACAAACATCCAAAGACTTTCAAGTGGTTGAGATCAGGGACATTACCATAAAGTTTTTCATGAGGTGAGTGTTTCTTTAGAAGAGGTGTGGGTAAGAGATTGATAATGTGGACAGCATGCACAATGGCATATGTCCAATAGACTTTAGGAAGATGACTTTGTAACATGAGAGCTCTAGCTACATTTAGAATGTGTTGGTGCTTCCTCTCAACAATCCCATTTTGTTGGGGGGTATAGGTGCAAGTAGTTTGATGGATTATTCCATTGGACATGTAATAGTCCCTCATAAGAAATTCGGGGCCATTATCACTTCTTATGGTTTTAATTTTACAGTCAAATTGTCTTTCAATCATTGTGACAAAGTTTTGTAATAGTTGAGAGGCTTCACTCTTTGCTTTCATTAAGAAAATCCAAGTGAACCTAGAAAAGTCATCCATTATGCTTAGGAAGTACCTATGTCCATGGACGGAAATGATGGAAAATGGCCCCCATATATCAACATGAATCAACTCAAAAGGTTTGACAAATTTTGAACTACTAACAGAAAAGGGGAGTTTCTTTTGCTTTGATAAATGACAAACATCACAAATATATTCTTTATCCACATTAACAGAAGGAACAAAGGAATGAATAGTTTGTATACAATCATTTGAGTCATGAGCCAAACGAAAATGCCGTAGGCTAGACTGTGAGACCACAGTAGCATTTATTGACACAAAATTAGAAAAACGTCCATATAACCCTCACTCTACCAACACCCCCTGGATACAAAAGAATGAAGTCAAAAAAATTATAGGGTAAATGAAGTCAAAGAAGGTTATATGAAAAATGAGGTATATGTAATACATCATGCAATGCAAAATTCTTAGAAAAGGTAATGCTACTTGAATGACAAGCAAGAACTTCATTTCCATTAGGGAGTTTTACCCTAATTGGCTTTATTTTACGGAAGGATGAATAAAATGAAAGATTATAGCAAACGTGGTCAGTTGCACCACTGTCCAATATCCAAGAGCTAGGGGAAACAATAAAGGGTTACCTGAATCATGAGGAGAAGGGTGTGCACATGATGTTGATGACATTATAGTGCTAATTTGGTTAGTTGAAGGTGAAGGCAACTGTTTCTGAGATTGCTATAACAAGTTCATCAAGCCTTGGTTGCTCAGCGATCAAATCGAATCCTGATCTGTCCTGATCTACTTTCTGGTTAATACCACTAATCTCTTCATTGCTGTCAGCATCACTGCTTTCAGCTGCAACTAAGTTAATTCTTCCTTGATTCCGGAATTGAAAATTAGGAGGGAAGCCATGCTTCATATAACAGGTATCAACAGTATGTCCTTTTTTACCACAATATGTGCAGACCTTTCCACTGTTAGGGCCTCTACCACCCTGGTTGTTGCCAAAGTTTCCAGAACCTCTACCATTTCCACGACCATAGCCATAGCTATTGTCTCTTCCTAGTGCTGCAATCATCTTTGGTTCAACAATTTCAACAACCAACTGTCTTTCATGTTGCACTATCATTGAGAATACTTCATCAAGTGGAGGAAGGGGCTTCATTAACATAATTTGTGACTTTACTGCTCCATAGGGTTCATTTAACCCTTTCAAGAACCTTATCACACGATCCTGAGTTTCATACTTTTCAACATTTACTAACACATCACAAGAACACTTCAATTCACATGTACACACTGGTAAAGGTATGTAATCATCTAGTTCATCCCAAAGAATCTCTAATTCTGTGAAAAAATCGGTTACACTTAGCTCACCTTGCTTGAGGGAGATTATTTAATCTTCTATATCAGAAATGCAGAAGAGATCCCCTTGAGAAAATCTTGCTCCTTCCAGACATTGCTTGCTGCAGCATTGTGGAGTATGCTCTTTGCAATTGACTCAGACACTGAGCACATGATTGGTGAGCCGCCAAACTCACTCAAATTACAGAACAAATCCCTACTAGCTTGTAGTATAAGGAATGACTCAGATCGTCTCTCAAAAGACCACGAGTGCTATTCAATCATATCAAGACTCAACACAAAAATGGGGGAGGGGTTGTGATTTTAGATTGCAAAATAAAAATTTAGACTAAGAAATCAAGTGAGAAATCAACCAATCCAAGACACTTAACCAGAATTCCAATTTTGGCTATCATAGACCACGGAATACTCAAACTGAATCCAAGTAATGGTTAATTCAATTTCAACCGAGATCTCTGCATCGGAATTGAGGTTCACTACTAGATAATCATCTAAGATTTAACTGACAAACGATTTTACAAATCTGTAAAATCAGTGCAAGTTTAAATGCAAGAACCAATTAACCTTAAACCACAAATCTGTGGTTTAATTTACTTCAACTCAGAGAATGAGATATTGAATTATCAATCAATATCACATTCCTAATTCATAATTTCGAATACACAAACAGTAATCACCATTCATGCATCACGAATTCTGATTAGTAAGGAGAAGAGAAGATAAAAACTACTTGAATTCAAAATGAAAATTGAAGTACAAAAGTCTCAAGCCAAACGAAATTCCTTCAAGAACCTTGGATTGATTTCAGAATTAGCCTTCCATGGCTACAATCCAAGGAGGCTTGAGGAAGAGAAAATAAAAATACGAAAACGATAACAAACAACTTAATTAAGCAGCAGAAAACTAAAGGAACCACCAGTCTCCTATTCTGGCTCCTATTTATATAAATTCTCTCAAGACCTCCTCTCAATATCTGAATGCTCCTTCCATTAACTTCAACCTCTGCCTCTTAGCTTTCCAAAGCCACTTAATTTTCTTAATTACGAATTAAGATGAGAGAGTTATGTCCACATTCAACTCATAGGGCAGCTGAAACAACCTCTGACTTCACATGGATTGCATCCCCTCAAAACGACTCTGTTTGGAACAATGGTCTTCATGAGAGTTAAATCTCTGTGTTTGATATTTCATTTGCCACCGGTTTCAGTTCCAAACGACATCTACAGCCCAAGTTATGGCCCAATCTTCATGACCAGTTCAGGTTCCAGCGACAGCAATTATGTTCTGACTTCAAGGCCCAATGTGACCCACTATAAATCCAATTCAGCATCTGAGTTCTTCATGAAAGTTGTTGGGATTCCTTTTAGATTTCCTAAAATATAAAGTTCATAATTTTTAGATGCCCGGAACTCAAGATATGGCTAAAATACAGAGTCAACGTCTATAATCATGAATTAGTGAAAATTTGCAATAAAGCCCAATGAGGCCCAAACTCATAAATCATTGCTAGACTAAATCAATTATGCACATTTAGCTTGTAAAAAGTACTAAAAATGAGGGATCTTCAATGCATGCAAATAATGTTTATCACATTCCCCCACACTTAGCTCTTGCACGTCCCGGGCAAACTTGAAATTGAAACACAACACCAAGAACAAAACACAAAACCTAAAAACTCTACAAGACTCAATTTCCAAAGATATTCAAGAAGGCAAAAGTCCATGAGCAAGGTAACCATCAAAGCCAAGAGATCACAACATCAATGAAATTACATTTCCTTTCATCTCAAATTAATAAGGTAACTTTAATTGGAAAGCATAGATCAAGAATGGTAGATCATCACACAAGATACACTCTCAATCCATCAAGTGTTTAGAAGGTAAAGATTTCACTCAAATCAACTCATGAAAATTGCACTACCATAAGCTTGCTCATATTCTACTTCTCCACTATTAAAATCACATGCACACACAAATCAAGAGGACTTTATCAAGGTTGCAATGAGGTCAAAAGCAAAGGAAATGATATGGCAAGTTAAGAACCAAAGAGAGTAAAAGAGCATTGGAGAAGGACTCAATTAGCAAAAGGTGAAAATTTACCCAAAAAATTCACAAAAATGCGCAATCTTTCACATTTTCCTTTATTGATCTTCACAACCGTGTGACTATATTCTTGTTTGTTTCTTTTTCTTCTCTTTTTTTTTAACTGCGTAATATATTTTTCTATTTTTTTAGCACCCAATTTCACCAAATACCAGCATTTCACCCCCCCCCCCCCCCCCCCCCAACCCCCACCCCCACTTGGACCATTGCTTGTCCGCAAGAAATAAGAATGCCTCCAAAGAAACAATGCTCTCTCACTCGCTTAGGTTGGGTCAAAACATGGTTTTTCACTTAAGGCAAGAAATGAGCTAAAAACAATGAGTAGACAATTAGGCTCAAGGGGGCTAATCAAGGGGAAAATTATGCAAGGTAGGCTTATTTGGCCAAAGTGGCTAAGCAAGAAGAATGCATCAATCATGTCCATGTATGCAAGCAGAGATATAGCTTCAAAAAGAAATAAAGCAAGTTCTAGAGTAACAAAATTAATGAGTGACAACCACACAGGAAAGGAAAAAAAATGGTGCAAACACATAAACCATTCAACAATAGGCTCAAAATCTCACAAGGCATGGATGAATCTACCAAACTCAAACCAGCAAACCAAAAACCATAACGAAACCTGTGATTATGATGAAAGACAATAAATTCCACACATGCTATGACACTTAACTTTAAAATGAAACTCACAACTTTCACACATCTTACACATCAATGGAAACAACTTTAAAACACAATAACAGAAAAAATACAAAAACAAAATAAAATGCAGAAACAGTAAAAACAGAAAACAGTAAAAAGGAAAAGAGTGGAAAGAGGTGCCCTCATGGTGGATATATAGCATCTAGCAAGGCCACCTCCTCCATGGTGGACTCTGGCACGTTCTCATAAAAGTGCTTGAGCCGATGCCCATTAACCTTGAAAATCCGCTTTGTTATCACATCCTGAAGTTCAACTGCACCATAAGGAAAAACATTAGTAACAACAAAGGGACCTCCCACCCAGACCTCAATTTACCAGGCATCAACTTAAGTCGGGAATTAAACAACAAGACTTTTTGGCCGACCACAAATTCTTTTCGCGTAAGCATCCTATCATGGAAAACTTTGGTCTTCTCCTTATAGAGGCGAGAGCTCTCATAGGCCTCCAATCGGATCTCTTCCAATTCCTGTAAGTGGAGCTTCCTTTCCACACCCGCCTGGTGTAAGTCCATATTGCACTGCTTAACCGCCCAGAATGCTCTATGCTCAATCGCCACTGGTAGGTGGCATGCCTTCCCAAACACAATCCGATATGGGGACATCCCAATCGGAGTCTTGTAGGCGGTCCTATAAGCCTATAAAGCATCTTCAAGCCTCAAACTCCAATCCTTCCTGTTAGGTTGGACTGTCTTCTCAAGGATATGCTTGATCTCGCGGTTGGAAACCTCGGCTTGTCCATTGGTCTGGGGGTGGTAAGGTGTAGACACCTTGTGCAATACTCCATACTTCCTCATCAAAGCCTCCATGCTCCGGTTGCAGAAGTGTGAACCCTGATCACTGATGATGACCCTCGGGATTCCAAACCTGCATAAAATATGTGATCAAACAAAATCCACAACAACTTTGGAATCATCAGTCCGAGTGACTTTTGCCTCCACCCATTTAGATACATAATCAACAGCCAGCAATATGTAAACAAAACCAAAAGAAACAGGAAAAGGTCCCATGAAATCAATACCCCATACGTCGAATATCTCACAAAACAGCAAAGGCTGCTGGGGCATCTCATTCCTGCGAGAAATGTTTCCTGTTCTCTGACACTGTTGTGGGCCAATATAATCCAGAATCTAGCACCTTCCTAGCTGTACGTTGGGGACCGAAATGCCCACCACATGCTAATGAATGACAAAAACTAAGAACAGAATGAAACTCATGATTAGGCACACAGCTCCTAATAACCTGATCACTACAAAATCTCCACAGATAAGGATCATCCCACACATAATACTTAGACTCACTTTTCAGCTTATATCGAGCCTTAGTGGGCCCGCGCGAACCAAGGAGAGGGGCCTTATCCCAAAGCATCCATCTAATTAGTGATCGTGCACTAGGGTTCTCCCCCCCCCTCACTCAGAAACTCAAGCTCCACTATTAGTGTAGCTTCTTTAAAAGGAACTTTAGAGCTGCATGATCAGAAAATACAACAACTTTAGAGCCAATCAAATACGATCTAAACTTATCTAAAACAAAAACAATTGCTAAAAGCTCTTTCTCAGTGGTTGTGTAATTGGCTTGAGCAGCGTCCAAAGTCCTGGAAGCATAATAAATCACATGAGATGCTCTCCCCACTCTTTGTGCTAAAACTGCTCCCACAGTATAATTAGAAGCGTCACACATCAGCTCAAATGGAAGGGTCCAATCCGGTGACTGAATAATGGGTGTGCTTGTCAAAGTTTGCTTCAGATGGTCGAATGCTGCCTTGCATTTCTCATCAAAAACAAAATCCACATCTTTTTGCAGCAAGTGGGATAGAGGAAGGGCTATTTTGCTAAAATTTGCAATGAAACGCCTGTAGAAACCTGCATGACCAAGAAATGAATGCACCTCCCGCACGCATGTGGGGTAAGATAAACAGGTAATAACATCTATCTTAGCAGGGTCTACTTCAATACCCTTACTAGATACTACATGGCCTAATACTATACCTTGTTCTACCATGAAATGACATTTCTCAAAATTAAGAACAAGGTTAGTCTCAATGCACCTATGCAGCACCCTAGACAAGTTATGCAAACATGAATCAAAAGAAGAACCATACACAGTAAAGTCATCCATAAATACCTCCATGCACTCCTCTAAAAAATCAGAAAATATGCTCACCATGCACCGCTGGAAGGTACCAGGGGCATTGCAGAGGCCGAAAGGCATGCGTCTGTAGGCAAAGGTGCCGAAGGGATAGGTAAATGTGGTCTTCTCTTGATCTTCTGGGGCAATATGAATCTTGAAGTAGCCAGTGTAGCCATCCAGAAAGCAATAATGGGACTTACCAGCCAGCCGCTCCAACATCTGATCAATGAATGGAAAGGGGTAATGGTCCTTCCGAGTGGCTTGGTTGAGGCATCTGTAGTCAATGCAAACTCTCCAGCTATTCTGTACTCGAGTCGGAATAAGCTCATTCTTATGATTTTTCACTACTGTCACTCCAGATTTCTTGGGAACTACTTGCACTGGGCTCACCCACTTGCTGTTAGATATAGGGTAGATGATACCAGCCTGCAGTAGCTTGGTCACCTCTTTCTTCACCACATCTAGAATGAGAGTATTTAGCCTCCTCTGGGGTTGCCTCACTGGTTTAGCTTCATCTTCAAGTAGTATCCGATGCATGCAGGTGGAAGGGCTTATACCAGGAATGTCTGCAAGTGTCCATCCTATTGCTCTCTGATTCTCCCTCAGAATCCCCAACAGCTTCTTCTCCTGTTCAGCAAGGAGGTTCTTGGCCACAATCACCGGAAGCTGCTCGTGATCTACTAAGTAGGCATACTTCATATGTGCAGGCAGTGGTTTTAGCTCCAATTTGGGTGGTTGCACTGTAGAGGGAAGTAATCTGGTGGGCTGCACATCTTCTGCAGATTTAAGCTGTGCAAAATCAGAATTTCCTGCATAATCTGCACCAGTTTTACCAGTTATGAAAACAGAATCATCAATACTTAAGAATGTAGCAATTTCATTACATGCGTCACATAAAACAGTTCCACCACAACCAGTGCAGCATACAAAATCAGATAAATCAGTAAAACCATCAAAATCAATAAAATCCACAGCACATAGTTCATCACATGCAGCATCAATTAATTCGGTAAGGATATCAATATGAAAAACAGAATGCTCTTCCATGGGATGCTTCATAGCATCAAAAATGTTAAATTGCACAATTGAGTCTCCAAACTCCATGGAAAGAGTTCCTGCATGCACATCAATCTTGGCCCGAGCTGTCTTAAGGAAATGTCTTCCTAGAATGAGTGGGGCCTTGCTGGTTAGGGACTCGCCCTCCATCTCCAAGATGTAGAAGTCTGCAGGAAAGATCAGCTCATCCACTCGTACTAACACATCCTCAATCAGTCCAACTGGATATGCATTGCTCCTGTTTGCCAATTGAATCACCACACCTGTAGAATGCAAAGGTCCAAGTCCAAGAGAATTGAAAACAGACATAGGCATTACATTAATTGAAGCACCTAAGTCTAGCATGGCATTCTCAAATCTAGAATTTCCTATTATGCATGGAATTGTAAAAGTCCCTGGATCTTTGCATTTCTGAGGCATAGGTCGAATGAGAGCCGAAATGTTGCGACTCATGCTAATTCGTTCATTTCCTTTCAGCCTCCTCTTGTGGGTGCAGAATTCCTTCAGAAACTTGGCATATTTAGGAATTTGTTTGATTGCATCCAACAATGGAATGTTGACTTCCACCTTCCAAAAGGTCTCTAAAAGTTCCTTATCTTTCTCAACTTCATCTGCCTTCTTGGATACGACTGCTCGATGTGGGAATGGGAGTGGAATTGCACAATCTGACTTCTGCTGCATTGTGACATGATCTGCAGATTTGGAATTTTCTGCTGCAGAGTTGGATTGATGATTTTCTGCAGAATCTTGTGCTACTTCTTTGAAGTCTGCAGAATTCGAATTTGCTACTCCTTCATCTGAATTTTCTGCAGAATTATGCTTCCTTGACTTGCATAGTGGTTGGGGGTCAGTTGCCACAATCTTTCCAGTTCTCAGCATAATGGCACTTACATTACCTTTTGGATTAGGAATGGTCTGCGCAGGAAGTTGGCCACTGCCTTGGCTTTGTAGCTGATTCATGGAGGAAACTAGTTGCCCAATTTGAGTCTCCAAATTATGAATTGTAGCTTCTGTTCTCTGCTAGAATTGGAGATTGTTGGTGGCCATTTGCTTCACTAGATTTTCAAATGAAAGGTCAGATTTTGGTGCTGCAGTAGCTTGATTTTGCATTGGCTGCTGTTGGAATGGCCTACTTGGTCCAGCTTGAGTTTGAAACTGGTTTTGCCTTATTGGATGCTGCTGGAATGGTTGCCTATACTGTTGTTGTTGAGGTTGCTGTTGTGCATTACCACATCTCAAGTTGGGGTGGTCTCTCCATCCAGGATTATAGGTGTTGGAAAAGGGATCATACCTTTCTTCTTTCTTTGAAACTGAGGCTTACCAGGAAACACACCTGCTGCAGCTACAAACTGGTCTTGGAGTGCAACATTGTCTTCTTGCAAAGTGGGACACGAATATGTGAAATGAGATGAATTGGAGCATATGCTGCAGACTCTTGCATTGGTCTGCATAGATGTAGGTTGTTGTCCCATAGCCATTTGCCTCACCAAGGAAGTCAGCTCATCAAGTCTATGCTCCATTCTTTGTTGATCAGCAGTTGAAACTTGGACCTCATTGACTCCTCTGGTGGAACTCATCATTCTGGTGCCAAAATGTTGAGAGTTGGCAGTCATGTTGGTAATTAAATCTCTTACAGCAGATGGGGTTTTATCAACTAAAGCACCACCACTAGCAGCATCAACCATGCTCCTCTCCATAGACATCAACCCCTCATAAAAATATTGGATCAACAGCTGGTCACTAATCTGGTGATGAGGGCAGCTTGCACACAATTTATTGAACCTCTCCCAATACTCATGCAAAGTTTCATCACCATTCTGCCTAATCCCACAAATGTCTTTTCGGATTGCAGCAGCTCTAGATGCAGGGAAGAACTTCTCCAGAAACAGCATTTTCATGTCATTCCAGCATGCTATGGAGGCTGGTTGAAGGTAGTAAAGCCAATCCTTGGATGCACCATCCAATGAGAAAGGAAATGCCCTAAGCTTGATGTGATCTTCAGGAACAACATGTGGTCTCATGGTGGAACAAACCACATGAAACTCTTTTAAATGCTTATGTGGATCTTCACCTGCTAAACCATGAAACTTAGGCAAAAGGTGTATTAATCCAGATTTTAATTCAAAATCAACCTCAAGAGTAGGATATTGGATACATAATGGTTGGTAGTTCACATCAGGTGCAACAAGTTCTTTCAGAGTTCTATTGTTAGCCATGTTAGCACAATTATCAGTTAGATCAGAAACAACAGAATTATCAAATTGATCAAGTAATCTCCTCTGAGTCCTATTCAACCGATGCAAGGTCCTTTCAATCTCAGGGTCGTATGCAACTAAATCAACAGGCTGGGACCTAGTCATACACACATATAGGCCAGGAGAGCAAGAACCATCTCAAAACACTACAAGTACAAATGCTAAAAAGACACAGAAATTGGAAAATCGTACCAAATAAATTTTAAAAAATATAAGATCACCACATAAAAACTCTAAAAAGTCAGCAAAGCAAATACAAATTTTTTTGGAATTTTTAAAAATGGTAAAATACTTAAAAAAATAGAAAAGTGGCCTAAACGATGGAATTTTGGCTCCGGAGGTCCTATGTCTCGAAGTACTCCGTACTATGGGGAGTTCTATTTCCTGATTTTTTTTGGATTTTCTGGGAAAATTTGAGAGCAATCGGAGCACAAAAATTCTGACAGCAAAATATTACCAAAATGCCACTGGTTTCACTACAAACAACAATTCAGTGGATAAACAGGTTAGAAATTAATATAAACACTTTCTAATATGATTGAATACTCAAAATGGTCCCCGGCAACGGCGCCAAAATTTGGTGAGCCGCCGAACTCACTCAAATTACGGAACAAATCCCTACTAGCTTGTAGTATAAGGAATGACTCAGATCGTCTCTCAAAAGACCATGAGTGCTATTCAATCATATCAAGACTCAACACAAAAATTGGGGGGGGGGGGGGGGGGGGGGGGGGGGTTGTGATTCTAGATTGCAAAAGATAAATTTAGACTAAGAGAAATCAAGTGAGAAATCAACCAATCCAAGACACTTAACCAGAATTCCGATTTTGGCTATCATAGACAACAGAATACTCAAACTGAATCCAAGTAATGGTTAATTCAATTCCAACCGAGATCTCTGCATCGGAATTGAGGTTCACTACTAGATAATCATCTAGGATTTAACTGACAAACGATTTTACAAATCTGTAAAATTAGTGCAAGTTTAAATGCAAGAACCAATTAACCTTAAACCACAAATCTGTAGTTTAAGAGAGGTGGGGGGGGGGGGGGGGGGGGGGGTTGTGATTCTAGATTGCAAAAGATAAATTTAGACTAAGAGAAATCAAGCGAGAAATCAACCAATCCAAGACACTTAACCAGAATTCCGATTTTGGCTATCATAGACCACAGAATACTCAAACTGAATCCAAGTAATGGTTAATTCAATTTCAACCGAGATCTCTGCATCAGAATTGAGGTTCACTACTAGATAATCATCTAGGATTTAACTGACAAATGATTTTACAAATCTGTAAAATCAGTGCAAGTTTAAATGTAAGAACCAATTAACCTTAAACCACAAATCTGTAGTTTAAGTTACTTCAACTCAGAGAATGAGATATTGAATTATCAATCAATATCACATTCCTAATTCATAATTTCGAATACACAAACAGTAATCACCATTCATGCATCACGAATTCTGATTAGTAAGGAGAAGAGAAGATAAAAACTACTTGAATTCAAAATGAAAGTTGAAGTACAAAAGTCTCAAGCCAAACGAAATTCCTTCAAGCACCTTGGATTGATTTCAGAATTAGCCTTCCATGGCTACAGTCCAAGGAGCCTTTAAGGAAGAGAAAATAAAAATACGAAAACAATAACAAACAACTTAATTAAGCAGCAGAAAACTAAAGGAACCACCAGTCTCCTATTCTGGCTCCTATTTATACAAATTCTCTCAAGACCTCCTCTAAATATCTGAATGCTCCTTCCATTAACTTCAACCTCTGCCTCTTAGCTTTCCAAAGCCACTTAATTTGCTTAATTACGAATTAAGATGAGAGAGTTATGTCCACATTCAACTCATAGGGCAGCTGAAACGACCTCTGACTTCACATGGATTGCATCCCCTCAAAACGACTCTGTTTGGAACAATTGTCTTCATGAGAGTTAAAGCTCTGTGTTTGATCTTTCATTTGCCACCGGTTTTAGTTCCAAAATACATCTACAGCCCAAGTTATGGCCCAATCTTCATGACCAGTTCAGGTTCCAGCGACAGCAATTATGTTCTGACTTCAAGGCCCAATTTGACCCACTATACATCCAATTCAGCATCTGAGTTCTTCATGAAAGTTGTTGGGCTTCCTTTTAGCTTTCCTACAATATAAAGTTCATAATTTTTAGATGCCCATAACTCAAGATATGGCTAAAATACAGAGTCAACGTCTATAATCATGAATTAGTGAAAATTTGCAATAAAGTCCAATGAGGCCCAAACTCATAAATCATTGCTAGACTAAATCAATTATGCATATTTAGCTTGTAAAAAGTACTAAAAATGAGGGATCTTCAATGCATGCAAATAATGTTTATCAATGATCCATCGCACAACTAGATTATTGGCTCTTCTCCAATTGGAGAACATGGAATCGATTTTCGATGGTACAGGGATGGTACCATCGATAAACCCTATCTTATTCTTCGAGATCAAGCTCATATCCATGGATCTTTCCCATTGATGATAGTTTTCCTTTGTCAAAACCGGAGAAACAAGAACAATTGAAGTATTTTCACATGGATGAACATAGTAAGGTGAAGAATCATCAATGACATTTCGGAACCTCCATTGGAACCAGAAGAATCAGAACTTTCTCGCGCCATGAAGCACCAACGAAATGTAGTAGAGCTCTGAAGAATCAGAGCTCTGATAACATGTAGAAGTCAAGAACAAGAATGAAAACTGAGCACAGTGACCTACAATTGGTCACAGAGGCAAACGAATTAAACACAAACACAAGCTTTCACTGAAGCTTATCGAAGAACTAGAAAAAAGAGAAATGTGAGAGTTGACAGAGTTGATTGAGTGAATTAGTAGCTGATTTTCATTCATCTAAGATGGTTAGTTACAGAGAAAGCTATTTATACACATTGATCAAGCTAGTAAATTAACTGCTTCTAACTAACTGTCTAACTGTCTAAGCTACTCTAGGTTAGTTATTTAACCATCTAATTGAGTTAATAAATACACTGATGACTTTAAATGAATTTATTTCTTTGAGATTAATATTATAATAACTATTTTTTATTTTTTTATTACTATATTAATTAATAATTTCCTACTGTTAAATATTATTCAAATTTATTTATATTTATATTTATATTTTTCTCTACATATTTTATAAGAGTGTTCTAAAATTTATTTTAATGTTAAATTTAAAGTTATGGAAATAACTATTGTTTCTATACACAACTAATCTCCCATAAATCATTCGATTTAATTATCATGCATTGTTATTGTAAAAAAAATGTCAATAAATCATGAATTGTCACATTGTTAAAAATGTATGTCTATATAATTACACCTCAAAAGTCATACATACGATGATTTGTAATTGATTTATAATGTAAAAAAATATATACTGACAATCTAACAAAGTTTAACTCTATTGAAACTTGAAAGTCACTTTATGTATTTATTTGAATGTGTTGTGTACACATAGGTTTACGCCTAGAATCTTCAACACAATTAATATAGTTAAATGTAATTGGTAATTGATATATCCACCCAAAAAAAAAAATTGATACAATTCTGATACAGTTTCAAAACTTACTCTTAAAAGGATGCGGATCTTCTGTCCCGGGAGCCTGTACCATTCTTTGTCACATCAATAAGGTGTTGACACGTCATTTAAAAAATTTACTAACGCCTCTCATTTAACATTAACGGTGCCGTTAACTTTTTCTTTAACCTATATCTTCAAACAAGTCCCTGCACCTTGACCAAAAGGTAACGAAAGTCCTTGCAATGCTTAAATATTCAATATTCCTTGTGATAGAAGATGAATTTCATTGCAAGTTTGGTCGTGAAATAGCTAATAAAATGCTAACAATAGTGGAAAAGGCAAATGATAATAAGTTGATCTAAGTTTCTAACAGAAAACGAAGCACCATGATTTAGGGAACGAATCAAGCGTGGGAGAAGGGAGATAGAGAAATAAGAGATGACAGGTTTCTGAAAAACGACGATGGCAAAGAGGGAAAAAAGTTGTGCAGGTGGAACACGATTGAGATGAAAAGGACGAGAGTCGTGAGACAAACAATGAGAACAGAGCTCTGGACGTTACAACAGTGAGCCCAGATTCCAACAAAGAGATAATAATCGGATTTAAATTCCTCATAATCTTCATAACACAAACTAGAAGCTAGAAAATACATTGTGCAATGAGAGAGCATGAGAGACATTTTCGTTAGGCGGGGAGGAAGAAGAAGATGTAATTTGTTGCAGTACCGTCAAAGTGTTAAATGAGAGGCATTAACATGAGTAAATTTTTTAAATGGTATGTCAGCACCTTATTGGTGTGACGGAGAATGGTACAGGCTCCCGAGATAGAACATCCGCGTCCCTCTTAAAATTACTCAATTAATCCTAAAATTATATGTACCTTAACATTCTTCTTCAAATTCGAGTCGGTATAGATGGAATCAATTTTGGTGTGAAAATCAAAGTATGAATGAAAGCGATTAAGATAAAGATGAGATGAAGAGCACCACCGGCGTGTTATCGAACCAAGTGACAATCAAATTCTATATGTTTGGTTGCTCACTATAGGCATTATTATATGGAATTTCAATAGTGTTTGAATTGTCACAACAGAAGAGGGGAGGCTAATAATTAAATGTATGAGTCTTCAAGTATTCAATAAATTTAAAGTATCTTAAAAGTGGTATCAGCTAAGATATGATAATTTGCTTCGATAATAGAGCAAGTAGTAAGGACCTACTTCTAGCTACATAGGAAATAAAAAATTACCATCACGATAAAGGTAATAACCGATAGTATGCGTCGATCAATAAAATCATCAACCTGATCGACTTCTAAATAAACACAAAGAATCAAATAATAGTTGACGGAAAAATGAAAAATATGAAGAAAAAAGAGTATTCTTAATATATCGAATAATACAAAAAAATAGTAATGTAGTATATGCAACATGCTTCAGTTATGAATTGACTTAGCTAGTGTTTTGGGCCATGATCTTGGACTCTAGGTCCAATAGGTTGATCACATGCTACGAATTAGGCAACAAACAAGTCGTGCGCCTCTGCCACCTATAACACCCATTTTCTTGATTAGTGTATAAGGAAATGATTAATCATGATTGAAGGCTTAATCAAGTTCCTTAGGTGTTAGTTTGCTTGTGTTTCAAGTTTGAGGAGAATCGGAATTGAAACGGGTTTAGAACGCAAGAAAACACAGACCAAGAGGTTAATTAATCGGTAATTAATTAATTGAGAGTTGGGATATTAAATTAGATCGGGCTTGAGTTTATTGGGAGTAGCCTAAAATAATTAAGAAAAATATCCCAACAGTAGGTTACGTGGGATAATGCGAAATAAAACACTCGGGCGTGCCGAGAGGGCAACATGTGGGAATGACACGTGTCACAATTGGACATGTGTCACTAAGATGAAAGGTTGCATGGATAGGGGCTGCCATCAAGGGACACATGGATTCCACTACCCTTGCATGCATGACACTTGTACTCCATTAAAAATTAAGATAATAATAATATAATTCTAACTAATTAATATAAAAGCAAGTGAATGATGCATGTAGGCCTTTTCCCATCTTCTTCATGCCAGCTAAATTTACAAGATGGAGACAAATGGAAGCTTGGCCAGATTTTGTTATGGCACTTTGAAGCTTGGTTGAGCAGTCACAATTAAATCATCACCATACATTCATCAACCGTCGGATCGTCCTGAAATTTAATATAAAGGTTCAAGACTGGTATTTATTCATATCCAACGGTCCAAATTACAAAATCATTTAAATAGTGGGAGATATTCAGCTCGCAATATGGATCACGACGGTGAGAAACTCAACCCGGATACCACCTAACATGTCAGCATAGAACGACTGACGAGCTGTCGCACACGGGTCAAAAAGCGAGCGGTTTACAAAATTGTAGTAGAGTGCGACAACTCGGGTATCGTCTCACAAGGACTCTTGAATTTTTATTCACCACAAAAATCAGTTTTTTTTTTTTGGGGGGGGGGGGGGGTTGAAATTCAATTGGAATACAGAGCAAAAACAGAGCAATAAAAATAGAGCAATTTAAGGGATTATCAAATAAGCTAAGGACGATTAATCTACTGTTCTCGGTTTCCCAACCATCATCGGTTCATATAAATTCCAAGACCTAAGCAGATTCTAATCCCCTTTCAGTTGTAGCAACAATTAACAAGCGAAATCGCTACTACAAGATATATGTTCCTAATTCCCGAATTAAGCAAACGCGATTCAATATAGGAACATAACATCACCGAAATAAATCAACACAAATTCTATACAATCCTGAATTAAGCAAACAGAAATATATAGCATAGTATTGAAAAGGGAAAAGCAAACAAAACGGGAATTACAGAACCTCAAGTGCGGTGGAAACCGATTACAGTAGACTAATCCCAGAGAATTAGTTCTCCATAAAAACGTAGCACAACCAGAAAATCTGTAACAATAGTGGATAATCAAAAAGTGTCTCCTAATCTGCCCAAAACAGCAATTTATAACTTTCAGGATCTGCACCCTCTCGCGAGGCGAGGAATGGAAGAGTCTTCTTATTACGCCCGTTATGAGTATCAGGGCCTGAGCGTGATGGCTTCTGGTCTTCCGACTCGCGAGGCAAGACACGGTTCGCGAGGCGACACAGAAAGGGTTGCATTTTCTGGCACAGTCAGCCTTCAGGTTCGCGAGGCGAGAATAGGATTCGCGGGGCGATACAGAGAGGATGACATTCTGCTGTTCAGGATGGTCTTCAGGTTCGCGAGGCGAGTAGACTCTCGCGGGGTGAATACTTCCAGGATTGCAATTTCCCCTGTTTCTTCATTCCCTTGACTCTAAGTTAACCTGAAAACAATGAAATGGACATAAGTGCATTATTTGACTCAAAACTGGCTAAATTAACCTAAAACTACTTAAGAGACTCAAAATGTTGCTTGAGGACAATCGAGTCTAATTTGGGTAAAAACGAAATATAATTAGCACAAAACCATGGTCATACTAGCCATAAAACTAGATGAGCCAGAGGCTTATCAAAATACCCCAAACTTAAACTTTGCTTGTCCCCAAGCAAACTAAAACTCAAAAAGACTCAAGACTTGGCAAGCTTAAAGGATTCAATCAACTTTGCACAAATTTCAAGCAATTCATCAAAATAATTTTTCCTTCAATGTCCCCCCTTTCAAACAAAGCAATCCCCACATGCATTTACTTTAAACATTTGAGAACTTCATCATTCAAGCAGTCATTAATTTAAGCAAGGGATCCAAGTTACACACAAAAGGGAGATCACCAAATTCAAACAATTGCCTTCCTCACAAGGGCATTTAGTGTTTCACTCATTCGCTCAATTTTTGTCTAGGCTATCAACATTCAACTCAATTCACATTTCAAGAGCACTTCCCATGAATTTGATTTTCATCTCAAACAAGGTTCCCACGAAAACATGCATGCAACATCAAAAGATCTTTTAAGGCTGTAATGGGGCCTGGCTAAGGGTAGGATATTCGAAGGTACTAGGCTTAAGTCCCTAGGAACTAAGAGAGCATAAGCATTTGATACATATTGAATTCCACTCGAGTTCCTTTTTCCCTTTTTCTTTATGTTTTTGGGCTACTACAGCCTTTTCCTTTAATACACTTTTTTTTTTACATTTTTGTTCTTTTTATTCCCCCTTTTTTTTTTCTCTTTCTTTCTCTTTTTTTTTTCTTTGCCCTTTGGCTCCAACCTTTTTATTATTATTTTTTTCTTTTTCTCACCCCAGAATGACATGTCACATCCTTGTAGCCACCCCAAACTTAGTTTCTTACAAACCTTCTCTTGCTAAGCTTCCATGCTCTCCTAATCCTAAGATCGGGTTCACATGGTCTTTCCAGATTTAGGCTCATAACATAAGGTCATCAAGATCAACAGGCTAATCAGGCTCAATGGGATAACTAGGGAACATGCATTAGGGATGGTTCAATTTAGGCCAAGTGGCTATTTCAAAGAAAATCTGCCTAAATCATCTGATGCAATCACATAAACATGCAAACCAAGAAGAAATTCAAGCAAATTCGGGAAAGTGCAACTTGAAAGTGATTCACACAGTTAAAAACATGTTGGAGGCTCAAACCCTCACCTGGACATTTTTGCAAATTGTTTGACCAAGATTCTATCCTTAGTGTGTGCACCCCTTCACCCCAAACTTATCATAAATCATGCAATCACAACAAAATATCTCAAAGTTCAGTTTTCAATTTTTTCACATGGGGATCACTTTTCAATTTTTATTTATTTTTTTTTCTAGGGGGAATCATCACATAAATCATGCAATCAATCTGTGCCAAATCAATCAAAACCAATCAAGCTCACCGTCACAAGACTCACACAAATTATTCAAGAGCTAAAAGAAAAACAAGACAAAACACAAAACAAAGCTACAATTGGTTCCCTCCCCCACACTTAAAACATACATTGTCCTCAATGAAACAACATAAATATAAAATCAGAGTGAGGGAAAGGAAAGGGTGCTCCTTGATCAAGTGGCAGTGTAGGTGGGAGCTTCCAAGGAGAGCTCCCCAACATTAGCATCCTCAGGCACCGAGCTCTCATGGAATAGCTTCAGCCGCTGCCCGTTAACCTTGAAGGCCTTGTTGCTACCTGCACTTTTAATTTCTACCGCACCATAAGGAAAAACGTTAGTAACAACAAATGGGCCAATCCACTTGGATCTAAGTTTCCCAGCCATCACTTTCAGGCGGGAGTTAAACAGTAAGACCTGTTGGCCCACAGAAAATTATTTCCTAGAAATCATCCTATCATGGAAGTGCTTGGTTTTCTCTTTATAAATCCGGGAGCTTTCATAGGCTTCTAGCCTAAGCTCCTCAAGCTGCTGTAATTGGAGTTTCCTTTCAATACCAACTTTTTTCATTTCCAAATTACAGCACTTGACCGCCCAATACGCACTGTGCTCAACTTCCACAGGGAGATGACATGCCTTACCGAATACAAGACTAAAGGGGGACATCCCTATTGGTGTCTTGAAAGCGGTCCTCTGAGCCCAAAGTGTGTCTTCTAGACGGCGGCTCCAGTCCTTCCTATTCTGCTGCACCACTTTTTCTAAGATCTGCTTGATCTCCCTGTTTGAGATCTCAGCCTGGCCATTGGTTTGGGGATGGTAAGAAGTGGAGACTCTGTGCACAACTCCATACTTCCGTAGTAGAGCTTCCATGGTGCGGTTGCAGAAGTGAGTGCCCTGGTCACTGATGATAGCCCGAGGTATTCCGAACCTGCAAAAAATATTGGACCTAACAAAATTTGCAACAACTTTAGAATCGTTAGTCCTAGTAGGGATAGCTTCCACCCACTTTGAAACATAGTCAACAACCAGTAAAATATAAAGAAAACCAAAATATGCGGGGAAAGGATCCATAAAGTCAATTCCCCACACATCAAACACCTCACAGAAAAGCATGGGCTGCTGAGGCATTTCACTCTTATGAGTGATGGCTGTGCCTGCTGTTTGACACTCCTTACAAGTCCGGTAGACCTCATAAGCATCTCTAAAAATGGTGGGCCAGTAGAACTCAGAATCTAGGACTTTTCTTGCAGTCCTTTGTGGCACAAAGCGTCCCCCTACTTGAGAGGCACGAGAAAAGTGCAAAATAGACTCAATCTCATAGTCGGGGACACACCTCCTAATTACCTGATCACTAACAAACTTCCAAAGGTACGGATCATCCCAATCATAGTACTTGGAATCACTCTTGAGTTTGTGGATCTGTGATCTAGTTGCACCTGCAGGAAAAACACCAGCAACAAGATAGTTAACAATGTCAGCAAACCAAGGAGTTACCCCATGTAGCTGTAGAAGCTGCTCATCAGGAAAGTCATCCTGGATGGGAGAAGGATCCTCATCCCTTGCTATTCTGCTTAAGTGATCAGCTACTAAATTTTCAGCTCCACTCTTGTCTTTTATCTCCACATTAAACTCTTGGAGCAACAGCATCCACCCAATCAATCTCGGCTTCGCTTCTGGTTTCTTCAACAGGTACTTCAGAGCTGCATGGTCAGTGAAAACAATAACCTTGGAACCTAGCAAATATGACCTAAATTTATCAAGAGCATAAACAACAGCTAGAAGTTCCTTTTCAGTGGTGGTGTAATTAGATTGTGCAGCATCTAAAGTCCTAGAAGCATAATGAATGACATGTGCAGCCTTGCCCACCCTTTGTGCCAGGACCGCTCCCACAGCATAGTTAGAAGCATCACACATGAGCTCAAAAGGGAAGGTCCAATCAGGGGGCTGGATGATGGGGGTAGAGGTCAATGCCCTTTTCAAGAAGTCAAATGCCTTCTTGCAGTTGTCATCAAACATGGCATCATTATTCAGCAAGTTAGACAGAGGAAGAGCTATCTTGCTGAAGTCCTTAATGAAGCGCCTGTAGAAACCTGCATGACCAAGAAAAGAACGAATCTCGCGAACGCAAGATGGGTAAGGCAATGTAGAAATCACATCAATTTTAGCAAGATCTACTGAAATACCCTCTTTAGAAATAACATGCCCCAAAACAATCCCCTGTTCAACCATAAAGTGACACTTTTCATAGTTCAAAACAAGGTCAATTTCAATGCATCTTTCTAGAACCAAATTCAGACTATGCAAGCATGCATCAAATGAGGAACCATATACAGTGAAATCATCCACGAACACTTCCATGCAATTTTCAATAAATTCAGTAAAAATGCTAATCATGCATCTCTAGAAAGTGCCAGGAGCATTGCAAAGACCAAATGGCATCCTCATGTAAGCAAACGTGCCGAAGGGGCACGTGAAAGTGGTCTTTTCCTGATCCTATGGTGCAATGTGGATCTGGAAGTAACCGGAAAAGCCATCAAGAAAACAGTAGTGGGATTTACCAGCCAGCCGCTCGAGCATCTGATCGATGAACGGCAAAGGAAAGTGATCCTTTCGAGTGGCCTGGTTCAACCTCCTATAATCAATACGAGACTGCTTGATTATTACGGACTCTAGTGGGGACAAGCTCATTATTATCATTTCTTACCACTGTGAGGCCGGACTTCTTGGGTACAACTTGCACTGGACTCACCCAACTACTATCAGAGATGGGGTATATGATACCCGCATGCAGAATTTTTATCACCTCCTTCTTCACAACATCCATAATCAATGGATTGAGCCGCCTTTGGGGCTGTCTAACTGGTTTAGCCCCATCCTCCAACAGAATTCTATGCATACATCTGGAGGGGCTAATTCCTGGGATGTCAGCCAAGGTCCATCCAATTGCCTTCTTGTGCTTCTTCAAAACCTCCAAGAGCTTAGCTTCATGATCAGAGTCAAGGTTGGAGGAGATTATCACTGGAAGTTTTTCATTCCTCTCCAAGTAAGCATACTTCAGATTCCCAGGAAGTGGCTTGAGCTCTAAGGAGGGTGGCTGCTCAATGGATGGTATATTTGGAGCAGCCCTGATGTCAAGAACTTCAGCTGAACAGACAGCTTCACTCACACTATCACCCGGCAAAGTAGAATCAATCTCAGCACAAGCAGCACAAGGGTTAGTGTTAGTACAGTCAGTACATGAATAAATATCATCAAAGCCAGAAACAAATGGAAAATCAGCAACCAAGTCATCATAGGTGTCATCAATAATTTCAGAGAGCAACTCTATTTGAAAGACAGAGTGCTCTTCCAAGGGATGCTTCATAGCATCGAAGATGTTGAACTTTGAAACAATGTCACCAAACTCCATGGACATGGTTCCATCATCAACATCAATCTTTGTCTTTGCCGTTTTCATGAACGGTCTGCCCAGGATGATTGGTGATCTACTTGAATTTGTTTCCCCTGCCATGTCCAGGATGTAAAAGTCAGCAGGGAAAATCAACGCATCAACTTCACCCAGCACATCTTCTTCCACTCCCATGGGGCGAGCATTGGTCCTGTTGGCCAACTAGATAGTGAGACCCGTATGCTGCAAGGGACCAAGATCAAGGTTGTTGAAAATAGAGGTGGGCATGACATTTATGGAGGCTCCCAAATCCAACATGCAATTGTCGAATTTGTTGTCCCCAATGGTGCATGGAATAGCAAAAGTGCCCGGATCCTTGTACTTCTGTGGCAGTGCCTGAGTGAGGGCTGAAACTGTAACCCTTTCAAGTGCAGGCTTAGGCTAAATGAGGGTTGAAACATTTCGCCCCAAATTGAATCTCTCATTGCCTTTCAACCTCCTCTTGTGTGTGCACAAATCCTTTAGAAACCTTGCATATTTGGGCACCTGCTTAATCACATCTAGGAGCGGAATATTTACCGCCACCTTTCTGAACACATCTAGAATCTCCCTTTCCTTGTCTTCCCCATCAATCTTCTTATTTTTCTGCACTCTTTGTGGGAAGGGGATCGGTGGCACATACACTCTCTCAGTTTCAACAACAACAGAAGGCTCAGGAGTTACCTCAACAGTCCTTCATCTTTTTCAGGGGCTGCCTCTACAACTTTCCCGGATCTCAAAGAAATGGCACTCATATTAGGATCGGGGGCATTGGGATTCACCACTGTTTGTGCAGGTAGTTGGTTTGATCCTTGAGTTTGCTGCATAGTATTCATGGAAGTGGCAAGCTGTCCAATCTGTGTCTGCAAGGAGTGGATGCCAGCATCCGTTCGCTGCTGAAACTGTCCAATCTGTCCAATCTGTGTGTGCAAAGTCTGAATACTAGCATTTGCTTGCTGCTGGAACTGGAGATTTTGTGCATCCATTTGCTTGACCAAGTCTTCTAATGAAGGTCCAAAAGGTGCAGAAGTGGTCCCTTGGGGAGGATTATGTGGTGGTGCCATCGGTTGTTGTTGGGATGAGTTTCCATACCGAAGGTTGGGATGATTCCTCCAGTTGGGGTGGTACTTATTTGTGGAGAGGTCAGGAACGTTGTACCGGTTCTGATTGTTGCCTTGATTACAGAGATTAGCTGCATAAGCTTGCGACAAATCAGTGACTGACACATCCTTCAGAATAGGGCATGCATCTGACAGGTGCTTAGGAGAAGTACAAATGCCACACACACCCTTGCTGGTTGAACCTTATCCATTGCCAACTACTTTACCAAAGAGGTGAGCTCATCAATTCTAGTCTCAAGGGCCTTGTTGGAAGAAGAGCTATGGACCTCATTCACACCCCTTGTCTCAAACGAATTTCTCCTGGTTGTGAACTGCTGGGAGTTTAGTGACATATTTTCAATCAATTGCTTGGCAGCAGCCGGAGTATTATCAACAAGTGATCCCCCACTAGCAGCATCCAAAATATTTCTATCCATCGGTAGTAACCCCTCATAAAAATACTGAATAAGGAGCTACTCGGAAATCTGATGCTGAGGGCAACTGGATACCAACTGCTTGAATCTCTCCCAATACTCAGCCAATGACTCATTGCCTTGTCTGATGCCATATATTTCCTTCCTGATTGATGCAGCTCTGGAGGCAGGAAAGTATCTCTCTAAAAAGACCTTCTTCAAATCGTTCCAGGTGGTAACAGAGTTTTGCTCAAGATAGTACAATCAATCCTTTGCAGCGCCCTGTAGTGAGAACGGGAAGGCTCTTAGCTTGATGTGATCCTCAGTTATTCCCTATGGTCTCAAGGGTGTAGAGCAGACAACCTGGAATTCCTTCAGATGCTTGTGTGGATCCTCACCTGCAAGACCACTAAACCTTGGCAACAAGTGTATTAAACCAGATTTCAATTCAAAGGGAGAAACAACACTAGCATATTCAATACACAAGCCATTATAATTAACATCAGGGGCAGCAAGCTGCCTTAATATCCTTTGGTCACCCATGTTATCAAAAACAGTTTCAGAATTAGAATCACCACTAGTGCTAGCCCGAATTGCTCTACGGCGTGTGTGCAGTGTTCTTTCAATTTCAGGATCAAAATCACACAAGTCAGGGCAAGTAGACCTAGTAGCCAGACTAATTCAAAACAAAAACGAAAAAGAAACAAAAAATGCGAAAATAACAAACAAGAGTCCCCGACAACAGCGCCAATTTTTGACGCGCTGTCGCACACGGGTCAAAAAGCGAGCGGTTTACAAAATTGTAGTACAGCGCGACAACTCGGGTATCGTCTCACAAGGACTCTTGAATTGTTATTCACCACAAAAATCAGTTTGGGGGGGTGTTGAAATTCAATTGGAAAACAGAGCAATAAAAACAGAGCAATTTAAGGGATTATCAAATAAGCTAAGGACGATTAATCTACTGTTCTCGGTTTCCCAACCATCATCGGTTCATACAAATTCCAAGCCCTAAGCAGATTCTAATCCCCTTTCGGTTGTAGCAACAATTAACAAGCGAAATCGCTACTACAAGATATATGTTCCTAATTCCCGAATTAAGCAAACGCGACTCAATATAGGAACATAACATCACCGAAATAAATCAACACAAATTCTATACAATCCTGAATTAAGCAAACAGAAATATATAGCATAGTATTGAAAAGGGAAAAGCAAACAAAACGGGAATTACAGAACCTCAAGTGCGGTAGAAACCGATTACAATAGACTAATCCAAGAGAATTAGTTCTCCATAAAAACGTAGCACAACCAGAAAATCTGTAACAACAGTGGATAATCAAAAAGTGTCTCTTAATCTGCCCAGAACAGCAATTTATAACTTTCAGGATCTGCGCCCTCTCGTGAGGCGAAGAATGGCTCGCGAGGCGAATCTTATGAAGAAATCTGCAACGTTTGGCATTCTCACGAGGCGAAGAATGGCTCGCGAGGCGAGGAATGGAAGAGTCTTCTTATTACGCCCGTTATGAGTATCAGGGCCTGAGCGTGATGGCTTCTGGTCTTCCGGCTCGCGAGGCGAGGCATGGTTCGCGAGGTGACACAGAAAGGGTTGCATTTTCTGGCACAGTCAGCCTTCAGGTTCGTGAGGCGAGAATAGGATTCGCGGGGCGATACAGAGAGGATGACATTCTGCTGTTCAGGATGGTCTTCAGGTTCGCGAGGCGAGTAGAATCTCACGAGGCGAATACTTCCAGGATTGCAATTTCCCCTGTTTCTTCATTCCCTTGACTCTAAGTTAACCTGAAAACAATGAAATGGCCATAAGTGCATTATTTGACTCAAAACTGGCTAAATTAACCTAAAACTACTTAAGGGACTCAAAATGTTGCTTGAGGACAATCGAGTCTAATTTGGGTAAAAACGAAATATAATTAGCACAAAACCATGGTCATATTAGCCATAAAACTAGATGAGCCAGAGGCTTATCAACGACCATCTGATATTCGTTCAACGTTGGATCGGGATGAAACTTTGTGGGAAGGTTTAGGACCGATAGTTCTTCATTGTCACCATCCTTTTTGAAATTAAAGGTCTCTATTTGAAGATATGGAGCTCGTACAGTAACCCAGTTTGGTAGCTTTTCCCTTGGATTCTTGAGCTCACTTTCAAACCCGACTTCACCTAAGTCCAGTCGTTGTTCTCGTAAGTTTTCCCTTCGATTTCGTGTCTTGATTCTTATAGTTTCATTTATTAGAACCTTGTTGTTGATTCTGCTGTTATTTCTACGTTTCCGGTGAATTGTGATACTCATACTTGTAATCGGAACGAAAAATGAAATGATGGATGTGTTGGTACAGATGGTGGCAGATTTGTGGACGTTGCTGGAAAGCGTGACGAGGTTCGTGTCAGTAGCGTGGACGCGTTCGAAAGCTTTACGGGGAAGCGTGTACTGTCAGGTGAGGGGGAAGAAATTTCAATTATCGGGAAAATGGGCATATAATATGAGCATTAACATATATGTGGATTTTCAAACCCCGTTGATTGTTGGTATACGTATTTGAATGACATGCTTAGTTGATTATGTGATGTATAATTAATATTTATTTATTTTTATTATTGATGATATGATGATATGTTCATTATGTGTTGTTGATATATACCGATGTGTGGTGGATTAATCTTGGTGATACTTTGGAGATGATTGATATTTAAATTTAAGTTGATAGCTTACATATGAATTTATGATATGGTGGCGATATTGAGGTGTTAGACGGAAAGGTGGTGTAGAACTTTGTGGTGATGGTTGCATGCTCATATCAAGTTGCTGGTCAACCTTGTGGGTATCCGCAATTGTTGTTGAACGGGTACTAATATAAGGTTGATGGTTGTGATTGACTACAACGACAGTTGGACAGTTGTCACAGGAGGATCGTATGAACAGCTTTCATAGTTGTTTGAGTAGCTGTTATACGAGGTCGAATCATACTTGTGTATATAACTGCTACAGTCGTTTGAGTGGTTATTGCAAAAGGGAGGTGACCGTATCAACCGCAATAACCGTTTGAGTGGTCATTAGGGTGGAGCCGTGTGAACAGTTACTACAGCTGAGCAATTACCACGGCCACTGTTGAGACGCCGGCAAGTGTACCGGGTCGTCGCAAGTAATAAAATAAACACGGTAAGTAATTACCGAGGTCGAACTCAGGGATTGGGCTACCAATTCGACTAATCCGCGGGAAATCCAATACGTTGGGTCAAGTTACAGAAGGTGGTTGAGAGAGAAGATAGGATCGAATTCAAATTAACGAATCTAATAAAATAATTAACTAAAAATCTGAAATTAAAATATCCAAGGTCTCAAATCCACCTACCCAATCATGTATAGTACCCAAGTGATGATGAATTCCTCCCTAAGTTCAATTATGATGTCAACCGGGACCCCCAAATTCTCCTATATCCACTGCCGTGCTCAATAGGACGTATTCGATGATTGGATTAATTACTTACTAGGTCTCATAATCCTAATCTCGAATTTGATTAATTCTTGTTCCCTATAAGGTTTCACTAATCTCCTAAATCCATTGTCGTGCTCATTATTCAATTAGTGATTCCAATCCAAGTTCTAAAACGCGAATCGCCGTTCGGCCTCAAACACGTTTAACTAGTTAATCACGCAAAACATATGATCAACGCATTCAAATCAGAATTGGAAAACATGTATTGAGAGAAGGGGAGAAAATCATACATCACATGAACGCTATACCGCCATGGGCGGCTTCATTGATCCCTCGGACGAGGGGATTAGTTCCTCATGCTCATAGACAAACAATCGGACTTAACCACCATCGTAAAATAAAAAGAAAAGAGAGACGCAGCTCCAAAGAGAAAACAAGGATTCGTAACTACTGATCTAAACTAGTGGAAAACCTCCTTCCCCTTTTTTTGATCTGAAACAGCCTTTAAATAAGGATTCTGTTTCTCGCCCGCTCGCGGGGCGAGCTTACTATCGCGACGCGAATTTTAGTTTTGGCGCGCATTCAAGTTTGGATTTTCGCGAGGCGAGAGTGTGTTCGCGGGGCGAGTCTTACAACTTCAATCTGTCACAGCCGTGACCTTCATCACGGCTAGGCCGTGATGGTCTCCGTCTTCCAAGGTCTTCAAACTCTCGCGGGGCGAGATTCTTTTCGCGGGGCGAGACTTCAATTCTAGGCTGTGATCTTCATCACGGCTAGGCCGTGATGGTCTCTGACTTCCAGGTCTTCATGATTCACGAGGCGAGTATACTGTTCGCGGGGCGAGCCAGAGTGATGACTGTTCCTGCTTTATCTGATGTTCAGGCTCGCGAGGCGAACATCCACTCGCGAGGCGAGCGTCTCCAGAAGTGCTTTTTCCACTGCTTCTTGACTCCTGGAGCTTCACTTATTGACCTGAAAACACCAAAAGCAACCAAAAGCATAATTCTATCCAAAATAAGCTAAAAACTACACAAAAGACGCAAAACGAGTCAAAGTCCAACTTAGGAACAAAACAAGGCAAATTTGGGCGAAAACGAGAGTGAACTCGACTAATTGGCACATAAACCCTAGTTCATCTAGTCATAAAACTAGATAAGCCAGAGGCTTATCAAAACACCCCAAACTTAAACCTTGCTTGTCCCCAAGCAAGCTAAAACTCAAAAACGACTCAAGACTTGGCAAGCCTAAAGGAATCAATCGATTTCGCACAAATTTCATGCAATCAAAACAGTTTTTCTACAATGATCTCCCCCCTACATTAATGTAATCCCCACATTCACTTACTTTAAACAATTGAGAACTTCATCATTCATGCAATCATTAATTCTAAGTTGAGGATCGGAGTCACACACAAAAGGAAGATCACCAATTTCAAACAATTGCCTTCCTCACAAGGGTATGTAAAATTTCACTCATTCGCTCAATTTCGTCTAGGCTATCAACTTTTCACTCAATTTCACATATCAAGAGCACTTCCCATGAATTTGATTTTCATCTCAAAAATAGTTCCCACGAAAACATGCATGCAACATCAGAAGGTCTTTTAAAGGTTGTAATGAGGCCTGGCTCAAGGTAAGATATTCAAAGGATAGAGGCTAAGTCCCTTGGATCAATGAGAGCATGAAACTAATATCACAACAATTGAATTCACTCTCATATTATTCTCTTCCTTGCATTTGGTGGCTACACACCTCTTCCTTTTTATATTTATTTTTCTTTTCCCTTTTTGGCACATGTTCAATGCTTTTTATCACCCTTTTTTTTTTCAAGCCTTCGGCCCTTACTTCCGTTTTTCTTTTTCTCAACTATGATTCATGAACTTGTAGCCACCCCAAACTTAGTTCCACAACAACACTCACAAAGCTAAAATTCCATACTCTCCTAAATCCTAGGATAGGGGAAAATCATGGTTTTTCCGAGTTAATGGCTTGTAATGTAAGGTCATCAAGAACAATAGGCTTCAAGGCTCAATGTGGCTAACTAGGGATCATTCATCAAGGTTGGTTCAATTTATGGCCAAGTAGTTAATTCAAAGAAAATTGCCTAAATCATTTGTTGCAACACATAAACATGCAAACCATGAGGAGATTCAAGCAAATTCGGGAAAGTGCAACCTAAAAGTGATTTACACAGTCAAAAACAAAGTTGGAGGCTCAAATCCTCACCTGGACATTTTGCAAATTGTTTGACCGAGATACGATTCCTAGTGTGTGCACCCCCTCACCCCAAACTTATCATAAATCAAGTAATCACAACAAAATTCTCAAAGTTCAGTTTTTTCAATTTTTCACATGGGGATCAACTTTCTATTTTCAGAACCTAGGGGAAAATCATCGATGGTCAAAATAATTCATGCAATCAATCCATGCTCAATTTAATTAAAATCCAACAAGCTTGCCGACACGACATTCATACAACAACTCTTGATCTTCTCAAATTATTCAAGAGTGACAAACAAAAACAAACACACAAACAAAAATAAAAACAAAAACAAAAATGAGGAGAGGAGAGGATAATCCCTGATCAAGTTTCCATGGTTGCCTCCTCATCCAATTGGTCTCACGGGCTCCTTTCTGTTGCATAGCATCCTGGAAGAACTCCTGCAATTTAAAACCTTAAGTGCATATTCGCGAGGCGAGAGATCACTCGCGAGGCGAATCTGGAAAAACTGTTTCCACACTTTCCAGAATAGCGAGGCGAGTAGTATCTCGCGAGGCGAATATGGAATTCCAACAGATGATGATGCCCACAATAGCGAGGCGAAAGTAGACCTCGCGACGCGAGACAGAAAAGTGAGCAACCCCAGAGATTCAGGGCTTCTGTCTCGCGCGGTCAATGTGGATTCGCGTGGCGAATCAATCTCTTTTTTTATTTTTTTATATAGTAATACGAATGAAAATGACAGAAACTAAAACCAAAGGATACCTAGCTTGGGTTGCCTCCCAAGTAGCGCTTGTTTAACGTCCCGAGCTTGACTTATTAAGAAGCATCCACCTGGATCCCATAGCCTGTGGTACAAGTGCCAAGAGATGCTCATCATGTGAGGTCTTCCACCCGGATCCCATGGTTTGTGAAGTGGCCCTTGCAGCAGCAATACGACTCTATTCATTATTCCACCCAGCCTTTTTGTGAAAACTCCATTGACCTCTATAATTATGAACTCACTTCCTCTCGGGTCAAATGGTGTCTTCACGAGGAAGTGTGCCAGACAAGTGGGAGGGTCTAACTTACCAATGTCCACACATGCATGCAAGCCAACATATTTCTCCAATGCCGCAAAATCAGATTGCTCGGCAAGCATGGTGGAGTCCTCTACCACTTTATCTGCATTTTGATCTCTACCCCCTTGCTCCGGTGCCTTGTCACTTGTCCATTCCTCTTCCTCAGGTTGCTCTTCCTCAACATATGGTGGTTCTTCCTCAACTTCCTGAGAACTAGTTGCATCCCAGTCAGATCCCAACACCCCACTGCTTCTAGTTGTTGTGGCTTCGCATTGGTTCTTAGGGTTGTTCTCGGTATCACCTGGGAGAGTGTCTGGGAGAGGCTCATTTAGTTGCTGTGCAAGCTGGGCAATCTGCATCTCTAGATTCTGAAGTGCCAACCCTGTATGAGTTGCCAACTTGTCAACTTTCATATTCACCTTCTCTGTGTTGATTATCATCTTTTCCATTGCCGCATTCATCTTCTCCAGAGCCAACTCCCAAGGTTGTGGTTGCCAATTCTGTTGAGGTTGTGGTTGCCAGGCTAGACCACCGCCATTATTACTCCAAACGAAATCCGGATGGTCTCTACTCATATAACCCCAATACTGATTCTGACTCTGATAGTTTTCCTGGGGTACGCTGTCATAGAAATTATGGCATGAGTCCACATATTCTTGAGAGGAGTAGAAAGGACAGCTCCAAGTGTCATGGTCTCCATTACAATATTCGCAACCCGGAAGCATTCCCACGTGTACCTCGCATACAAAACAAGGCAAGACCAAGTGGAATCAAAGAAGTAGAGAGAGATAATAAGGAAATAACAGAAAAAGAAAAATAAAAATAAAATCAACTTAACCAATCAATCAAATTTCCTAAAAATCAGGAAAATTGGTTGTGCCAATCCCCGGCAACGGCGCCAAAAACTTGTTGAGACGCCGGCAAGTGTACCGGGTCGTCGCGAGTAATAAAATAAACACGGTAAGTAATTACCGAGGTCGAACTCAGGGATTGGGCTACCAATTCGACTAATCCGCGAGAAATCCGATACGTTGGGTCAAGTTACAGAAGGTCGTTGAGAGAGAAGATAGGATCGAATTCAAATTAACGAATCTAACAAAATAATTAACTAAAAATCTGAAATTAAAATATCCAAGGTCTCAAATCCACCTACCCAATCATGTATAGTACCCAAGTGATGATGAATTCCTCCCTAAGTTCAATTACGATGTCAACCGGGACCTCCAAATTCTCCTATATCCACTGCCGTGCTCAATAGGACGTATTCGACGATTGGATTAATTACTTACTAGGTCTCATAATCCTAATCTCGAATTTGATTAATTCTTGTTCCCTATAAGGTTGCACTAATCTCCTAAATCCACTGTCGTGCTCATTATTCAATTAGTGATTCCAATTCAAGTTCTAAAACGCGAATCGCCGTTCGGCCTCAAACACGTTTAACTAGTTAATCACGCAAAACATATGATCAACGCATTCAAATCAGAATTGGAAAACATGTATTGAGATAAGGGGAGAAAATCATACATCACATGAACGCTATACCGCCATGGGCAAACAATCGGACTTAACCACCATCGTAAAATAAAAAGAAAAGAGAGACGCAGCTCCAAAGAGAAAACAAGGATTCGTAACTACTGATCTAAACTAGTGGAAAACCTCCTTCCCCTTTTTTTGATCTGAAACAGCCTTTAAATAAGGATTCTGTTTCTCGCCCGCTCGCAGGGCGAGCTTACTATCGCGACGCGAATTTTAGTTTTGGCACGCATTCAAGTTTGGATTTTCGCGAGGCGAGGTGTGTTCGCGGGGCGAGTCTTCCAACTTCAATCTGTCACAGCCGTGACCTTCATCACGGCTAGGCCGTGATGGTCTCTGTCTTCCAAGGTCTTCAAACTCTCGCGGGGCGAGACTTCAATTCTAGGCTGTGATCTTCATCACGGCTAACGGCTAGGTCGTGATGGTCTCTGACTTCCAGGTCTTCATGATTCGCGAGGCGAGTATACTGTTCGCGGGGCGAGCCAGAGTGATGACTGTTCCTGCTTTATCTGATGTTCAGGCTCGCGAGGCGAGCATCCACTCGCGAGGCGAGCGTCTCCAGAAGTGCTTTTTCCACTGCTTCTTGACTCCTGGAGCTTCACTTATTGACCTGAAAACACCAAAAGCAACCAAAAGCATAATTCTATCCAAAATAAGCTAAAAACTACACAAAAGACGCAAAACGAGTCAAAGTCCAACTTAGGAACAAAACAAGGCAAACTTGGGCGAAAACGAGAGTGAACTCGACTAATTGGCACATAAACCCTAGTTCATCTAGTCATAAAACTAGATAAGCCAGAGGCTTATCAGTCACCAAGTTGGCGGAACTCATGTTGGAGCAACACGGGTGCCTTCTCAGTGGTGGAGAACTTCTCGAGTTTCTCATAGTTGAAGGGATTCGGGAAGGCAGTGTTTCCTCAGTGTTGGAGGACCTCTGTTGCACTTTCTTGGTAACGCGGGAGACACTAACTCAACTACCCGACTTATGTTGTTGTAGAATTTTCCAATCATGCATGTAGGACCAGTTATGCATTAGAATAAGTTATGATACTAGTTGTTGAGATATCGAGGTTGATTGGTATGACAATGATCTTGGGAGATGGATTGTGTTTGTACATGTTGATAAGTAGTATTTTATGATGTTTCCCATTTATGATGATTATAGTTTCTTACCTCCTGTATATGTATGTTTCTCTGTTTCTATTATGTTGATTCGGTTCGTAACTCAAAGACTGAGATGAGCTTTTAGATAGTGTCGAGACAAGGAGGATGATGAGGATGATAACGTCTCTCACGAGGACTTTTCGAGTTAAAGTTGAGTCTTTTATTAGTTATATCACGGTCAGTGGAGTGTCAGTTTTTGGTTTAAGCCATCGCTTCTGTGAAACTTTGATGATGTATATATTTTTATATATGTTTTATTGTTTAAAATACATGTTGTAAATGTTTTAAATTTCTCTGTAATTTTATTAATGCATCTGCTTACTGTGGCTCCCGAAAGGGGGTATCACATTTAGTGGTATCAGAGCAGTTCGGTTCTAAAATGGACTGTGGGATTATGTCCGATTAGAATCAAGGATTTCGAGATAAAAGATGTTGTTACTGGCCGTGTGTAGTTGGACCTACACCGGGTGTCAACTGTGTTTAGGTAGAGTGTTCGTATCGCGAGTTATCTTTTGTTTCTACATTGAGAGACAATGATAACTGCTTCAATTATTCACAAGATATATACTTCTTATGAATATGAGTCGATGGTTACTTTTACAGGAACCTATGGCTCGTGGAACTTGTAGTAGCAAACGTGGTGCAACCGCGAGGGACAACATTGGGAATGTAGAGCCTCCTAAAACTAATGGAGAAAATGAGTGTGAAGTGATATGGACCATGAGGGATATGGCAATAACTATGTTGCATCAGTCGCAGCAGAATAAGCAGTTAATGCAACAAGTTGGTGTATGTTTAAGTTGTGATAAGTTTAAGTATATGTTTGAATCAGTAAGATCACGTTATCAATAGTTGTATCAGAGTGCGCAGCAGAAGCATACGATGTTGCATATAACCACTGCCAAATTTCGAGGACGAAATTTCTTTTAAGTGGGGTAGTAATGTAACATCCCGTTTTCTCGATTATTGTATGAGGAAAAGATTAATCATGATTGAAGGCTTAAACAAGTTCCTTAGGTGTTAGTTTGCTTGCGTTTCAAGTTTGAGGAGAATCATAATTGAAATGGGTTCAGAACGCAAGAAAACGCTGACCGAGAGGTTAATTAATTGAGAGTTGGGATATTAAATTATGTCGGGATTTATTATATTGGGAGTAGCCTAAAATAATTAAGAAAAATATCCCAACAGTAGGTTACGCGGGATAATGTGAAATAAAACACTCGGGCGTGCCGAGAGGGCAACACGCGGCAACATGTGGGAATGACACGTGTCACAATTGGACATGTGTCGCTAAGATGAAAGGTTGCATGGATAGGGGCTGTCATCAAGGGACACATGGATTCCACTACCCTTGCATGCATGACACCTAAAATGCATGCATGACACTTGTACTCCACTAAAAATAAAGATAATAATATAATTCTAACTAATTAATATAAAAGCAAGTGAATGATGCATGAAGGCCTTTTCCCATGTTCTTTATGGCAGCTTGAGAGAAATTTACAGGGTCGAGACAAATGGAAGCTTGGTCAGCCATGATTATGGCACTTTGAAGCTTGGTTGAAGCAATCTTAATGAAATCATCCCCATACATTCTTCAACCGTCGGATCGTCCTGTAATTTAATATGAAGGTTCAAGACTGATAGTTCTTTATATCCAACGGTCATAATTTCAAATTAATATACATAGTGGAAGATATTCAACTTGCAATATGGATCACGATGGTGAGAAACTCAACCCAGATACCAACTAACCTGTCACCATAGAACAGCCATCTAAGATTTGTTCACCGTTAGATCGGGCTGAAACTTTTTGGGAAGGTTTAGGACCGATATTCATTTTCACCGTTCCTTTTGTAATTAAAGCTCTCTATCTGAAGATATGGAGCTCGTACAATAACCCTATTTGGTAGCTTTTCCCTTGGATTCTGGAGCTCACTTTCAAACCTGACTTCACCTAAGTCCAGCCACTGTTCTCGTAAGTTTTCCCTTCGATTTCATGTCTTTATTCTCATAGTTTCATTAACTAGAACCTTGTTGTTGATTCTGTTGTTATTTCTACGTTTCCGGTGAATTGTGATACACGTACTTGTAATCGGAACGGAAAACAAAATGATGGATGTGTTGGTACGGATGGTGGCAGATTTGTGGACGTTGCTAGAAAGCGTGACGAGGTTAGTGCCAGTAGCGTCGACGCGTTCGAAAGCTTTACGGGGAAGCGTGCACTGTCAGGTGAGGGGGAATAAATTTCAATTATCGAGAAAATGGGCATAGAATATGAACATTAGCATGTGTGGGGATTCTCAAACCCCGTTGATTGTTGGTATACATATTTGAATGACATGCTTAGTTGATTATGTGATGTATAGTTAATATTTAATTATTTTTATTATTGAAGATATGATGATATGTTCATTATGTGTTGTTGATATATACTGATGTGTGGTGGATTAATCTTGGTGATACTTTAGAGATGATTGATATTTATATTTAAGTTGATAGAATACATAAGAATTTATGATATGGTGGCGATATTGAGGTGTTAGACGAAAAGGTGGTGTGGAACTTTGTGGTGATGGTTGCATGCTCATATCATGTTGCTGATCAACCTTGTGAGTATCCGCAATTGTTGTTGAGCGGGTACTAATATAAGGTTGATGGTTGTGATTGACTACAACGATAGTTGGACAGTTGTCACAGGAGGGTCGTATGAACAACCTTCGCAGTTGTTTGAGTGGCTGTTATACGAGGTCGGATCATACTTGTGTATATAACTGCAACAGTCGTTTGAGTGGTTATTGCACAAGGGAGGTGACCGTATCGACTACAACAACTGTTTGAGTGGTCGTTAAGGTGAAGTCGTGTGAACAGTTGCTACAGCTAAGCAATTACCACACGAGGTTGTGGTGAACTATCTGGAGCGACCAATTTGGTGGAACTCATGTTGGAACAACGCGGGTGGAGAACTTCTCGAGTTTATCATAGTTGGAGGGATTCGGGAAGGAAGTGTTTCCTCAGTGTTGGAGGACCTCTGTTGCACTTTCTTGGTAACGTTGGAGACACTAACTTAACTACCCGACTTATGTTGTTGTAGAATTGGTCAATCATGCATGTAGGACCAGTTATGCTTTAGAATAAGTTATGATACTAATTGCTGAGATATCGAGGTTGATTGGTATGACAATGATCTTGGGAGATGGATTATGTTTGTACATGTTGATAAGTAGTATTTTATGTTGTTTCCCATTTATGATGATTATAGTTTCTTACCTCCTGTATATGTATGTTTCTTTGTTTCTATTATGTTGATTCAGTTCGTAACTCAAAGACGGAGATGAGCTTTTAGATGGTGTCGAGACAAGGAGGGTGATGAGGATGATAACATCTCTCACGAGAACTTTTCGAGTTAAAGTTGAGTCTTTTATTAGTTATATCACGGTCAGTGGAGTGTTAGATTTTGGTTTACGCCATCGCTTCTGTGAAACTCTGATGATGTATATATTTATATATAGGTTTTATTGTTTATAATACATGCTGTTAATGTTTTAAATTTCTCTGCTATTTTATTAATGCATCTGCTTTCTGTGGCGCCCGAAAGAGGGTGTCACATTTAGTGGTATAAGAGCAATTCGGTTCTAACATGGACTGTGGGGTTATGTCCAATTAGAATCAAGGATTGATAGATTAAAGATGTTACTGGTTGTGTCTAGTTGGACCTACACCGGGTGTCAACTGTGTTTAGGTAGAGTGTTCGTTTCGCGAGTTATCTTTTATTTATACATTGAAAGACAATGATAACTGTTTCGATTATTCATAAGATATATACTTCTTATGAATATGAGCCAATGGTTACTTTTACAGGAACCTATGGCTCGTGGAACTTGTAGTAGCAAACGTGGTGCAACCGCGGGGGACAACATTGGGAATGTAGAGCCTCCTAGAACTAATGGAGAAAATGAGTGTGAAGTGATATGGACCATGAGGGATATGGCAAGAACTATGTTGCATCAGTCGCGGCAGAATACGCAGTTAATGCAACAAGTTGGTGTATGTTTAAGTTGTGATAAGTTTGAGTATATGTTTGAATCAGTAAGATCACGTTATCGATAGTTGTCTTAGAGCGCGCAGCGGAAGCATACGATGTTGCATATAACCACTGCAAAATTTTGAGGACGAAATTTCTTTTAAGAGGGGTAGTAAGATAACACCCCGTTTTCTCGATTAGTGTATGAGGAAAGGATTAATCATGATTGAAGGCTTAATCAAGTTCCTTAGGTGTTAGTTTGCTTGGGTTTCAAGTTTGAGGAGAATCGGAATTGAAACATGTTCAGAACGCAAGAAAACACAGATCGAGAAGTTAATTAATCGAGTAATTAATTAATTGAGAGTTGGGATATTAAATTTGGTTGGGCTTGAGTATATTGCGAGTAGCCTAAAATAATTAAGAAAAATCTCCCAACAGTAGGTTACGCGGGATAATGCAAAATAAAACATTCGGGCGTGCCGAGAGGGCAACACACGGCAACATGTGGGAATGACACATGTCACAATTGGACATGTGTCACTAAGATGAAAGGTTACATGGATAGGGTCTGTCATCAAGGGACACATGGATTCCACTACCCTTGTATGCATGATATCTAAAATACATGCATGACTCCTAAAATGCATGCATGACACTTGTACTCCGCTAAAAATAAAGATAATAATAATATAATTCTAACTAGTTAATATAAAAGCAAGTGAATGATGCATGTATGCCTTTTCCCATATTCTTCATGGCAGCTTGAGAGAAATTTACAGGGTGGAGACAAATGGAAGCTTGGTCAGCCATGGTCATGGCACTTTGAAGCTTGGTTGAAGCAGTCGCAATGAAATCATCACCATGTATTCTTCGACCGTTAGATTGTCCTGAAATTTTATATGACGGTTCAATACTGGTAGTTCTTCATATCCAACAGTCAGAATTGTAAAATAATTTACATAGTGGGAGATATTCAACGCGGTTGCTTTCTCAGTGGTGGAGAACTTCTCGAGTTTCTCATAGTTGGAGGGATTCAGGAAGGTAGTGTTTCCTCAGTGTTGTAGGACCTCTGTTGCACTTTCTTGTGTAACGCGGAGACACTAACTCAACTACCCGACTTATGTTGTTGTTGAATTGGTCAATCATGCATGTAGGACCAGTTATGCATTAGAATAAGTCATGATACTAGTTGCTGAGATATCGAGGTTGATTGGTATGACAATGATCTTGGGAGATGGATTATGTTTGTACATGTTGATAAGTAGTATTTTATGTTGTTTCCCATTTATGATGATTACAGTTTCTTACCTCCTGTATATGTATGTTTCTTTGTTTCTATTATGTTGATTCGGTTCGTAACTCAAAGACGGAGATGAGCTTTTAGCTGGTGTCGAGACAAGGCGGGTGATGAGGATGTTAACGTCTCTCACGAGGACATTTAGAGTTAAAGTTGAGTCTTTTATTAGTTATACCATGACCAGTGGAGTGTCAATTTTTGGTTTACGCCATCACTTCTGTGAAACTCTGATGATGTATATATTTATATATATGTTTTATTGTTTAAAATACATGCTGTAAATATTTTAAATTTCTCTGTTATTTTATTAATACATCCAGTTCTTGTGGCACCCGAAAGGGGGTGTCACACCACCCCCGTTACTGCAAATCATACGGCTGGAAGAGATAGAGCTTACAATGTAGCCTCCTTTACAGCCAAGTGACTAGGCAAAGTGACTTTTGTATACCCATCAGTCACCCTCCATCCACTTGTCAAACAACCTATAAATACAAGGAGTATCACTTACCCAAAGCATCCATTTTTCACTCTATACTTTCATATCTTGGCACTTGCTTGGCCCCTTACTGGCTTAAGCATCAGAGTAATTTTGTAGCTACATCCCCTTCCCTCCGCGGTGTCAGAAAGGCTAACTAGACAGATCGTTCAACGAGGTGACCTATTAGCCCAAATAAGGAGATCAAATCAAGTAGACAATAGGGTCCCTATTGAATATCTAACTGGACAATATAGGTTTTGTAGTCAATTTATAATTACTATAAGATATATCAAGTTGCCAATTAACCAAAAATAAGGATTCGAATTATCTAACAAATTATCATCCTTGAACTAAGGTGGTTCCCCTACGCAAGCCGATCAGGTGGTTCCCCTCTCTCCTTCTTTCATTTTATTGTACGCATGCCAAATCCTTTATTTTTCTTCGATTTTCACATCTGCTTCCTTTGATTTTTCATTTTAACTTTCTTTGATTTTCCGAATCTGGATGCATGTCTCTTGTTTTTGGGTTTTCTGCTTGGTGAAGATGGAATGAATTATTTATGGTATCGGTTAACTTCCCTCCCATTTTGTGCATCAGTTCTGTTGTTAGAATACAATTTCTTCAAACCCGTTATTCTTTCAGAATCAATTTTCTTCTAATGTGAAAGCTATAAAATATAGCCTCAAAAGAAACGTGATTTTGAGGGGTTAGAATCACTTTCGGACTAAGGAGCCAAACACCAACAACATTTGGTCAAATCATGTTTAACATGGTCAAACGCACATCCAACAGTAGAAACCATCAAACCAAACACCCTATATATCTATGACTAGAGGTGTCAATTTGGCGCGGTCCACCTCATCTGGCCCTCACCCACATGGGTCAGGGACAAAAAAAGTCTACAGGCCAAAAGACCCACATTTAAAAAAGCCCACGGGGCCTAAAAGCCCTGTGGGTTAGGATCAGCTCGTGAGCCTTAAATTTTTTTTAAAAAATATTATAAACATGCTAATTAGTGCTTGCATTTCCAAACATTTGAGATTTCTTTATCAGACATTTTAGTACTTTCATACACGAAGAGTAGTTTAAAAAATGACTACAAGAAAATTAAGGGCTTGTTTGTTATAAAAATAAGTGATTTTGATATTCAATAATTGAGATATTATTTTTTTTTATAGATTTTGTGTTTGTTTACAATATAAAAATAAAAATCACTTTTTAAAAATAACTAGTGATGAAAAATGATTTTATTTTTCCAAAAGCTAATGAAAGTACATTTTCATTCTAACCTTAAAAATGTTTTTTTTTTAATTAATTGTGTGAAAAACTTAAATAAACATAATTAAACTCATTAAAAATAATTTTTAACTTAAAAAAGGTGCTTTTCTCGTAAAAAAAAAGTGTAATAAACGCACTCTAAAACTCAATCTCAAAACTATGTCAACAAGTCATATATAGTTTACGTTTGGTCAGTATAGCATATCAGTATTAGCATATTTCCAAATTTTAAACTTTTGATTTCGATGGGTTATTGAGTGGAGATACTTCCCTATCCAGTCCCCCCGCCTTCACGGTACTCATTCATTGTTCCAACGTGCATCATACTGATCTTTTGATCCATCAATTTCCACACACCCCTACGTTGTCCTTATTCCTTTTGTTTTTTCTGGTACCTATGTCCTTATTATATTGGAAAATGCTAAACCGACACAAAAACCCGACACTTGACATCGTATATAGTATAAAACTATTACAAAAAGCATTATTTTAATAATGAATAGAATTTTAACAATAAAACAAAGTATTTACGAGTTAAGAAAATACTTAAAAATATTAGAAAAATTAGAACAAAATAATCATGTTATCTACCAGCAAGATTTGGTTAGGAAAAGAATAAAAAGACGAAAACAAGAATTAGAAAATTATATAGGATAATGGGACTATCCGAGGAAATAGAAGCAGGATTTAAAGAATTGGAAAGAATTATGAAAGAGACAAATAAAAATATCATCCAACTAATTGAAAATACATATAAAATCGCAAATTACACTTACAATAGAATATAAAAAGGACAAAATGAAATAAGAAATATTAAAGAAACATTAAATAATATTAGCAAAGGAAAAGAAATAGATGAAAATGAAGACATTATTAGAATAAAAATTATTCTAGAACAACTAGAAAACCTTTTAAAATATGAAGAAAATAATAGATGTATAACAAAAAAGGAATTAGAAGAAATTTTGGAAACAAAGGACTAAAATAAAATAATAATTAAGAAAGAGTTAGATCAAGAATTATCAAGAATACCTACACCAGTATCTTCATGGATAGGGTAAAGGATGAATACATGGAAACATTAAGAAAATCAAAAGATTTAGAAGAAATTCAACAATTACTAGAACAACTAAAAATAGTTGAAGAAGAAAATAATCAAATACACAAAATTGAAAAAATCGATAAAAAGGATATAGAAAGCAATGAGAATGAAGAAATAATCTTGAATTATAGTTCATCTTCAGAATCTGAAGAAAACCATATAAGAATGGAAAAGGGAGAATATAGCGGAAAAAGCCCTAAAAGAAAATGGGAAGAATATAAATATACACCCGAAGGAACTTGGGATAAATATGAAGAAGAAACTATGTATAATAAAGGATACGCAAGAAAAAATAATAATAAATGGACAAAAATTCAAGAAGAATTTAAACCTCGATATAATAATATAGGAAATGTATTTGACCTTGATTGTATAAGAAATAAAGAAGAGGTCCTATTAAGATGGACTAATGAAATAATATTAATGATCTTGACTGATGAAAGGTTTAAACAGTTAAACTTTATAGAAACCAAGAATTTTGTAACATTTAAAACATCTGGAAATGTACAAAAGTTTTTAGTAGGAATTAAGGATGAAGACTGGATTAGATTTGGAAGAATGGTAAACAATAACTCAGATTATGTTAAATTAAAAATGACATTAATACATCAAGAATTTTTAGGATATAATCTAATGGAACAAAGAGAAAAGACAAACAAAACTCTACTTGAAAATGTTAAATCACATTTAAATAGAATGCAGATTTGTGATATGTGCCAAATTGAAAGTTTCATCTGCGAATATCAAAAATACTATTATCAATTGGATGAAGAAACTAAGGAAATATATAAATATATTTTTATAGATAAATTACCATATCCACTTAATTCAAAAATCAATAAATTATGGGAATTAAGACCAGAAGAAACTGCAAATACTTTAAGAGGAATTATTAAACTCTTATACCAAGAATTAAGATAACAGTGTTTGAATAGAGAAGTAATTAGACAATTGAATAGAGGAAGTACTGTCATTTGTTGTGATATTCCGGAAATAGAAAAACCAGGTAAATATGGTTGTGATAAAACAATAAGAAGAAAAAGAAAATATTACAAGAAATCAAACTTACGAAAAACTTATCCTATAAAAAAGAATTATTATAAAAATAATAAAAAGAAATATTTTAGGAGAAAGAAATCAACACCAAGAAAATATTGCCCGAAGGGGAAAAAGAAATGTGTTTGTTGGATATGTAATGTCGAAGGACATTATGCCAATGAATGCCCTCAAAGAAAGGAAAAAGATTTTAAAGAAAAATCAAAATTAATAAAACAAGTTTTCCAGATATTTGAACTTGAACCACTAGAAGAAGAATTAAGTAATTCATATGTAAGTATATATGAATATTCAGAAGATGAATTATCTTCAGAAGAAAGAGAATCCGAATAATACATATATAAAAATATTGATAGAAAAAGGTAGTAAAGAAACAGAAGCCTATATAGATACTGGAGCAAGTCTTTACTTTGCAACAGAAGCCCTTATAGATAATTGGGAAAGACTGGAAAAACCATTAAAAATACAAATTACAGATGGATCAATACATCCTTTGTATTGGATAGCAAAAAGAATTACTTTGGTAATACAAGAAAAAATATTTATTGTACCAACGATATATAAACAAGAAACTGGAATAGACATAATTATTGGAAATAATTTCTTAAGACTTTATGGACCATTTTGCCAACATCTGAAATATATTACTCTGAAAACACCATATATTTATCAAAAACAAAAACGTGAAATCATAAAAATACCAATTATTCATTTTTCTGCATGTACTTATTCATCAAAATTTCAACAGCGGAAACGTGGTGAGATTATTAGCTTAATTTGCACAAAAATTCGCCATGCACTAATAAATTTAGAACAAAATAGAATAATTCCAGCTCATATAGAAGAACTTTTGGACAAGGTTTGTAGTGAAAACCCTTTAGATCCAAAAATTAACAAAAATACTGAATTAGTTGAATTAAAATTAAAAGACCCAACAAAGGAAGTGAAATGTAAACCAATGATTTATACAAAAATAGATAGAGATGAATTTGCAAAAGACATTGAAGAAATGTGCCAAAAAGGACTAATTAGACCATCTAATAGCAAGCACTCAGCACCAGCTTTTTATGTAGAAAACCATAATGAAATAAAAAGAGGGAAAAGAAGAATGGTAATTAATTATAAACAAATTAAGGATGCTATGGAAGGAGATGCCTATTTTCTTCCAAGAAAAGACTTAATCATTGAAAGAATTAGAAATATGGATTGGTTTAGTACTTTTGATTGTAAATCAGGATTTTATCAAATTAGATTGACTGAAGAATCAAAAGCTTTAACAGCATTTAGTTGTCCCCAAGGACAATATGAATGGAATGTATTACCGATGGGATTAAAGCAATCACCAGGAATCTTCCAGCGAAGGATTGATTCAATTCTTAAAGAATTTAAAGACTTTTGTCTTATTTATATTGATGATATATTAATCTTTTCTAATAAAGGATTAAATGATCATTTTGAAAAAATAGAATTAGTTCTTAATAAATGTTACGAACATGGAATAGTTTTGAGTAAAAAGAAAGCTGTTTTAGCCCAAAATAAAATTAATTACTTAGGATTGGAAATAGAAAAAGGAAAGATAATAATGCAGTGACATGTATTAGAAAAACTTCAGAATTTTCCAACGAAATTAAAGGATAAAAAAGATTTACAAAGATTTCTTGGACTATTAACATATATTTCAAATGAAGGTTTCATCAGGAATCTTGCAGCGGAGAGAAGAATACTCCAACAAAAGCTGAAGAAAGATGTCCCTTGGACATGGACTGATGAAGACGATAGACTTATTATAAAAATGAAAGACTTATGTCAGGATCTTCCTGAGCTTTATCATCCATCGGATGATGATATAATTATTGAGACTAATGCCTCAAATGACTGTTGGGGAGGTGTTATGAAAGCAAAAACCCCTGGATACAAAAATGAATTACTGTGTCGATACATGTCTGGAACTTTTTCAGACAGTGAAATTAATTATCCTACTCATGAAAAGGAAACACTGGCATTGGTCCGTATGTTAGAAAAACATCGGATTTATATACTGGATAAGGACTTTATTGTCCGAACCGATTCTACTTATGTTGCAGGTTTTAAGAACTTAAACCATAAAGGCACTTACAAACAAGGATGATTGATTAGATGGCAAATGAAACTTGCCGAGTACAATTACTCAATCTCTCACATTAAGGGAGATAAAAATGTTCTTGCAGATATATTATCAAGAGAATGGAGCAGCAAACAATTGAAGACATGAAGAAGCAAATCCAACTTCAAAGGATGCTGGAGAAACAAAAAATAATGGAGCTAGACTTGATCAAGACAAACATTGAAGTACTGGAATTCCAACTACAAGCAAAAGGAGAATCTGTCAAAGAAGATCCTATGAAGAATATAAAACAACAAATACAGGAGAACACTAAAGACAAGTGGTACGCCATTTTTAATGGACCGCACCCAGATGTTTATGATGAATGGCACAAAGCAGCCCCTTATTGTATTGGACTCTCAGGAGTTCATCACAATGGATTTCGTACCAAGGAAGAAGCTGAAAAAGCTTTGATAGACTATCAAAAAGAACATAACAAGGGCAAAGAAGTTTATCTTGGCCCAAGAACTTTTTCTGAAACCATAAAAACTCCACCAGAACCAAAAACTTCATTAAGGATACTCGGAAGAGTTCCTTCCTCCATTGATGACTACCAAATAACTTCAAGAAAAGATCATGAACTACAAGTCCAATTTTCCAAAGAAAAATTTCATGAAAACTTGAAAAGACTGACCAACTGGTCTGAAAAGGAAAAACTTAATTGTTTTTACATGGTTAACCGAAACATTTTCGAAGTTAAAGCCATAATTGCTCCTGGAGCATCATCGATTCTTACATTTAATATGTTCCAATTTGGACTTATTGAATGTCTCTACTTAAGTCAAGATTTGGAAGAAATTAAATTGTTCCCATGTAGTTTGAAAGAAGCCATCCAAAATTACAAGAAGAATGTTGCCAAAGATAGAACTATCTTTTTGAAGTTCTATTCGACTTATCCAGACTTTGCCACTAAGCAACCATCAAAGAACTTAATCTTTATTGGAGTTAGCAATAATAGTTTTTCCATGAGAGATGAACCGAAGCGGAGAAGATTATGATGATGAAAAGATTGTCACAATTCTGGCTAATCAACTGGCGAGTATTTTCACTCAATGTACAAAGGTCCACATACTTTGCTTCTCAGCAAAACTAGTGGAAAATTGATTAGAGAAAGGGACTTGGCACTACTAACGAATTTTGAGCTACCTTTCTACACACTCGAAGGATTGTCAATGAATTATCAGCCAGCTGTCCTCAACTTGTTGTGCTCAATGATTAAAGAAAATGGGAACCACGCATGTGAAAGGTGCGTAGAGAAAAAAGACTGTCGGCAAGAAGATAAAGATTCGGACGAGGCAATTATCGAAGAATGACGTAAGCGCTCGTGTCAGCAGAAGAATTATTGGAAGTCTGATTAATAGACTCAATAATGTAGGGACTTTTATGTAAATTATCTAAGACTCTCGTGCCTATAAATAAGCCCTCTTATGCTGAGGTTAAGGTAGAGTTTGTAGAATTTGAAATTCTCACCTCTCTTCTCTTTGAGAAGTGCTAGCTCTGCTAGTTCGAATCCTTGAGAGTGGATTCAAAAATAGTTTTATTACTTCTTATTACTTCATTACTTTCAACTACTCGTTGTAATTAAACTCCAATTCGACTGAAACGGAAGCAGCGGTGGACCAAAGTATCCAGATATAACTTTGAAAGATCCAAGACAGGTATGAATTATCAACTTCAGTTTTCGTTTTATACTAAAAACTAGTTATGTCAGAAATAGAAAGAGAAAAGATTGATAATACTGATATAGAACACTTGCAAATTACTGAAGAAGATGGAAATTATGAAGGAAGTATTTTGATAGATCCAAAACTATTTCAGAAAATTCAAAAAGAAGATTTGAATTTATCTAAAGATGCAAATATGAAAAAACTAGGAGGAATAATGAATAGATTTAATCAAAAAGAAAACATCATATATTATGGAAAGATAGTTAATGAAATCCCTATAGATATATCTGAAACAAAAAAAAAATACTTGTATACAATTATTGAATAGGAAAAAACTAATTGACTTAAAAAGGAATTTAAAGAAGGAAGCACACAGGAAGAAAATAGGATATATCCATATAGGAGCAATACAGATTTTAATTAAGGCAGCCTTTCAAGAAGGAATAAATTCACCAATAGAATTAGTTTTAAAAGACGATAGAATAACATACCCAAAGGATAAAATACTAGGAGTGATTGAAGGAAATTTAGCTTATGTAAAGCTAAAATTTGAAATACACCCAAATATTGGAATACCATTAGATACTCAAAGATTAGCTCAATCTCTAACCATGGAACATAGTTTTTTAAGAAATAATTTAATGAGACCAAGAGACAAAATCTTCTCAATTACTTATTGTGTTAATTATCACTAACAAATTCTTATCGTAGTATTACTTTCAGAAACAATGATAGAATAAATATACCAAGACTTTTCGAAGAAATAGGAAAAATTTACTTTCCTAAAAGAAATGAATTAACTGAACTAGGAATTTCTATAAGAAATCCAAAATCACTAAGTTTTAGATAGATCCCGAAACCAATTACTTTTCCTGAAACAAAATAATAAGGAAGATGAAAACATAAATAAATTATCAAATCAAGTAAGAGATTTAGCACAATATTTGAGAAATAGAATATGAATAAAGGAAAGTAATTAAGAGATATTTATGAAAAATCTTATAATAAAATAAATCAAGATAAATGAAATACGAAATAATTTATGAATATTTACGATAATCATCTTAAAAGAAATAAAGAGAACAAAAATCGAAAACAAATGGAAGAATATATTATAGAAAAAGAAAAAGAACTCATTAATATAAGGAATAAAAGAGAAGAACATAAAAGACAAATAATAGAAAAAATAGGAAAAATAGAAAAAATGATGTCAACAGGAACTTATCAACCATCATCTGATTATTTTAAAACAACAACGCCATCTTTTGAAGATATCGAAAAATAGTGGAAATATACTTCGAGTTTGATAATCAAACAGAAAATGAAATAACGAGTGTACTAGTTATGAATTCTCCTACTGATTGTAAGCAATTAATAATTGAAAAAATAAAAGCCCAAGTTAGACAAGAAGATTATATGGAAGAACTAGGATTGGCTTTTGAATATGATAGATTATCTGATTCTGACATATATGAAGATTGGGATTTATTAGATGATTAAATGGATCAAGAAATATTAAGTATTTTAGTTATGAAAATACCCAAAGATTGTAAGCAAATAATAATTAACAAATTGAAACATCAATACTGGCAAGAAGAACTTTATTTAAAACAAAAAGTACAAAGAGTACAATTAGCATTTTGTAAAGAAGAAAGAAACCAGATAATTCAAGAATTAATAGAAATAGACGAATCCATAATGGATTATGAGTATGAATTGTTAGTAACAAAAATTATGCATGAAAATTACCCAAATTATGTCTAATTACTACCACTACCTGGGAAAAATTAGAGTGGTACCAAACTGGTATCAAAGCTAACTACTAGCTATACTAATGAATTCTCGAAACATAGAAAAATTTGTTCATCATTTAAGTATGATAGACTTAACAAATAAGGACAGACTAAAAGAATTAATACAAGAATTAAAAGATGAAGCAATTGATACATGTAATAAACACATGGAATATCACTGTGAGTATTGTGACTATGAAGAATACAATAGAAAAATAGATTTAATAAAAATCATAATTAATAAATTAAACTCATGGACAGATCAACATGATTTATAGATCCAACGGCTCGCAACATGTATGCCACTGTAAAAGTGTCGATACGATGTCGCGAAAACTGTGTTCAAATAGCACAGCTCTATTATATTTCTTGCTTATTGTGATTGTCCTTTTAATCTTGTTGGTATATTAGTGTAGTTGTCCGTGCGTTAGCATTCGTATGATTATTTTTGTAAGAGTTTATTATAAATAATTTTAACATGAATAATATTAAATATATTATTTTTTTGAATATAAAACAATATTATTATGTGTAACAGTTGGATTCATATGTTCAATAATTAATGAATAACAGCTTACATGACAAATTTGTATAATAAAAATTTTAGTAGGTTTAATAAAAGCTTGATTTTTCATTAAGGATATGAATTCATGATATGTAATATGTTAATCTTTTATGTTTATGAAAAGAATACACATTTCCATGATATTATATGTTATTGTGTTAAACATTTATATAACAACAACAATAGAAGATACTCTGATGAAAATAAATCAATCATACTTTGATATTCAACACAATTTTAAATATGCATGATCCTGTTATTTAGGGTAAGTTATAATATTGGATTGTTATGTTCAATTCAAGTATCAGATTATTTCTTCTTTTATTAATTTTTCATTTTCCGTAAATTTCTATTTTGTTTTCCGTAAGTTATTATTAATTTGAGACAATGATTTTATTTTGTCATAAGAAAGTGACACCTGTCGCCCATTTATTCGTTCATAATAAAATCAAGCTACAATTTAAATTTAAGAAAAGACCTATTATGAATAACACAATAATTAAAACAATTAATTAAATAATTTTTTTAAGAAAATGTCAGATGCCTTCGTTGACACGTGTCGCCCGTTTATTCGTCCACGAAAAATCAAGCTACCATTTGTTTAAAACAAATTATCTAATATTTAACCATTTTATATTTAAATTGTTGAATTCATCAAACACAGAGGTGGAAATAAAAAAATTCAAAAAAAGAAGGTAATATAATAAATAATAATACAATAAGTAAAATAATAATCTAAATAATTTGTATTTTAAAAAATCCAGAGGCCAAAAATCTACGTGGGCACGACCCGTGACATTTAGTCACACCTTTTCGTCCATGAAAAAAAAGAATGACACGGTTAAAATAAGAGAAGGCTCATCAAGCTACCATTTGTTTTAAACAAATTATCTAATATTTAACAATTTTATATTTAAACTATTAAATTCATCAAACACGAAGGTGGAAACAAAAAAAATTAAAAAAAGAATGCAATATAATAAATAATAATTCAATAAATAAAATAACAATCTAAATATTTTTTATTATAAAAAATCCCGAGGCCAAAAATCTACGTTGGCACGGGCCGTGACATCTGGCGGGCCGGTCTTTTCGTCCACATTAAAGGAATGATACAATTGAAAATAAGAGAAGGCCCATGAATGGATTTTATAATAATTAAAACAATTAAATAAGAGAAGGCCCATCAAGCTACCATTTGTTTTAAACAAATTAACTAATATTTAACAATTTTATATTTAAATTGTTAAATTCATCAAAACGAAGGTGGAAATAATAAAAAAATTGAAAAAAAGAAGGCAATATAATAAATAATAATACAATAAGTAAAATAATAATCTAAACGTTTTTTATTATAAAAAATCTAGAGGCCAAAAATCTACGCGGGTACAGCTCGTGATATTTGACGACGACTTTTTCGTTCACAGTAAAAGAATGACACAGTTAAATATAAGAGAAGGCTCATGAATGGATTTTATAATAATTAAAACAATTAAATAAGAGAATGTCCATCAAGCTATAATTCGTTTTAAACAAATTATTTAATATTTAACAATTTTATATTTAAATTGTTAAATTCATCAAACACGAATGTGAGAATAAAAAAAATGTGAAAAAAGAAGGCAATATAATAAATAATAATACAATAAGTAAAATAAAAATCTAAATATTTTTTATTATAAAAATCAAGTTGTCCAAAAATCTACGTAGGCACGGCCTATGACATTTGGCGCCGACCTTTTAGTCCAAAGTAAAAGAGTGACACATTTAAAAATAAGAGAAAGCCAATGAATGAATTTTACAATAATTAAAACAATTAGTTAAATATTTACTATTAAAGAAATGCCAGAGGTCAAAAAATATAAATTTTTAAAATATTTTAGTTAGAAAATTGTTAATAAAAAGATATTTAAATAAAAAAAGTTTTAAAAAATGTTAAATAAATTTTTTTAAAAGTTTCGAAAAAAATTAAACAAAAAAAGTAATTAAAAATATTTAAAAAAAATCTTAAATAAAAATTAATTTTTAAAAAAAACATTTTTTTTAAATTAAGTAAATTTATAAAAAAGATAAAAAATTAAAAATAAGAAAATGAAATTTTAATAAAAAAAAGTAAATATAAAATATTTTTAAAAAAAATAAATAGCAAAACATTTTTTTAAAAATTTATATAAAAAGTCTTTTTGAAAAACTTAAATAAAAAAATATTGTTTTAAAAAAAATTGTGAATTTTTTTAAAAATAAAAAAAGTACTAAAAAAAATTCGGAAAAATAATTTAAATAAAAAAATATTTGGTAAATAATTTTTAAAAAATATTTGTTTAAAAAAAATTTGCTAAATTTTCAACAAAAAGATTCGAAAAAAACTACAAAAATTTAAATTAATTTTTTTTTAAAAAAACACGTGATTAGATAGTTTTTAAAAAAAATTATTGTGACTTTTATGTTGTTTATACATATTGAGTAAATATATTCCCGATCAAAATAGACATGCACACCTCTTGTTAACGGTTTTTTTTTTTTTACTAAAAAATATATTCATTCATTTAAATTGATAAAAATACATCGAAAACAACATAAATTTAACATCACTAAAAATCGAAAATGATGAATCTGCGAACAAACTCACGACACCCATGTTAATAGCATTACATGGTAAAATACCTACAAATGTGACAAAATCAAAGTGACCGAAATACCGATGCCTCCGGATCTGTAATGTTGACACCCAAGTCTTGATTGAATCTGTAATGGATCGAAGCTGTTCTGTCAATCTGAACCAAACGAACACCGCAACAAGATGGGAAACCAAACGACGGCGCAACAAGACGACAAACAAAACACCGCCGCATGCAGAGGACGAAAATAACAGAAAAACACGAAAGAAAAACTAGAGCTATGTGGAAAAACCACTTATTTAGACAAAATGAGAGAAAAAATGATGTAGAGGGGTGATTCCAGGTCAAAAATAAAAGATAAATTTTTATATATTTTTATATTAATCCTATTATGTATAATAAAAGTATTGTTGTTTGGAGGGGACATCTCACATTCAAGTGCCTTCATATCCCAAAAGGAGATCAGTATCGATGATACAACCAAAGATATTCCTTGTGATCATATGCGAATAAAAAAAATATTGTATTAATTATTGATTTCATTTTTTATTTTTTATTTTTTATTTTTTGATGTAAATTATTGATTTCTAGTGACAAGTAACTAAAAATGTTTATTAATATCTAAATAATTGATAATGGACTTTATTCTGAAATAAATTAAGCCAAAAAATCAAGGTTTAATTTTGAAAAAAAGAAGAAGAAACTATTGGTGCGTTTGGGTAAACAACTTAATTAAGAGCTTATGACATAAGATCTTATCGCATGAGAGTTTATGCCATAAGCGCTTAAAGAAAGAAAGAGAAAGAAAGAGACATGAGAGGATTGGAATGGTGAAAAACACGGAGAGGGTGTTTAGTGCATTAGCTCTTATAATAATTCCATAAGCTTCTTCCAGTGACTTATGAAAATAAGTCAAAAACTCCTTATGGGATGACATAAGTTATTTTTATAAGTTCTGCCAAACACACTGCATAAGAGCTTATGTCATCAGATAAGTCAAAAGAAACTTAAATAAACTCTTCCAAACGCCACATGTGTGTAATTGATTATAAGGAAAAAGTATCCAAAAAGAATATATATATATATATATATATATATATATATATATTCTTTTGGAAAGCATCTGCGATTTCCGGCGTGAATCAGAGACTGGAATGGCTCCCCATGGCTGCAGCGTCGTGGAAAGTATGGTGTATAGAAGATTCTAGTAAGATGGGTATGACTTTTGCCCTACAAATGTTATTCATTCGGGTCATAGTAGAGTCAGACTCCCTTTCTCACGTGTCCAGTTTGCAACGCTAAAATTGGGCTTCTTCATATGTGGGCTTGATTCTGAATGTAAATTGATTGAGGCCCAATTGATATTCTCATGTTTGTAGGTTCATGGTTTAGCTAAATATGCTTTAAAGTTTAAACCATCACGATCAATTTTGGATTGAGGGAGTTCCTCCTATGGTAGCCAATTGTATTTCTGCATACATAGCTCCAGATATCGAATAAAATTTATATTTCTATGTAAAAAAAACAATTTACAGACTAAAATAGGGAACTCAAATTCTTAGGGGGAAAAAAAATCCACCATTCAAATATGGAAGCACAAGACCTTTTAATCCTTCGTTTGAAGATAATAATTAAGAACACTGATTGGTAGGAAATAGGATGAACAACTATAACGGTAATCTATTTGAAAGTGCATCTTATTATATTTTGTTACGAAGACTTCATTATTAGGTTGCCTAACATACCTACCGCTGATTCTAAAGACATCCAGTCCCAAAGATAAGGGCCAAATCAAGCAAGGCCAAGGACTCAAGGAGAGGGAGTAGCTAAAAAGATGTAGCGTGTGCTTTTGATTAGTTAAAAAAAGTAATTATTTTAATAATTGATTATATGTAGTAAAATCAGTTTTATATATGTTTGAATTTATTATTTGAAAAAATATTTTAAGATATGTAAAAAATTACTTTTATACTATAAATAATAGAAAAAGATGTTAAATCAAATATATTGTCAACATTTTAACAATATTTATATGATATTTAGTTTTACAGGGGTGAAATGAGAATGAAGTTATTAGTTTCGAATTAATCTAACAGTTTTTTTATTAAAAAAACATAAAAAAGGTCAAAAAAACTCAAAACAATCTTTTTAAAAAATAAAAGCTGTTTTGTGAAAAACAATATTTCCCAAACAACTACTTAAAAGAAGGAAATACTGAGAAATTTTAGATTTTTTTATATATACGGAAAAGAAAATTTTGTTAAAATAAAAGTAAACTTATCTTTTCAATCTGGTTAACCCTTGATTTTTTAAACCATATTAAGGGTTAAAAACATGCCAAAAAATAATATGCGAGTATTATTTCCCCCTTCATTTATCTGAAAAATAACCATATAGCAATATTTTTCTTTTGGTGCATACTAGTATATAGCAATATTTAATTCCTCGAATGTCACAGAAGTTGATTTTTCAATATCCTTGCAATTAAGCAATTAATTCTCTTGACAATTACATAAGGATTAAGAATTTTCAGCATTTAGATTACCCACGTTTGACGTATTCATGGAGTCACAAAATAGCTATTGGAATTTGGATCGATATTATTTTAATTTCTACTCTCTCCGTTCTTTTTTTTTTTGATAATTTTTATTATTTGTTTTTGTTTCAAAACAATAGATACTTAATAAACCCAAGACATATTTGATCCTTTTTTTCCATATATAATACCCTTATAATAGAATTAAATTGAAATGTCTTAAAAATATATAAAACATTCCAAGTATATAAATGGCTAGTGGAGTATGGAGTAATTGTAGTTGGAATTTATAAATAATTAATAATAAAAATAAGAACATTTTAATACAAATGTAAACACATTAATAATTTCTTAATCTATATATAGAAATATTAAATTACCAAAAAAAACAGAGGGAATAATTTTTTTTATATACACTCAAAAGTATCTAAAAGTCTATATTAATAAATAAGTCAACGTTTGAAAATAATGAAAGCATGAGAACCAAATCCAAAATTTTCATTACGACCGAATTCAAAACTGATAAACTTGTCAATGCTCGTGATCGACATTTAATTAATGCTCCAGCTTGGAGTGTTGCCCAAGTCTTTTCACAAGTTGAACTCTTTTTTCTTCTTTTGAATAAATAAATAAATAAATAAAAATAAAGTTCAGCGCTAATGGTAACAAATATGAATTTCATGCATGTTGAGAACATTTTTAATGATTAATCCAATAAAATACAATGTTTTTTTTAATATTCAAGGATTATGAATCCTATCACAACTACCCTTGACCACTATCGTTGCCACCATCTTTACCACCGCCACTCAAATCCCATATAAAATTAACTAAAGATGTCACAACGAAAAAACCTCCCCCTTCATCATATACACCACCACAACACACCACCATCCTCTACCATCGTGACCCATCACTACCACACCTCCACCCCAAATCGGCCATTACGCTTGCACCCACCATCACCCATTACCCTCGCCATGATCATTGTTCACGCCCCATCGTGACCCATCATTCTCAGCCACCCACCCCCACCACCCAAAAGAGAAGGTAAATTTATATGCGTGATTAAATTTTTAATTAATCACATTTTTTAATAAGTTATAAAATAATTATGTGATTAAAGATCATTTGTACTTTTTTTTATAAAATCATAAAAAAAAAATATTTATCCATACATAACACGGTTTCATACACTAATATTGAGAAAAGAAAAATGTTAATTTTAATTGAAATTCCAACGGCATCTATTAAATTTCCAAAAAAAAAAAAGTATTGAAAATTAGGAAAGTATTGTAAGGATAATGGTTAAGAAATCAAGAAAAATATTTTTTTTATAAGAAAACGATTTATTTATTGTTTTTTGGGAAAAGAGTATTCAACCATTCTAAAGGCCTGAACTATAGTTTATTTGCAAACAGATATTCCCTTGACGTTAATTCTTCTCAATTAATTCCTAAACTCTATAAATTGGTAAAATTGATCCTTTTGTTAACCCTATGTTAAATCATTAACGGTGATCTAATCTCAGCCATTCATTTTTCTCAAATCCCAACCATTGATTTATTTATTTTTTTTATTTACAAAAAATTAAAAAAGAAATCCATATCCTTCTGCGTTCCTCCATATCCATCGTTAGCTTCTCCTTTTTCTCTGTTCTGCTTCTCTTCTTTTTCTTCTTCTTCTTCTTCTCCCACTTGCTGCTTCTTCTTCTTCATCTTCTTCTTTTCTCCCTCATTCAGATTTTTTGCCCAAACGATTTTCATAGATTTGTGCCCTAACTTGCTGCTTGGAAGTCGTGTCTGACGTTGAGATAGCAATTTCCAAATTCGAGCCTTACTATTTTCATAAATCATGAGTGTACACTGTTATTTGTTATACGAGAATGAGAACCAAGAGATTTTCGTAAATAAAAGAAGAACATTACCCACTCTTACACTTTTAGGTGTAATGTGCTTTTAGAAGTAATTTGCGTAAATAAAAGAATAAGAAGAATAAAGAGTAGAAGGGGGAGGATTACACGAGCCAGAGAATTTTCTGGAAACAGGGAAGATGAGAAGACAGAGACCCACGTAGAAAGAGAGCACTTTTTAAAAATAAATAAATAAATAAAATTTTTTTTTGTAAAAAAATAATAAAATGTCAAATTGCAATTCAAATCCTGAGTATTTAAGTTAATTTTTAATCGTAAATCATAAATCGTATCGAATAGTAAGATTCACAAACATAATGAAAAATAACTTGAAATATATCATACAAATGATATAATGTGTATATATTTCACTATATGAATAAAACAAAACAAATTCATAAATCACAAGTTGATAATTAAGTATTTTCATTAATAGATTTAAGTACTTAATACTATTATCCGCTAATAAATAAGAAAAATGACACATACAGTATGAAATAGAAGGATGTTTTTTTTTTTTATAATTTGTATATCTTTTTTTTAAAAAAAAAAAAGACTGAAGAAAGGATGTTAACCTACCCACCACAAAAAAAAACTAGGTCCATAATAAGCCCACCCAAAATGAAACAAATATGATCCAAATCCAATAAAATAAATAAATAAAAAATAATAATGAAAGAAGAAAACAGATCGTCACTTTGCAGAAGAGAGAGAAGGGATACTAGCTCTTTAACAACTAACAAGCACAACAATGGATGCCTACAGCAGTGCGATTGAGTGAGCCACAAGAGGAACCACCTATCGCACCACCCAAGGCGACCACCGGACTTCACAACCCACCTACAACAGTGCAGATTTCGTTCTAGGTTGCGACAGACCCGACTTCGGAATCAAGAACCCGATTGCACAACCTACAAAGCTGCAGCAGTGTGAATCGTTCTCCATCTAGTGATTCACGAGTCAGAACCGAATCGTACGATTCCATCGATTCATGGTGCGATTCTGGTGACTCTTCGATTCAACCATTGATACGTATCGTTTCTCCGGCGACTCGTATCGAACCGTAAGAGTCAAATCGTAAATCGTACGATTTTGATAACCGTGAATAAAAGATTTATTCAATGATTGAGATTTAAGAAAAATGGATGGTTGAGATTAGATAACCGTTAATGATTTAACAGAGGGTTAACAGAAGGACAAATTTCAGTTTAGGGATTAATTGGGAAGAATTAATAGTTAAGGATGTCTATTTACAAATGAGATATATTTTAGGGTCGTTATATGCTCTTTGTTTTTTTAACGAAATGTATTTATTGTTTTGAGAAGTGATATAATTAAGTTTTCCATAAAAAGTTACTTCTTTTAAATTCTTTAACCAATGCTTTCAGTACTTACGATACCGATTAGCAACACCCTAAAAATGAATTATGAGTTCATTTCAAACATCTCCTTGCAATTAATGAATAGATGAATGTTCCCAAATTACATTTATCAAAATCAAAGTGTATAATAATCCCAATTTATTAAATAATTTAATTTAATGGTACCGGTGTATATCAAAATAATTTAAATACCTTATAATTATGAGTTCATTTCAAACACCTCCTTACAATTAATGAACAGATGAATGATACTAAATTACATTTATCAAAATTAAAGTGTATAAAGATATCAATTTATTAAATAATTTAAGGATATTGGTGTTATGATGTATATAAGGGTGTTCGTAACTAACAATCAAGATACAACATTTTTTTTAGTCGTGGAAAGATCTCCTATACAACATTAGTCAACAAACCTTTTTTCATACATGATCAAAGAATCAAATCTTGATCATCATACTTAAGAAAGTTGGCTATCTACCAATTGTATTGAATCTTTTGTGATCCTGTCGAGATACGACTTACCAGAATCTCGCCGTAGAACGTCAAACCAAGAGTGAACAATGGGGTTTGTTTTAGATTATGGCTTGACAGAATATTGTATTTCGGTCCTACGTATCCCAATAGGAATCAAAGCCAGACGTAGTTCTAGGTTCAACCCTTGGCCATACGGTGTGATCTCAATCCCTTAATCTTGTATCTGATGAATACCAGCGAGCAATGACTCTTCAATCGTCTCTTGGTCGAGCTAGTTTCTCTAATACGCTTAAGGGAGAGTCACCGGGGTTAGTGAAAAGTGAGTGTCTCTCTTGGGTTCTCCTCCTTTTATAATAGGATCACCATATTTTTAAGAGATCTGGATTTATCTCCTTTTATCTCTTAAATCTTCCTTGAGATGTGATTTCCTTAATTTAAGGGATATTATCTCTTTTAATCGGATAAGGTTATGTGAGATAATATCAGGATTGATTAAGATAATATCTTAAATTGATCTCTTAACCGAATAAGGTTATTTGAGATAATATTAGGATTATTTAAGGATAATATCAATATATTATCCCTTAATTTAAGGGATATTATCTCTTCTAACCGGATAAGGTTGTTTGAGATAATGTCAGGATTATTGAAGATAATATCAATATCTTATCCTTAATATCTGGGTTGGATCGGGTATCCAAACTCGGTGGCCGGGTTTTACTCCTTGGCCAGTACACAAGCCCCCCAAGATTTGAGCTAGTAAAGCGTAGAAGCTTTCATGGCATTAGCCGAGCTTAGGAACTTGGTTTCTTCTTTGGTCTTTCAAGTCTGCGAGGTAAGTGGCCGAGCTTTACACCTCGGCCCATATACAAGTCCCGCGAGTAGCCGGAGCTCAAATGATAAGTCGAGAGCCGGAGCTCAACAGAGTAGTCGGGAGCCGGAGCTCAATCGAGTAGGGAGCTGGAGCTCAACCTAGTAGTCGGGAGCCGGAGCTCAACCAAATCACGATCCGGAGCTCCAACCAGTAGTCGGGAGCCGGAGCTCAACCGAGTGGTCGGGAGCTGGAGCTCAACCGAGTAGTTGGGAGCTGGAGCTCAACCGAGTGGTCGGGAGCCAGAGCTCAACCGAGTAGTCGGGAGCCAGAGCTCAACCGAGTGGTCGGGAGCCGGAGCTCAACCGAGTAGGGAGCCAGAGCTCAACCTAGTAGTCGGTGAACACCTCGGGCGACCGAGCTTCACGTTTCAAGTTGTCGACCTTTACATTTCGGCCAATTCTTAAGTTCAGCGGGCTTAGTGGGCGAGTCTAGTAATCATTTCCCTTTGATTGTTTGGGTTTGGTGATCTAGCTTTATTTCTCGTCCAATATTTTAGTTTGGTAGGCTCGGTGACCGAGTTTAACATCTCGACCAGTATATAAGCTCCCCAAGCTTTGAGCTCAAAAGAGCGTAAAAGCTTTATGAAAGAAGCTGAGCTTGTCCTTAGTGTCGATAAAGTACAGGATTTGCGTAGATCCTCTTACTTCGACTAATCAAGCTCGGTGGCCGAGTTTCACATCTCGGACAGTACTCGAGTTTAGTGGTTGAGGTTCACATCTCGACCAGTAACATGTTCTGAACAGAAGATATTTCAATCTTACCTTTGTTAAGACAAGTTTAGAAGCTGGTAGCTGAGATTCAACTTATCAATGATTCGGGCTCAAACCAATCTTTTGGAATGTCAAGCTCAAACTCGGTCATTAGGAATTTACCTTAGGCTTGTATTTGAGCTGAAATTTTTTATGCTTTCAAGATGCTTATCTTGAGAGTTTGAACTTGACTTATGTTTTTCCGAATGTAGCTCGGTCTTTGAAGCTTTTGAGAGCTCTTAACATTTTCTTCGAGTAGCTCTTAACCCTTTCATCTAGTGGATTTTGAAATACCCACTAACTTGACACTTGACCTTGAATGTCATTATTTTTACCGATCTTGAAGGTGTGTCTCAGAATAAACTTTCCTAATATCTTTTCCAATTTGTATGAGAAAATAGTTTTCATACAAGTTCTTCATAATAACAATCGAGCTGTAGGCTAAGAGATATCCTTTCTCTGTGATTTCCGAGAATATCCTTCCTTTATCCCCATAAGCCCCCCCAAGCTCCGAGCTTGAAATAAGCGAAAGAGCTTAAATGTCAACCCGCATATCTTAACACGCTTTTTGGTGCCAAGGATTATGATTCGGGAGCATTGCTCGGAAACTTGTTTTTTTGTAGAACCAAGTCTTTCTTGGGTTGTCGACTTACTTGGCTGAGCACTGCTCGGATTTTTGTACGGAGCCAAGTCTTACTTGGGATTCCAGCTTACTAGGTCGAACACTACCAGGATTTCCTTCAAATCTTGGGTCTCTAATATGCATGATCTGCTGTGGACATTATCTTGGTGCGAAGGTGTTTTGCTTGGTCTAGGATTTTTAGTGCAAGGGAGGAAGCATTGCTCGACCTCGACTTTTTTCAGTGCGTAGTGCGAGGGAGCATAGCTCGACCTCGGCTTTTTGGTGCGAGGGAGTAATGTTTCACCTCGGCTTTTTGGGCTTCTGCCCTTTGTTCTTGGCTAGACAATTTTAGTTCGGGCCCTTTAGTGGATTCTCAAGTTATTAAGCCAGCATATGCTCGGCTTTTACTAGAATAGGGCCCTGACATGAGCATGAAAGCTGCAGCCGCTTATGCTCTCCGAGTCTCCTCCATTACTCGTGTTTCGAGCCACGAGCTTTCTAATAATGAAAAGCATGAAGGCGGAAGCTGCCCGAACTTTGCGCACTGGGGATGAGCTTGAAAAAGCCGTGGCAAAGTGTGAAGAGCAAGCTCGATTAATTGGGCAATTGAAAACTTGAAATGTCGGGCTTGAGAAGATCAACTCCTCTCCTCAATCCGAGCTCTCTAAAACGAAAGGATTGACTTTCAGAGGTCTGCCAAGGCTTTAAAGCTTTCCCTTGACAATCTTCAGCAGTTTCTTGCTACTAAGAAAAAGGCTAATTGCAAGCTTCAGTTCGAGTTGAAGGAAGCTAAAGCCCCAATTATAAGGGAACGTGTTTCTGGGTTCTCACGTGCTATAAAACAAATCCAGCGCTTTCTTCCTGATTCTGAGCTTGAGAAGATCCGGTGTGGACAAGGATTTTAATAAAGATGGCATAATGGTTCCTTTGTTCGAGCTCGATGATGAGGAAGAGGAGAATAATGAAGAGCAGGTTGTGGGAGAGGAGGAGAACAGAGGAACTGAAGTGGTCGTGCTCGAGCCATCCTCGGTTGCTCTTTCGCAAGCTGAAGGCACTATTGATTCCAACCTTGATAGGGTCTTTGCTTATGGGAATGCCCATGAGTAACTCAGCAAATTTTTAAGATATTTTGTACTCTTTGCTATGCCCTATGCACCTTTGCTTTATGAATGATAAAGACTTCATACTTATGGTATTTAACCCAGCATTTGGATTTACTCGGTTAACTTTCCTAAGTTCTTACTCGCCTTTTGTGCTTGGCGTTTTAATTTGGCCTCGTGAGCTTTTTGAGCTCGGCCCTATCATAGTTAACTATTTCATGTTTTTCTTGCTTACCTTTTTAGGTTCGGCCTTTCGATTTTAGCTTGGTTGGCCACTTCGATCTGGCATTTCGACTTTAGCTCGGTCGATTTTAGCTCGGTCACCTTTTTAGGCTCTTTTGCCTTTTTAGGTTCGGCGTTTCGACAACAGCTCGGTCGATTTTAGCCCGGTCACCTTTTTAGGACTTTTTGTTTTTTGTGAGTTAGTACGGTGTTTGAATGCTCGAGCTGATGGAACTTTATTTTCCAAGGGAGATGTTCTCCCCCACACTCTTCCATTTAAATTGAGCTTGAGCTCGATCTCTATGATTTTTATAGAGGGGGTCTAACTCGGCCTCTATGGTTTTAATTTGAGGAGCTCCGACTCGTCTTCCTCTTAGCCAAATTTCGAGAGGGAGTTTTGGCTCGACCTTTCGAGAGTCGGAGCTAAACTGTGAGTTTTTAAGGGAGCAAAGCTCGACCTGTGAGTTTTGAGGAAGCCGAAACTCGACCTTGTGGAAAGGGAAGCACGGAGCTTCGACCTGTAATTTTCAAGGGAGACGGAGCTCAACCTTAGATGAGAGTTTGAGGGCGTCTAAACAGAAAAGAGACAAAGGTCAGTGTTGTGGAAACTCGGGGCGTGTGACACCCAAAATACGAATCACAGAACCAACTCCAGAGGAAGGCATCATTACAACAGAGTGTGTCTTCAATGCCGACAACATTGTATTTGCTGGAGAAGGTGGATCATCAAGTATGGCATTGGGCGGTTCACACGGAGAATGATGTAGCCTACACTCTCTGCCAATGGCAGCAGTGGGCAATTGGTTGAGTACTTTGTAGTCACAAATTTTGTGACCCTAGAAGTGGTATCATCCGAACATCACTTTGCTCAAATTTGTAAATAATATGATATGATGCTACATAACACAACATTAAAGGCGTGGAGCAAAACATATCAAATCATATTAGATTTAAACTAGATTTAAAGAACAATATCACCTGAGCATTTCGCGGCCTCTGATTTAGGCATTCCCTCAAGCTACTATGGTCGAGCTCTCCTAGACCGAGCTGTGCTGGCCGAGCTCTCTAAGACATCCTCTTCAGATCTCTGAGACCGAGCTGTGATGGCCGAGCTCTCTAAGATATCTTCTTCACTCTGAGGCCGAGCTGTGGTGGCCGAGCTTTCCAAGACATCTTCTTCCCTCTGAGGCCGAGCTGTGGTGGCCGTGCTCTCTAAGACATCTTCTTCAGCTCTCCAAGGCCGAGCTGTGGTGGACGAGCTCTCTAAGACATCTTCAGCTCTCCGAGGCCGAGCTGTGGTGGCCGGAGCTCAACCGAGTAGTCAGGAGCCGGAGCTCAACCGAGTTGTTTGCTTGGAAGGAGTCGTTCCTCGATTTATAAGCGAGAGGGTCGTAGCTTGCCCCTCGATTAGAACCTCGGGATGAATCGCTCTTCGACCCCCAAGTTGTTTACTTGGAAAGATTCACTCCTCGACTTCCAAGCGAGAGGGTCGTAACTCGCCTCTCGATTTGAACCTCGGGAGGGATCGCAATCGCTCTTCGACTCCCGAGTTGTTTGCTTGGAAGGATTCGCTCCTTGACTTCCAAGCGAGAGGGCTGTAGCTCACCTCTCGATTTGAACCTCCGGAGGAATCGCTCTTCGACTCCCGAGTTGTTTACTTGGAAGGATTCGCTCCTCGACTTCCAAGCGAGAGGGCCGTAGCTCGCCTCTCGATTTGAACCTCGGGAGGAATCGCTCTTCGGCTCCCGAGTTGTTTGCTTGGAAGGATTCGCTCCTCGACTTCCAAGCGAGAGGGCCGTAGCTCGCCTCTCGATTTGAACCTCGGGAGGAATCGCTCTTCGACTCCCGAGTTGTTTGCTTGGAAGGAGTCGCTCCTCGACTTCCAGGCGAGAGGGCCGTAGCTCGCCTCTCGATTTGAACCTCGGGAGGAATCGCAATCGCTCTTCGACTCCCGAGTTGTTTACTTGGAAGGAGTCGCTCCTCGACTTCCAAGCGAGAGGGTCGTAGCTCGCCTCTCGATTTAATCTTGATTCTTTTACCTCGGACCTCGGTCAAACTGGACTTGAATCTTCAAGCTTGAGCTCGACTTTTCTTTATTTATCTGAGTCATATTGTCGAGCAGTTGGGATGCATCAAAAACGCCCAAATCCATACTCTATCTCTTGATGATTCAGCTTTCCTCAAGCAACTTGTTAGTCACAAATCTGATGATTCAAGTGCCTAGATGAACAATGAACCAGCTTTGGAGATTATCTTCTTCACCTTAGATTTCAGTTCTTCTCGTTCTCGACTAAGAATACAGAGGAAGGTGAAATTCCACATTGTCAAGATTGTTCAGGTGGGTGTGAAGATTTCAACGCTGTTACTCCTTTACACCATTGGTTAACATAGGAGGTTGGGCCCCTTGTGTTTGTTATAGACTCGGTTGGTCGTGGAAAGGAAACCGTGGCTTCATGTCGAACGACAACTGCGAAGTTGGAAACGAAGACGGATCTGGTCACAGCGTCGAGCACTCATCCGACGATGTCTCCTTCCATTTTACTTCAAATTCGTGGAACCCGAACAGAAAAAGGTGTCGATCGTCGTTAGGACTGCCTACTTGGGTGTGGCAATGATGACTGAGGGCAAGAGGGCGACTGCGACGGTCCTTCGAAGATCTGGTGTGGTTCATCATCGGTGCATATATGTGCTTCCGATGTTGAAAAGATGCGTCCCGACGAAGCTTGAGATGGCGGATTTGTGGTACTCTTCACGATCGGAGCAGATCCGTCACTCGGATGTCGAGATCGCGTGTCTGGTCGGAATGGCGTCATTTAACTCCTTCAACTCAGGTTCTGACCCATGGACAGAAAATCCCAGACCGAGGAAGAAATCGTGAAAACGCGGAAAGAAAACAACACGGCAGCTGGCCGTGGTTGTGTGGTGGTCGGGGCAATTTTTTACCTTGCCACACGATGGGCGCCAAATGTTTCTGCCGAGATCCGACTTGACGGAATCTCGCCGTAAAACGTCAAACCAAGAGTGAACAATGAGGGTTGTGTTAGATTATGGCTTGACGGAATATTGTATTCCGGTCCTACGTATCCCAATGGGAATCAAAGCCAGACGTAGTTCTAGGTTCAACCCTTGGCCATACGGTGTGATCTCAATCCCTTAATCTTGTATCTGATGAATACCAGCGAGCAATGACTCTTCAATAGTCTCTTGGTCGAGCTAGTTTCTCTAATACGCTTAAGGGAGAGTCACCGAGGTTAGTGAAAAGTGAGTGTCTCTCTTAAGTTCTCCTCCTTTTATAATAGGATCCCCATATCTTTAAGAGATCTGGATTTATCTCCTTTTATCTCTTAAATCTTCCTTGAGATGTGATTTCCTTAATTTAAGGGATATTATCTCTTTTAACCGGATAAGGTTATGTGAGATAATATCAGGATTGATTAAGATAATATCTTAAATTGATCTCTTAACCGGATAAGGTTATTTGAGATAATATTAGGATTATTTAATTAAGGATAATATCAATATCTTATCCCTTAATTTAAGAGATATTATCTCTTCTAACCGGATAAGGTTGTTTGAGATAATGTCAGGATTATTGAAGATAATATCAATATCTTATCCTTAATATCTGAGTTGGATCGGATATCCAAACTCGATGACCGGATTTTACTCATCGGCCAGTACATTTCCCAAGGAGATATGCCTTTTACTTTATCATTTAAAATACATTTTAGCTTAGAGAAGCCTTTTTCAAAAATAAAACCGAGTTGGAATAAGACCAATGAGCGGTAGTGCAACTTAACAAGAAGCATCATATAATTGGACCTCGCAACTTGACAATATCAGTTTATTATGACTTAGCCCATGGCTTGAAAAAGTGTAGCAATTAATAGACCATACTTTTCATGGAAATATTTTATATTTTATACACGTTATAACTTAGCTAGAGCAGACTTTGGATACCTCAAATTAATTGTAATAGCTACAAGGCAGTGACAAAGTTAAACTTCTCCTTGCACAAGGGCCCCTATATATGGTGATAGAAACTTCTGTAAGCTAATAATGATATGGTTTTAGAAACTGAGAAGACAATTGAAGTTACAGAGGCTGCTCCCTTTGACTTTTGCTATATTTCTTCTCTTAATAAAAGTCTCTTGGTATCCCCTTTATATCAAACCATCCATTCTTGAGGAGCCTTTGTAGTTTGTACCTTTTGAAGAGAGGGATGGGTAGAGCTCCTTGTTGTGACAAGGCAAATGTGAAGAAGGGGCCATGGTCCCCAGAAGAAGATGCAAAGCTAAAGGAGTACATAGATGAACATGGGACTGGAGGGAATTGGATTGCCCTCCCACAGAAAGTTGGTAAGTACATGGAGATGTGATAAGATCAGTTATGTCATGTTACACTTTTGAAGCCAATGATAGCATGCTGATATGAAGGGATTTCACCTCTGATCTTCCTTTGTCTTGTTTGTGTTCTTGATTGGATTTGTTTCCCCCAGGTTTGAAAAGATGTGGCAAGAGCTGTAGACTTAGATGGCTTAATTATCTCAGGCCTAACATTAAGCATGGTGAGTTCTCTGAAGCAGAAGATAGAGTCATCTGTAGCCTCTTTGCTAGCATTGGAAGCAGGTAGGCTTTATTTCACTTAATAATTTCCATTTCCAATTTCAATTTCCCTATTCATAAGGATAGGGATGGAGATCACCCGTTCCAAAATAGTGTCTCATTCCCTATCTGATATGTCATCCACTTAAACTGTGGCATGTCATTTAAAAATGATACACTTACAATAAAAAATGTAGTTAATTTTTCAATTGGCACAATCTAAATGGATGAGAGAATGAATGAGACACCATAAACGATTAAAACGATATAGTAGGCCTTAAAGAGTTCTTCTCTCTTCACATCTTAGGAAATAATTATGTACATATATAATAGTATTATGTACCTTGTTTTTAGATGCTCTACATCACCTCATGCATTCCAAATTTAGATCTGATATGAGTGTTGCATTATTACTGAATTCGGAACTCATTGTCACCAAGTGCAGGTGGTCAGTGATAGCATCTCAGTTGCCAGGCAGGACTGACAATGATATCAAGAACTACTGGAACACAAAGCTTAAGAAAAAAATGATGGCCATGAATCCTTCAGCACACTTGAAATCTCAACAAGTTACCCTTCAAAATTCAACATCATCTTCACCATTATCATTCAGAGACAGCAACAACTCATATTACCATTCCAATGGGCCTAATTTCACAGTTTCTGAGTCCTTTTCTTACTCTTCAAGTTTTGTGAATAGAAATTCTTCTTCTTCTAATTCCATGTTTCAAGCACAAGAAAGTTTCATGGACCACACTCAGAATTGCCAACTTAAAGATAGCAATAGCATCTTTATGTTTGGGGGAGAAGCTACTAGTTGCAGCTCTTCTGATGGGAGCTGCAATAACAGCAACCAGATTGGTCATCATGTCATAGAACCAGAGTTTGGATATGTAGGACAAGGACAAGGCCAAGGTAATGGAATAGGTGCTGCTAATTATCTCTACAGTAGTGGGGTGGAAGATGCCAAGAAGTTTATGTTTTCCAATGTTGGTAGTGTTAGTGGGTGGACACAGAAACAAAGTGGATGGTGGGGAGAAAATCCATTGGATTATGATCAGGAAGAAATTAATCAGCTAATAAGCAGTAGTAGTTGCAACAACTTTTTGTTTGATGACAAGAAGACAGAGGAAAGGGTCATGTACTACTGATGATGCTGACTGTAGGTGAAATGAACAAGATGGGTAGAATATTCAGACTTGGACCAAGTTTATGCCTTTCTGGGAACTGGATATTAGTATTGAAATATAACCACTATCTTTGATTCGGATGAATATTTGTTGTCTCATTTTGATGTATTATATTTTGTTCTTATTAATAATATTTTGTCATATATTCTTTTTTTTCTTAAATTATATAAAATTTTAACTTATATAACAAGATATTATTGATGAAGATAGGATATGATACACAAAAATAGGAGTTTTACACATTTTACTTGGCCGACGTAACCCCACCAGTGAAAGCCATAAATATGTTCTAAAGAAATGAAGGAAGAAAAGGAAGGGCAGATAGTAGAGTACTTCCGCTAGACTTAATCATAAGAAAAAAAAATATATATATTTTTTGAGCAAAAATCAATCATTTGGTAGATAGTAGAGTACTTCCGCTACACTTAATCATAAGAAAAAAGTATATATATTTTTTTGAGCAAAAATCAATAAATTTAATTATATTTAATATTATTATTTTAAAAATCAAGAAAATTAATCAATTCAATAAATTTTTATTTTATTTTTTCAAGAGCATTACACATATAATTAAAGAATAAATTAATAATTGTAATTTTTTTTATATAAATTAAAACAATTAAAATAAATTAACTAAATTTTTTAATAAATATGTAGTTAATTTTACTTATAATTAAATCCGGATGAAATACCTTGCAATTTCTTATCTTCCGGAACATAAAAAAAGGAAGAAAAAAAAAAGAAAAAAGGGGTTGCAGCAGCAATCCAATATTATTTTTGGTGCACCGCATGCATTATCTAATATTATATTTAACATCATCTTTATTAAAAGAAATTCAATCATGAACCTAAAAGCATAAAGATTATCAAAGTGTATAATCTAATCAATTAAGCACTATATACAATATAAATAATTATTTTCTTCCCTACTGGGACTGCTTCCATAATTCAGGTACAAGTCCTCCATATCTGATTAGGACAATAGGTACATACAAATTAAAATAAAGAAATACTAGAAATAGTTACCAGTTTTATCCCATGTCAATTGCGGCATGTTTGTACATTGAGAGCAAGAAGAACTATGCTAAATATGACATATAATAAATCTAGCAAAACGATGATCACCAAAATATAAATCTGGCAAAACTAAGTTTTCAGAAGAAAATCACTGGGGAGGGGTTACCTTAAGCATGTGAAACTTGCTTCTATAATGATGATGGTGATATGTGTGGGATCCCATAATTTGGGCACGGGAGCGGCAATTATGGCATGACTATATGAGAAAAATTGTTTTAAATTTGTTAGGCTTCAACTATGCAACATATTATCATGAAGTTTCTTTAATATTTTCTTTTTTACGGTTTGATTATCAGTGTGAGACAACACAACATCTCCCTTCAAATAATTATTTAAAAGCCAATGGATTAGGACTTGCAAGCAATACAGGCTATCAATTTTGATCTGAAAGTGAGTTAAATATAAACAAATCCAACTAGAGAGGAACATACATTTTAAAGATGTATTTAATTAAAGCATACAAATGATAAAAGAATCGCAATGCAAGATAAGTCCAAAGGACTAAAAAAAAAATGAATGATCTTACTATAACAATGCCTTGGATACGCCATTGGTTGGTAAATTGTTTTGAAGAGAAAATATATTAGTTTAAATTTCCAATTGAAATAATAGAGTAAAGTAGAAGATAAGCCAAACAAATCTTTAGTCAGGTTGGTAAGAATACGACTCATAACTCACAAGGTCGTGAATTCAAATCTCATCTTGATATAAGGAACTCGTTGGTGGATAACTGTAAGACATTCTCTTTGTATTCTTTCAAACTTTTTGTAAAAAAAAAAAAAGAAAAAAGTGAAGATAAATTCGCATTGACCTCTTCACCATTTTGTCTGCTTCCTTCTGTGAAGTTATAGAATGACAAGAATTGGCAGCTATAGGCATTATATACCATAATGGATTGGAGATTAAAATATTAGATAAGTGCCTTAAAGCAATGGGAGCGAGATTTTTCTAGGAGTGCCTTTTCTAGTGGAGTGTAGTCAGTGTACAAATGTCAAAAAAGCCTATTTAATTTGCACTACAAGTTTCCAATATGACTGGTATGTTTTTTCTTTCACGTGGGTTGGTTTTCTCAAATAATTTTCAGTTTCCATATTTCTTTATACAGAAGGAGAAAGAAGTATTCAAAGAGTTGGACTTTAGATATTTGTTTTATAAAGAAAATCAGCCAATCAACAAAATGTCACATTGTCACTGTGTGGTTCGTACTATATGTTTTATTGACCGCCACCACAATGATTTGATCTTCCTCTTAGTTCAACTATTGCATTCTTCAGAGTAATGGTGTACACAATAGCCTTGATATGGATGGATAGTGATGGTCATGATAAGGAGTGCACAAGACCATAACTAATGGTACCTGAACAAACTTATGCTAACACATTCTCAGCATATATACTCACATGTAAGCCACTAATTATAAGACATGCAACTTCTTTAGAGTGGTTCATATGTATATCGGAGTAATGTCCTTTTCCCAAAGATCAAACCAAATTGTCCATGTTTCTAAATCATTTTTTACTTTGCTTATTTAGTTAATTGTAAGTTGTTGATTATGTATTTATTTTAATTCTTGTATTCATAGTATTAGAAAGTGTTGCATATTCATTAATACTTTTTTTTATCAGCCAATGTTAGTATTTAATGTTAGTTGTTATGTTAGGAGGATGGAGGTGGGGTTTGAACTCCTTATCTCAAGTAAACTTGGAGAGCCTCCTTATATCCCTTAGTATATATCTCCTTATACTTGATGATGTTCAAAGAATGTAAAAGTTTGTACGTGTTTGTATATATAAAAAAAGGATAATGCTAAATTAATTGTCATCTTTATATTTGTTTCCAAAAATAATGATTTAAAATAATTTTTAAATCAATTTATTAAATGTGTTGGTGATCTGACATGGGTTTCGGAGGTTGACGTTGTTGTCCGACTTGAGATCGAGTCGATCGACTGGTGGCTCCTGTGATGGAGAAGGAGGTGTGCCACTCTGACTCCCAAATCAGTGGCAATCATTGTGTGCATGAGTAATAAATGGAGAAGATAGTCGAGGGTGGTTGTGAGCCATTGAGGTGACTATGAGTGTCTTTGATGAGGACAGTTACAAAGTTGTTGAACGTCTATTTGCGTTGCTTGAATGATGTTGTCTCTTAATTAATAGCGTAGGATTCTAGGCCTTTGGTTTCTTTTGACCTGTCTGCCGGCTCAAAGTAATCTCGATCCAATGTGTATTGGTTTGTCGGATGGATCTTAACCGAGGACGTCATAGTAAAGACGATAAGGTAACGTATGACATGGGAGGATGCAATAGTAAAGACAATAAGGTAGTGTATGACATGCTGACAACAAAAAGAAAATATTTTATTTTACTTTTTTAATTCCACTTCTTTTAATGAAATTAAAATATCCCATCTTTTAACTTCAATCGTGTTCTGTTTTATTTATAAAATATTAAACATAAATAAAAAAGACATATTATATTATGTTCCATTTCATACATCTATCAAATACTACCCAACGTTGCTGGCTTGGTGGTTCGACACCTCGTTCCTTAACCAAGTGATTGTGTGTTCGATCTTTGAGAACGGAACAACAACGCGAGGTAGCACTTTACCCTTAATTGGTCGACCTGGTGCGGAGTGGTTGCTCACTTGCCACCATTTTCTTATCAAAAAATTACATCTATTAAACACTACTAAAGACATGTGAAGTGAAAGTACCGACTATCTTACACTCCGTTTGGTTGCAGGAGAGAAAGTGAGAGGAAAGAAAGGAGAAGAAAAGAAAAAGAGTGAAAAACGAGAGGATTGTTTAGTTGTTTGGTAGGACAGAAAAGGAAAGGAAAGAAAGTTAAAACTTTTCCCTCCTCTTGTTTGATTGAGTAGAAAGTGAAAGGAAAGAAAAAATATATTTGTGAAATGACATTAATAACCCCACATAAGAATTTAAATAAATAAAAGAATGTTATTTTTTGGTATTTTCACCCAAAATAATGATTGGTTCCTTTATTTTTGTGTTTTCCTCCCAAATATAGAAGAAAAAAAGTTGGATGGGTCCCACCAATTTTTTTTCGTTTCCCTTGCTTTTCCTTTCATTCCAAACAAAGGAAAAGTTAGTTTTCTTCTCACTTTCTCTCCTCTCCTTTTGTTTCCTTCCTCTCTCCCTAAAATCAAACGATGCATTAGTGAAATTCTGGTGTGCAGGAGTGGTTCTCACTTTTGTGCAGCGTTGCTGTTCTGCTCTGCTGGGTTGCAATGCAGGTTGTCTATCACATTGGGCTGAGATAGACAAAACAGTTCGGTCTTAATTCAAAGCCTTTATGCTCTTTACATCAGACTCAAGTACCTTAGTAGATGGAAAATTGGGCCGATAGAAACTAACGGTCGCTTTGAAGAATGGCATTTAGCTGAAACATGCTTGCGCCTTGCCACTGCCACATCTTTTGGAACATCTAAATTCTACATATAAAAGTATGGGGAAAATAACTCATCACACAAGTGGGAACACGAAGATATGTCTAAGAAGTCATCTCAGATAACAAAATTAGATTTATTAACTTTGGTTGTTGTGTTGTTGTCTCTTTATGATCCTCTAAAATGAATAAAAATATAAAGTGAGGAAGTAAGAATATATATATCTTTAATTAATTAGAGTGAATTGAAATCTCAATACAATTTAACAAATCAATAGTATATACATCCTTATTTTCCCATTTTATACTTTTTTTTTTTTTACTTTAGAAGAATTTTATCTGTGTCTTTATATGCTATACTGCGCATGCTAATTGCATAAATGCTACATTCTTCTCACACATTTATTGCCCTTTTTTTAATAGTCCTTTTTCTCCCACCGCAACATGCACAATATATATCTTTTTTTTTTATAGGCAACACAATATATATCATTATATCAACATATCCAATTATATATTCTTTACTACTAAGTTTAAAGAGACACATTGAGGAGTTGAGTTCTAAAGATGAAAACTAGTTATGCTTATTAAACTACAATCAAGATTTTGAATTGTGATTGTGGTTATTTTACATTCACTACAATTTTGGATAACTACAATAAAATGCCACCTATGTTTGGAATCACGTCCAAGTTGAAAGTGATGCAGAAGTAACTCCTGCCAACTTCTACTTTAATGTTATTTTAATTATAAGTATGACATTGTTTACGTGATTTAGTTTTAGACGCGATTCTCAATCATAGTTCTAAACTGACACGTGATTGTAATAGAATTGTGAAGACTACCAAAATAAAAATTTTACAGCCCCAGTTGCGGTTACGTAACTTAGTTTAAAACCATGACTGCAATATTTGTTCGATTCTGATTTTTTATGCTCACCCATTGAAGAGAGACCTTGAGACTGGAAAGTTTTGTTTTCTTAAAAGAATAATTTTTAGCCTTATGATCATCATTTAATAAATACAATCGCTCTATTTTTTCCTCAAGCTTTCGGTTGTCAAGGAAATGGGCTTAAATGAAAGTATGAAACCATCCCTATTTGTCCAAGCCCAGGTGCTTCTGTTAATTTATCCAAAAATGAATGGGCTTTCTCAGCCACTGCCTTAGCAAATATCATAGAAAACCAGGAAAAGAGGGTTGCTTGGGATTTGGGGAACATTTTGTTTTCTTCCAAGATATAGAGACCATTCTTTTTTGTTTTATTTTTTTGACAACTCGGTGTAATATCTTAATTATAAGTCTGTTGCAATTTAAATTGATACATACATTTCTAATAAATAATAGGCTAAAATACAATTTGGTCCCTTAATTTATTTTTTAGATTCAGTTTGATCCCTTAACTTTTTAAAGGTTCAATTTGATCCCTTAACTTATTTTTTGGATTCGATTTGGTCCTTGACTTTTAAAATATTCAATTCGGTCCCTTAATTTGTGATTTGTTGACCTAAGTTAGTCATCTCCGTCAATGAGTCAGTAACGGTGTTAACCTTTTGAGGACGAGTTGAAACTCGCTAACAATTTAAAGGACCAGTTTGAATCTCGTTAACAATTTAAAGGATCGATTTGATACTCATTTAAAAAATAAGGGACCAAGTTGAAACTCATTTAACATTGTTACTAACTTTGTTGACAGAGATTACTAGCTTGGGCTAACAGAGACAAATTAAGGGATTAAATTGAACCTTTTAAAAGTTAAAGGACCAAACTGAATCTAAAAAATAAGTTAGGGGACAAAATGGTATTTTAGGCTAAATAATACATTTCATTTCTCCTCTCTTTTTCAATTAACCAGTGAGTTCAAGTTGAAACGGCCCTGGTTAAGTTACAAGTTGATTTCTAAGGCAAGCAGTGAGGTACTTGGTGGTCTAAAATCAGGGTGGACACTTTTCCCTACCCACCTTAAGATTTTGACATAAGATGCTATTTCATCACATCCCTGTAGCTTCCATGGCTCAATAATTCAGATTAGCTTAGCACATGCACCTTCTTTTCAACCTTTTTCTTTTTCTTTCAGGGAGCCTATTGCAAAACATTGTCCACGCCATGGCCCAATCTTTCAGCTTTTCAAGTCTTCGGCCCCGCCAATTAATTGCCAATCCCATCCAACTTTATAACTAACTTGTTCCATATAATGTAGCGTCCAATTTTTCTTCTATTTGACTTGTTAATTTGCCTGCCAGTGTATGCTTTTCGAAATCACCAAAATTTTGAAATATTTCACTCACTCCATCCAAGTGACATTTCCTTATCTTCTTGTAGTATTACTCTTTAACTACTTTAGCAGAAAAATGCCTAACTTCTTTTCCGTATCTAACTATTAACTAACCACCACCAATATTCCGCCTTTTTAATGTTACATGAATTTTTAATTGATGTGACAAGATAACATTGATGGAACAAGATGTAAAACAATAAAATAAGACAGTAAATCTCCATCCGAAACTTAAGATGAACTATAAAGCATTCTTTAAATACTAATTTTATAAATATTTAAAAAATAACCCATATGTAGCGATTAAAATACTTAACAACTCTTGATATCATACAAGAGTGTTAAATAACCCATGTATTGCTTTTACTGCAATCGTGGACAATTACGAGAAAATATGATCGATGTGGCCGTAATTAAGATCACGTTTCGGTTTCGGAGACCTCCAAAATCAAAATGTTATGACCCCAATTACGGTCGCAGGCGTTTGTTTAAAACCATATATATATATATATATATATATAAAAGAATTCCCTCATTTTGTTTTATGATCAGAAAGAAAAGCTAAACATTATCTGCCCCATCTGAGTTGTTGGAGAAACCTAACAAGTTAACTTTTTCCCAGTCTTGTACGTAAGCTAGCAATGCATTTGGCAAGGATGCCATTTTCATTCTTTCCAGCACAGTAACCCGTACAGTCAAAGCTAGCTACCTTTCGTATAATTAACAACATTTTCATTTTAACCAACACGAAAAGCTAAGCTACATCTTCCCCTAACTACACTGTTCCACCATGGTTAATTCACATGCATTAATTAATCTGGTTCATATGAGTTGCTATTAGAAAGTGACTCCTGAAACCCAAGACAAGCCCTTCCATTATAAGGATCCCTCAAGGCTGTAATGTTATCTAGATTTTATGGTGCTAATCAACACAAAGGTACTAGACTTGTCCATTTCTGCTATCAATTATATTTTTGTGTTCTTAAACATCATTTTCATGTCAATGACTTTTTCCTATAGGCCATAGTCAAATATATATCTCCCACGTCTAGTCATCAACCCCAAATTTCTTCTTAGATATGTGTTGTGTGATATGTATTTTAACCAAATCATGGGTTGTAAGTCGCACATGACTACCATATTCAAGGGCCAGCCTTGTTTTTCTCATTCAATTATTTTTATATAGCTAGCTAGTAATGTTACATATGCCTACTTTTGCATGACCCTATAGACTTTTGCTATATTAAAAGATAGGAATTAAATGGCAAAAGGAAAATAAAATTGTTAATGTATGAAAGTGATATGACTTACAAAAACGATAGGGCTATAAATTGTACAAATCGATAACTCAATTTAAAGGTAAGAAAATATCAAAGATATAGCTTCCTCTTTCTGGGTGAGATTAATTACCTTGGGGAACATGCATTTCAGTACAAAGCCTTAAGTAAAATAAGCATGAAGATTAAGACATTATTATATTATAATATACGTACTGCGTGCAAAACCAATTATCATATTTTTCTCTTTTCATAACTCCTCTCATAACCCATATTATATATATATATAAAGTTAGGAGACAATTTAAAAAGGAAAAAATTATAAGGATGCCTCATATTATCAGGGAAAAATAAATCAATACCCATTCATTTTGCATTTTTTTTACCGTCGGCTGTACAAGTTGGTCATCTACAAAATTTAGCCACTTGATTTTTGATATATAAAATATCACTGGTAGAAAATCATGATTTTCCTGCGGATTTTTTTGGCAGGACTTTGATCCTGCAAAATTTGCTACAAATTTTTCAAAAATAAGGTATTTAGAAGTATCTGACTTAGTTTTAAGCAAATAAATCCATGTATATCTAGTGTAATCATCAACAATAGTTAAGAAGTAATAGTGACCTTGAATGGATGCAATGCCAATAGGACCCCAAATATCAATATGTATGAGGGCAAAAGGATGTAATGTAGCGGAATCACTAACAGGGAAGGGTAATCTAGCTTGCTTAGCATAGTGACAACAATCACAAATCAATCTTTTATTAAAGGAAATGTAAGGAAAGTTGGTACATAATTGCTATAAAACATAAATAGAAGGGTGTCCTAATCTAAAGTGCCACAAATCAAAAGAATTAGAGGGAATGTTGGTAGTAGCAGTCGCTAAACTAAGAGAAGTATGTTTATTGGAGAAAGAAGATGGAATGCCATTGTAGATGTAGAGATTGTTGGTGACCTCAGCTTGCCCAATCATCTTCAGGGTAGACTGAGCCTGAATAATGCAAGATACAAAAGTTAGTAATAGGTGACATTGTAAAGAAGTAGTTAGCCGATGAATAGATATTAAATTAAAATGAAATTCAGGAATATAGAGAACATTAGTAAGATAGAAGTCTTTGTTAAAGAGAGATAGTTCCTGATGATTTTGCATAAAGAATAGTGCCATTGGGTAGTTTAACAGGGATGGGAGAGATAGATTTACAAAAAAAAAACATTCAAGATAAGGACAAATATGATCACTTGCACCTGAATCAAGGATCCAAGTGAAGTAAGGAGAAATGCAATTACCTGTCTTGATGGCACCCGAAACCACATGGTGGTTGGTGTCTGAAGAAGATGGTTTACTCACTGTGTTTACGTTTGAAGTTGAATCTTGTTTAGAAGAATGAAGCAAGTTGATCAGGTATTGGTAATCTTCTTTGGAGATGGGGAAAGAAGACTCGGCAGGAGCATCTTTCACAGGGTATTCAATTCTAGGAATGTCAGTAGATGTATCAGCTGCCAATTGAGGAGAAGAGCTAGGATTCCTAGTCCTATACCCAGGAGGGAATCCGTGTTTAAAATAACAACTATCAATTGTATGATTGGTGCGATTACAGTGAGTACATAGCATGGAATTTCTATAGTTGTTGCGGCCTCTCCCCCTTCCCTGAGATGGTTGGTTTCTGGTTTGTGAAAAGGTGGTACTTGAGAGGGCTGAAGCATCAGGAAGAATGGAAGGGGTGTGTTCTTGTTGAACAACCATAGAGTATGTCGTACTAATAGAAGGTAGGGGATTCATGATGAGGATTTGGCTTCGAACAGGTTGAAATGTCTCATTGAGGCCTTTCAAGAAACATATAACATGCTCCTTGTCTTTATAGGTTTGAACTGATTTGCTCAAATCACAAGTGCAGATATGCAAACATGAACAAGAAGGGGTTGGGCGAAGGAATTCCAGCTCATCCCAAAGGATTTTCATATCAGTGAAGAAATTGGATAAAGATCTGTCACCTTGTTTCATAGAATGTAGTTCTTGAAGTAAATCAGACATACGAAAATGGTTACCACGGGTGAATCGAATTTCAAGGTCGAGCCAGAGATCCCTAGCAGTTTCGAACGAAGCCGTGCTTTGGGAGATTTGTGGAGAAAGGGTGCGAGTGATCCAAGAAATGACAATGTGATTGCAGTGTTGGCAGGCATCGAACAAGGGATCGGCATATGATGGAGGTGTGATGGTGCCATTGACAAACTTGATCTTGTTCTTGGAAGAGAGAGCTCGCAACATGGCACGACTCCAATGATAGTAATTTCCGCCATGGAGAGGAGGTGATACAAGGACATACCCTGGGTTTTCACCAGGATGAAGAAAGTAAGGGCTTGCTGGGTTTTGTGATGGGTCGGGTGGAGGAGGAGGGGGCGGTGGTGGTGGTGGTGGGTTTTCACCAGAGCTATCATGATTGGAAGATGAGGGGCTTGTAGGTGGGTTTGCCTGAGCCATGAGAGAAAGAAACAAATGTTGCGGAAGCTATGTATGCAAAATGAAGACTGATACCATATTAGATGAATCAGAATTGAATTAATTTTTGTATTGATAAATGTTGAATCTCATTGTACAGAGTAAGAGGTGTTTATATTGTTAGGAAATACCAGCATAATTTCCCTCCTCTGTGAACTCAAAAATAGGCACTAAGCGGAAGCGTAAAAATAAGTGTAATAACACCGGACAATTTTTAGTGTGGAAAAACCTCCTCAATGTGAGCAAGGAAAAAAACCACGGGACCCGTAGGCCGCTTAAACTTCCACTATAACAACAGTGGGAATAAAAAAATACAAGAATATTGTATCCTCAATTTGTGGATAACACTCTCACAAATTGGCTCACTATTTTTCTCTCTGAGAAAACTCTCTCTAAGGATCTCTCTATTTTTCTCTCACTCTCTCTTGTGAGGATTGGTGTGTTTAGTTAGCACCCCTTAAGCTTCTTTATATAGGCTTAAGGGGGCTCTCCAAGTTAGCTCCCATACAATGTGGGACTTGCTTTGGCTGAAATTTCCAACAAATCTCCCCCTTCAGCCAAAGAGAAAATATCCTTGAATCAGTTTGGGGTTGATGCTAAGCCTGCAACTTCTTTACAGACTTCTATCTTCTCTTTCGGTAGAGCTTTTGTCATCATATCCGCCCCGTTATCTTTTGTGTGCATTTTCTCAATCTGCAGCAATTTACTTTCCAACACATCACGGATCCAGTGATACCTTACGTTGATGTGTTTCGACCTTGAATGAAATGTCGAGTTCTTACTGAGATGGATTGCACTCTGACTGTCGCAATAGAGAATATAACTTTCCTGATCCTGTCCTAGCTCTTATAGGAACTTCTTCATCCACAAGACCTCTTTGCAACCTTCGGTGATTGCGATGAATTCTGCTTCTGTAGTGCTTAAAGCAATGCACTTTTGTAGTCTTGACTGCCATGAGATAGCTCCCCCTGCAAAAGTAATTAGATATCCTGGTGTAGACTTTCTTGATTCCACATCTCCTGCCATATCTGTATCTGAATACCCAAGAAGCTTTAAATTTCCATTACCAAAACACAAGCAGCTTTTGGCAGTTCCTCTCAGATATCGTAGTATCCATTTCACTGCATTCTAGTGTTCCTTTCCTGGATTTGATAGGAATCTACTCACAACTCCGACAGCATAAGCAATGTCTTGTCTTGTAAAGACCATTGCATACATAAGACTACCCACTGCAGAAGAATAGGGCACCTTGTTCATTTCTTCTTTTTCTTCTTCATTCCCTGGACATTGCGTCTTACTCAGTTTGAAATGACCAGGTAATGGAACATGCACAGGTTTGGCATTATGAATGTGGAACCTTTCAAGAACTTTCTGGATATAGTCTTCTTGTGACATCCACAGCATCCTTCTAGAACGATCTCTAGTTATCTTCATTCCAAGAATCTTCTTCACTGAACCCAGATCTTTCATGGCAAAAGACTTGCTCAATGCCTTCTTGAGAGCATCTATTTTCGCCTTATCTTTCCCAATAATTAGCATATCATCAACATACAACAGAAGTATGATGGATTCACCATTCTCATAGTTCTTCACAAACACACAATGGTCTGCGGAGGTCTTCTTGAAATTGTGTTGGGTCATGAAGAGATCAAACTTCTTGTACCATTGCCTGGGAGCTTGCTTCAGACCGTAGAGGCTTTTCTTCAGACGACACACTAGGTGTTCCTTGCCTGGTTCTGCAAAACCTTATGGTTGCTCCATATAGATTTCCTCCTCTAGGTCTCCATGTAGGAATGTTGTTTTTACATCAAGTTGTTCAATCTCCAAGTCTAGTTTTGCAGCTAGACCGAGAATTGCTCTAATAGATGTCATCTTCACCAGTGTCGCGACCGTCCCGTCCGGGTTCCGCGAAAAGAGGGTAAAAACATAGGAGTCGCCACCAATATTTTTATTTGGGAAAAACATTGGAAAAACCATTTATTTTAAGGAAAACTGGTCTAAAAAAAGAGAGAGATGAGTCCGGGAGCCGGTTACGAGTAGGGAAGGTGTTAGCACCCCACACCGCCCGTTTAAAAAACAGTACCTCAAGTTAATTGTGCAAAAACATTTTAATGGCCTTTTAAATATTTATTTTACCCCAAAAATTATTTACAATAAAGAATTATTTTTAACTTTTAATATTTTAAATTTTTATTAATTTTTATATTTTTAAATTTATTGTTTATAAAAACTAAATGAGGTTGAACATGACACATGAGTCCACATGGTAACCTCAAATCTAAGGGACTGAACATGGCACCGTGTCCATAGAGCATACCTAAAAATAGAAAAGTTTAAATATTTTGATTAATTATTTTAACATAAAAAGAGACACAAAAAAAGGAAAATTTAGTTTTGGCTTGACAAGATGATTTATCTCGCTCCTACGTATTCCCGGGTGCGATGGGAAACTCAAAGCCACGTAGTTCTTTTAGAAAATGTTTGATTTGTCGGTTTATTTTAATTTTGGTAAAGATTTGATTTATTTTTTTTAGAAAAATAATTTTGAAAAGGGATTTTATTTTACAACTAAGTCACTCATGCACAGGGTCCAAGATAGTAGTGATATACGATAAACCCTTACAATGCATATGCCACTTGAGGATGAAAATTCATACATCAACGTCGTAGATTGTTGCGTGAATTCAAAGCAATGTTTTTTACTTTATTTTATGAAATCGGATAAAATTTGGTTAAAAGTGTAAATTGAAAACATTTTTTTTTACAGAAGGGAATTCACTCTTGCACAAGGTTAAAGATAGTGAAGCTATACGATGCAACCTTACAAATCATACGACACTTGAGGATGAAAAATCATACATCAACATCGTAGATTGTTGCGTGAACTCAAAAATATAATTGTTATTTCAAAATATTTTTAACAGAATTTTTATTTAACACAAGGATTGAAAATATACTTTTAAAAAGATTTTTTATTTTTTATTTTTTTTTTTGTTTGAAACAAAGTGAGATTATGCTTCACACTTAAGGCCCAAAACTGAATAGAACCCAGCCCATATCAGAAACAAATCACTTAATAACATAACAGTAAAATAAAAGCAAAAAATGAAAGGGTCTTCCCAGAACCTTCTGCAACGTTACCAAGGGTCAAAGAAGGAGGCGACTGAACGTGAAAGGGAGGACGACTTGGTGGAGAGATGGGCAGTGCGGCGGATGGTTGCGAGGAAGAAGACGTGAATGGCGGCAACGACGGCTCGTACGGAGCATATCTGGGACGACGCAGGGACTCCCATGGCGGAGGCAGCGGCTGTGCAGGGACGCGTCTGGTGAGATGGAAGAGCTCGTGTGGGCGGCGAAACAAAAGAGAGCGAAGGACGGCGGCTGTTGGGCGAGTTGGAATGGTGGTGGTTCGTGGCGAGACTACGTGACAAAGGGAAAGACGACGGTGGCGGCGTCTTTGTGACGACTATGAGAGAGGAGGAGCACGCCGGTTTTGGTTAGGTGGTGCTTTGTTACGTGATCTGTTATGTCTCTTTTTAAGTTTTTATGAGTTTGGATTTTTGTTGATTTTGATTTGGGGGTGAAATGGGGAGAAGATGAAGATGGTTGGGGGATTTGGTGGAAAATGGCTCTGGCTTATGAGTTTAGCTGTTTGGTGTAGAGAGAAATGGTGATGAAATAAATAGTGGGTTGATGACTATGGTGTGAATGGAGGGGAACTTGAGTGCTATTTATTTTTTGTTATGAAGAAGAAGATGGAAGATGAAAGATGGAAATGGAACTGTTGCAGAAGAGAGTGGATCAAGTGTGATGAAGAGTGGTAGAGATTGAAAGTGAAGAAATGGAGAGAGTTAGGATTTTGTTTTTTTTCTTCTGATTTTGGATCCCCCCCCATTCTAATGTGTTCTGTGTCAAACTTATAGCAAAAACCAGTGAATAAAAATGACAAAATGTTTCGAGCCATTGGGGATGAAAGGGGCTATTGATGGGGTGTTGTGGAGTGTTGCAGAGATTGAACCATGCTTCAGTCATCTCTCCATTTTCATTTTTAGTGTTCCACTCCTCTGATCTAGGCAAAATCCTCTTCCCCATGTTCTGAAAACTACCCAAAAATGGGAGCCTATTTGCTTGAGCCTTGTGCTGAGAAGAGCTACGGTGGTGTGAACAAAATGGACACTTGGCAGAACATTTAACTTTCAAAAAAATATTTTTATTTAATTATTTTTTTTTAACTTGGGCTTGGACTCAAAACAATCTTGTAACAAAAACAAATTGGGGCAATAACACAAATAATAATTTTTGTTTAAGTTTTTTGCAGTTTTATATTTTTTTGTTTTTTTTTTAAATTAATTAAAAGAGAAAATACCCGGACAAAATTAGGTGTTCACAGCTGCCCCTCTTTACTTTTTTCTTATTAGATAAATTGTGTAACCGTAGTTAACATATTATCGCTATAAGAAACGAGTAAAGATATGAACTCCAATTTTGTTTGGGGTACACTGACAAACAAAAAAAGACTTGTGACTACAAAATGATTTCCTGTAAAGGACCAGCGGATTGGATTGCCCATCAGAAGCTCGAACAGAAAGATAAAAAGAACTTACAGGATGGATTGTCGGTCAGAAGCTCGAACAGAAAGATAAAGAACTTACGGGGTGGATTGCTAGTCAGAAGCTCGAACAGAAAGATAAAAAGAGCTTACAGGGTGGATTGCCTGCTGAGTTTTAAAAAACCAAAGATAAATATCTTATGGGGTTGATTGCCTATCAGAAGTTTGAAATGAAAGATAACAGAGCTTACTGGGTGGATTGCCCGTCAGAAACTCGAACTGAAGATAAAGAGCTTACGAGGTGGATTGTCCATCAGAAGCTCGAACTGAAAGATAAGAGAGCTTACGGGGTGGATTGCCTGTCAGAAGCTCGAACAGAAGATAAAAGAGCTTACGGGGTGGATTGCCCGTCAGAAGCTCGAACAAAAGATAAAAGAGCTGACGGGGTGGATTGCCCGTTAGTAGCTCGAATTGAAGATAAAAGAGCTTACGGGGTGGATTACCCGTCAGAAGCTCGAACAGAAATATAAGAGAGCGTACGGGATGGATTGCGGATGGTGCAAGGAGAGCTCGTGGGGATAGCGAAAGCAAGAAAAGGGGGTGATCCCGTCAGAAGCCCGAATAGCAAGGTAAAAGAGCTTACGTGGTGGATTACCCGTCAGAAGCTCGAACAGAAGATAAAAGCGCTTACGCGGTGGATTACCCGTCAGAAGCTCGAATAGAAAGGTAAGAGAGCTTACGGGGTGGATTGACCGTCAGAAGCCCGAACAGAAGATAAAAAAGCTTATGGGGTGGATTGCCCGTCAGAAGCCCGAATAGCAAGGTAAAAGAGCTTACGGGGTGGATTACCCGTCAGAAGCTCGAACAGAAAGTGTAAAATAAAAAAAAACATTTAATATTATTTTTTTAAGGGATTCACTCTTGCACAGTGTTGAAGATAGCAAAGCTATACGATGAACCCTTACAATTCATACAATACTTGAGGATGAAAAATCATACATCAATATTGTAGATTGTCGAGTGAATTAAAAAATATTTTATTTATTAAAACTTTATTAAAGATACTTAAAAGTCTTCATTTATTTTTTACTTATTTTTGGAAAACCTTTGTCAAAATAGAACATAAAAATCATTTTTATTAAAATGAAAGAACTCACTCTTGCACGGGGTTAAAGATAGTGAAACTATACGATAAACCCTTACAATTTTTTACAACACTCGAGGACGAAAAATCGTACATCAACGTTGTAAATTGTTGTGTGAATTCAAACAAGCAAACTTAGTTACAAAATATTTTTAGGAGATTTTTATTTGGAACAAGGAATCAACAACAAAAACACATCTTAGGCCAAAGGCACAAATCATATAGAATAAAATTTAGATTCAGGCCTGACAGAAAAGAAGCCCAAAAACATTTTTTTTTTAGACAGAGGCTCCTTCCCTTTTTAAAGGTTGGATCCACTAGGTAAAAAAAAGGAAAAGACTTATTGACTTATCCTACAAAACTAAGCCCACGAATAAAAACAAACCAAGCAGCCCATTCAAGAGACCCAAACAAAACCCACGTAGCTGGTATATGATGGCAAAGGGTAAAATAAATAAGAGAAAAAGAAAGGAAACAAGGCAAGTATCAGAGAAGCTTCCAACTTCTCTATTTACCAAGAATGGGGAGGAAGGTCAACAGGGGTCTGGGCACGGGAAGCTGAGACGAAGGCTGGCGTGGAGGACGGCGAGGCAGGGGACACGACGGCGGCGACATGAGGAGGCCGGCAACGCAGCTGTTCGCGTGGCAGTGGACAGCGTCTGAAGCGGCGCGGCTGTCCACACGACGGACGTGCGAGGGACAGGAGCGGCGAGGCAAGGGAGGCGGCGGCGGCGACGTGAGGAGCAAGAATGGACGGATCCGGCTGCGAAGTGATTTAGCAGAGGGACGTATGGTGGAAATGGAACCCGGATCTCGTTTGTCCCTTATGTTTCCATTTTTTGTGTTTTTTGATTTAAGATGATGATGAGGGGTTGTGGTAGGTGGCTTTTGTTTTGATTTGTTTCGTTGGTGATGAATTTCTGTTGTTACTGAAAGTGGTGTTGTGGTGTTGTTGGGAGGAAGATGAAGATGATGGGTATGGGTGGCTTAGGGATCAGATTAGTGGAGTGTTGCAGTGGTTCATCTTCCTCTAGTCCCATTTCAATTTCCATTTATGTGTCCATTTTTCTGATCTAGGCACAAACCCTCTTCCCAAGCTCTGGAAAATTAACAGAAATGGATTTTGATCACTTTAGCTTTGTGGGAATGGGTGTTTTGACGGTTGCAATCCTTGGGAGCCCCCCATCTGAATTCTGATTTTTTGTTATATTCAAAAGTGGCTTGGGTACATGTTGGTTAAAGATGGAAACTGGAGGAGAAAGACCAACACTGTAGCTGTAGCAGTAGAGGACGTAGATTTTGCAGGAAAGAGAGGGACTCAGACGTCTTTTTCTGTTTTTTTTCTTATTTTTGCCTTTTTTTGTTTTTAATTTGACTTTTCTTACAATTAACCAAGAAATCAGACATTTTTCAACTGTTGGGTTTATTATCAAAGGTTAACTGTTGGGCCAAAATGAAGTAGGGCAGATGATGGATCAAAAATAAACTTGTAACAAAACAAAATGGGCCAATAACAAACAAATTATTTTTCTTGTCATTTTTATTTATTTGTTTATTTATTACTATTAAAAGGATAAAAATATACCCGGACAAAATTAGGTGTTCACAGCTACCCCTCTTTACTTTTTTCTTATTAGATAAATTGCATAACCGTAGTTAACATATTATCGTTATAAGAAACCAGTAAAGACTTGAACTCCAATTTTGTTCAGGGTACACTAACAAACAAAAAGACCTGTGACTAGAAAATGATTTCCTGTAAAGGACCAGTGGATTGGATTGCCCATTTGGTTTACACATAAAAAGCTTACGGGGTGGATTGCCCGTCATAAGCCCGAACAGAAGATAAAGAGCTTACGGGGTGGATTGCCCTTCAGAAGCTCGAACAGAGAGATAAATGAGAGCTTACGGGGTGGATTGCCCATCATAAGCTAAAAAAAAAACATACAGGGTGGATTGCCCGTCAGAAGCCCGAATAGCAAGGTAAAAGAGCTTACGGGGTGGATTACCCGTCAGAAGCTCGAACATAAAGATAAAAGAGCTTACGGGGTGGATTTCCCGTCAGAAGCCCGAATAGCAAGGTAAACGAGCTTATGGGGTGGATTACCCGTCAGAAGCTCGAACATAAAGATAAGAGAGCTTACGGGGTGGATTGCCCGTCAGAAGATCGAACTGAAAGATAAAAGAGCCTACGGGGTGGATTGCCCGTCAGAAGCTCGGACCGAAAGATAAAATAGTTTACGGGGTGGATTGCCCGCCAGAAGCTCGAACTGAAAGATAAATGAGCTTGCGGGGTTGATTGCCCGTGAGAAGCTCGAACTGAAAGATAAATGCTTGTGTGGCCATATAGACAAATGTAATACATGAATGTCGATTTTGCTCACTGATGGAATGACAATGCGAAAATTCAAATAACTAGTTTTCAATTTATAGAAAAAAAGATGATGATGAGAACCCTTAGTAATTTTGGGCATGATGCAAAAGATTGATGATAAATTATTTCTTCTTTGCTGTTTCTTTTTCATTATTGGATCCTTGACCCTTTGAAAGCGTCGATCACAGTCAGTCTTGAGGATGAACTAAAAGAAGGTCCAACTCGTCGGGGAGAGATATCATGCACTCTTGTTTTCTAAGGGTAGGCGTCTTTGATGATAATTATCCCAGTAGCTGATCTTTAATATTCCTTCCTCTCTTCATTGCCCTTTGTAAGGGAACCATCGTGCCCCCCATGACCTTTCGAGGCTTTCTAAGGAATTCTAACTGCTTAAAGAAAACCAATACTTGTTTCACATTTCGGTATATACTTATCAGGATGAATGCACACAAAAGTTAAGAGAAAGGGACCAAGGTAGCGAAATAAAGTAAAGGAAGTCAATGTCATTATATTTGGATTGAAAAAGGTGTACAAAGCATAAGTTTCAAAACATTGCGGAGTAGAACCGCATCTCCTCAGGTGATGTCTCTCTCAATGACTAATGTTAGTATCCCTCATACAATCTTGACTGCTCATTAATTGGCTCCAGGGATGTTGTTTGCCCCAGTTTTCATACATCCAACCGATGATCGCCCTGATTCATCGGCTTGACGACACTTCCATTGTTATGTTTATATTTTTTTGAACCCTGACTTCTGCCTAGACCACCTTTTCAGGTTTTCAGCCTAGCGGGTTGCTCTAACTTTTGCCTAGACTGTCTTTTCAGATTTTCAGTCTAGCGAGCTTTTCTTTTTTCATTTTCACTTTTTCTTTTCTTTTCTTCTTCTTCTTGGGAAGTGTGTTCAAGCATAATACTTTTTGACTGCATCTGAGTTTATAGGGAGTGGAAGATCTTCCCCATCCATCCTGGTGAGAATTAAAGCCCCTGCAGAGAAAGCCTTTTTCACTACGTAAGGTCCGTCGTAGTTCGGGGTCCATTTCCCTCGATGATCCTTTTGGATTGGTAGAATCTTTTTAAGCACCAGGTCACCCTCCCGAAACTGTCGCGGGCGTACCTTCTTCTCATAAGCTCTCATAAACCTTCTCTGGTATAATTGACCGTGACACAACGCCACTAATCTCTTCTCTTCAATGAGGTTCAATTGGTCTAGTCGATCCTGGACCCACTCAGCTTCTTCTAATCCTGTTTCTCTCAGTACTCTTAATGAGGGGATCTCTACTTCAATCGGGAGCACTGCCTCCATTCCATATACTAAAGAATATGGTGTTGCCCCTGTCGAGGTGCGAATAGAGGTACGATAGCCGTGTAAAGCAAAAGGTAACATCTCGTTCCAATCCTTATACGTCACTACCATCTTTTGGACAATCTTCTTGATATTTTTATTAGCGGCCTCAACTGCCCCGTTCATCTTTGGGCGGTACGGAGAGGAGTTATGATGCTTTATCTTGAAATTTTCGCACATCTCCTTCATCATCTTATTGTTCAAATTGGTCGTATTATCAGTGATAATCTCACTCGGCAATCCATAACGACAAATTAACTCTCTTTTGACAAATCTGATCACGACATTCCTGGTCACATTGGAATATGATGCAGCCTCAACCCACTTTGTGAAATAATCGATGGCAACAAGAATGAAGCGATGTCCATTTGAGGCTTTTGGTTCGATAGGCTCGATCACATCCATTCCCCACATTGAGAACGGCCAGGGTGCCGACATGACATTCAAGGGAGCTGGCGGCACATGAACCTTATCAGCATATATTTGGCACTTATGGCACTTCTTCGTATAATTAAAGCAATCAGCCTCCATTGTCAACCAATATTGGCCAGTCCTCAAGATTTTCCTGGCCATTGCATGACCGCTCGCGTGTGTTCCAAAAGATCCTTCATGTACCTCCTCAATTATCAGTTTAGCTTCTTTTGCGTCAACGCACCTCAACAACACCATGTCATGGTTTCTTTTGTAGAGAATATCTCCATCTAAATAGAAACCCATTGCAAGTCTTCTTAAAGTTTTTTTGTCGTTTTCTGAAGCGCCCGGAGGGTATTCCCTTCTTTGGATGAAGCATTTGATGTCATGGTACCACGGTTTTTGATCAGGCTCTTCCTCTATCACTTGACAGTATGCAGGGTGATCACGACTTTCCATTTTGATGAGTGGTAGGTTCCTTTTGTCACTTACTTTGAACATTGATGACAAGGTAGATAGCGCGTTAGCTAATTGGTTATCTTCTTGGGGAATATGATGAAATGTGACTTCATCAAACTGCTCAATCAAACCTTTGATGTAATCATGATACGGAATTAACTTGGCATCTCGGGTTTCCCATTCCCCTCTTAGCTGGTGGATGACTAATGCAGAGTCCCCATATACCTCCAGCATCCTTGCTTTTGCCTCTATTGCTGCCAAAGTCCCTAGTGCACAAGCTTCGTATTCGGCTATATTGTTTGTACAATCAAAGCAGAGCCTCGCAGTGACAGGTAAATAATCATTTTCTGGTGAGATTAAGATTGCCTCGATTCCATGTCCCAATGCATTAGAAGCTCCGTCAAATAACAAGGTCCACTTTTCTTTTTCTGGTGATTGCTCGCGATCGAACAAAACCATTATATCTTCATCTGGAAAATCACATTGCATCGATCCATAATATTCTACCGGCTGATTGGCTAGATATTCTGCAAGAGCACTCCCTTTTATTGCTTTTTGGATGACATAGACAATGTCATATTCTGATAGCAGGACTTGCCAGCGAGCAATTCTTCCAGTCAGAGCATGCTTATGAAAGATATACTTGATCGGATCCATTTTGGATACCAACCAGGTAGTGTAACACAACATGTAATGCCTCAAACGGCGAGCCGCCCAAGCCAAGGCACAGCAAGTACGTTCTAGCAGTGAGTAATTGGCTTCGCAACTGGTGAATTTCTTACTTAGATAATATATGGAATGTTCCTTCCTCCCTGACTCATCGTGCTGCCCTAGTACACAACCCATGGATTCATCTAGTACAGTCAAATACATGATGAGAGGTCTTCCTGGCACTGGGGGAACCAAGACTGGAGGCTCTTGTAGGTACTGTTTGATCTTCTCAAAAGCCTTTTGACAATCTTCATTCCATGTTACTGCCTGATTTTTGCGCAGCAGTTTAAAGATTGGTTCACATGTCGCTGTTAATTGGGAAATGAACCTGGCAATATAGTTCAATCTTCCTAAAAACCCACGAACTTCTTTCTCTGTTTGAGGTGCTGGCATATCGTTGATTGCTCGAACCTTTTCAGGATCAACCTCTATTCCTCTTTGACTAAAAATGAACCCCAAAAGCTTGCCTGATTTCACTCCAAAGGTGCATTTGGTTGGATTCAGTCAGAGCTTAAACTTTCTTAACCGCTCAAAAAGTTTCTGCAGATTATCAACATGGTCATCTTCGGATCTGGACTTGGCGATCATGTCATCTACGTAAACTTCTATCTCCTTATGCATCATGTCATGGAATAAAGCCACCATAGCCTGCTGATATGTTGCCCCAGTATTTTTCAAGCCAAAGGGCATAACCTTATAGCAAAAGGTTCCCCACAAAGTGACAAATGTAGTTTTCTCCATATCTTCAGGTGCCATCTTGATCTGATTATATCCCGAGAAACCATCCATGAAAGAGAAAAATGCATGTTGAGCAGTATTATCTACAAGAACATCAATGTGAGGCAAAGGAAAGTCATCTTTTGGGCTAGCTCTGTTCAGATCTCGATAGTCAACACACATTCGAACTTTTCCATCTTTCTTGGGAACAGGAACGATGTTAGCAACCCATTGAGGGTACTTTACAACTTATAGGAAATCTGCATCCAGTTGTTTTTTAACCTCCTCCTTGATCTTTAAGGACATTTCCACTTTCATCCTTCGTAGCTTCTGCTTTACTGGAGGACACTCCGGCTTTAATGACAATTTGTGTTCTGCTACACTGGGGTCTAACCCTGGCATGTCTTGGTACGACCATGCGAAAACATCTTTATAATCCATCAACAACCTGATCAACCTTTTCCGCTCCTTTTCTTTCAGGGAAAGGCCAATCTTGACCTCTTTTTTATCATCTTTGGTTCCCAAATTGATTAGTTCACTCGGCTCTTCATGGGGCCGAATTTCCCTGGCTTCTTGTTCTACCAATCTCAAAAGTTCAGGGGGAACTTCCCCGTCATCATCAACAACCTCCTCAGCGTGATCAACGGAATAGTCAAAATTGTATGATGAGTTACTAACACTGTCGTTTTCAAGAGAGTCACTTTTAGATCTGCATTTTGGTAATTATCAGGGAAAGATGAATGAATATAGGTTAAAGACAAGAGACTGCATTTATTAGTGAGGGACGGTGAACAAAAACTAAAGTAAAAAAGAGAGATAACAACACAAAGATACTGAATGCATGCATTTATTGATAAGTCATACTGAAGTAAAAACAAGTAAGCCCATTACAACAAAATTCCTAAAGCCTTGGGCAGAGCTAAATGATAAGCATTACAGAATTACTTTGAAAAGGACTCTATGGTCTTGGGGAACTCAATGATCTCCCAATTGTTGAGCTCTGTATCCGGAGAGCATGGATACACCAGATTGATACCATGATCAGCAGGATAATCATCTTCAATAGCTGCTGCTTGGTCCAGGAATGCGAACCCTACGCTTCGGAAGCTCTGCCGAATGTCACAGATGGGAACCCTTTCAGCCTCGTATTCACGATTTTCCAGCCGAGCCAACCTCTTTCTTTTATTCTCTTCTATAACCCCCATCTTGTCGGCCTTGGTGGGTTTGTATCCCAACCCAAACCTGTCCTTGTTCTCAGTGAGCATGAGAATGTCAGCGACACCTTGGCTGTTCTTCCCCAAACCGCTTCCAGGTTGGTATCCTCCTTCGAGCATAACCCTGGCCATCATGATGGACGCTTTAGATGACCGAGGTTTCAAGAGTGGAGCACTATCCCCAACATAAGTGGCATTGGCAATTTCAAGTGACTGGAAGGCGGTCTCGAGAGCTTCCTCGGCAGCTTCAATATAAGGGGTTGTCGATGGCTTGCTTACTAACAGATCCTCCTCTCCAGAAACAATTATCAACTTATTATCAACAATGAACTTCACCTTCTGGTGCAATGTGGAAGGTACAGCTCCAGACGAATGGATCCATGGTCGTCCTAGGAGACAACTGTAAGTTGGTGTGATGTCCATTACTTGGAAGAGTACTTCAAAGGTGCAAGGGCCAATCTGAATGGGCAATTCGATTTCTCCCATGACTTCTCTTCGGGTGCCATTGAAAGCTCTTACAATCATTGTGCTTGGCTTCATATGAGTTCCATCAAAAGGCAACTTTGCCAGTGTTGACTTTGGCATTACATTCAAAGAAGAGCCATTATCAATGAGAACCCTGGCCATGACATGGTCTCGACACTTCACCGAAATGTGCAAGGCCTTTTTGTGCCCCATACCTTCAGCTGGTATTTCATCATCGGTGAAAGTGACATAATTATCAGCAACTATGTTACCTACAATGTTATCGAGCTTATCAACTGTGATGTCATGGGAGACATGCGCTTGATTCAACACCTTCATCAGTACTCTCCTGTGTGGCTCAGAGTTCATCAATAGAGACAAAAGAGATATCCGAGCCGGAGTTTGATTCAATTGATCCACAACCCTATATTCACTCTGCTTGATGAACTTCAAGAATTCACCGACTTCTTCATCAGATACCTCCTTTTTATTCTCACCCCCGTTTGCTTCCTTGTCATCTAGGATTCCTTCCACCTTCTCTTTCCCTTTGTGATCCTTTCCTTCCTTTTCTATTTCCACCCTTCGCAATGCCTCCGGAGTGTAAATGCGACCACTCCTAGTCATTCCACCAATTTCTGAAATGTTGGTAACCACAGTAGTCCCGTCGGAAGGATTGGGTTGAACCTGCATCTCATATTTCCATGGTATCGCTTTGGTGTCATTGTAAAGGAAAGGACTTGGAACTCGGATGACGATTGGTGTTGGCCCACTTGGGACCGACAAAGGTTTCTTCTCAGTATAGTATATCACCACTAGTTTCGGAGTGACTTGCTCAGGAACTGGTTGGGGATTAACTACAACAGTAAAAGGGGTTATCTTAATTGGGGTAGATTCAGCAACCATATTAATGGCATACTCATTTGATTCACAACCAATTAAGATAAACTTCATATCTATTAACTGCTGCACAACTTGCCAAAACTCTGAACAGTCTTCAATCGAATGCCCCATGTTCCCATCAAAGTCACACCTTATCTCTCCATCGAGAGCCTTTTCTTCCGTGATCGGGATTTGGATCAATCCACATTTGCACATCTCTCTGAAAACAACTCTCATAGGAGTCCTAACATCGACCACTTTACTCTTGAGAGTATGTTCCAAGAAGCTCTCAATGGCATTGACTCCCGAACTCCCATGATTTGGCATAGGACCCTGTGCCACATTTGGAGCATCCTTCTGAAAGCTCAACCATTTGGCATTAATCAGATCTTACACCTTAAACTTCAAAGCTTTACAAGTCTCGGTGGAATGACCTGTGGCCCCATCGTGATATTCACATTGAGCATTCGGGTCATACCACTTTGGATAGGGAGGGTCTATTGGTCTTGTCGGGATAAGAGTTAGCACAGATTTAATCACAAGTTGGCGGAATAGTTTAGTGTAGGTCATGGGTATCGGGTCAAAACGCACTGGCTTTCTTTCCGAGCTATACGGTGGTCTTGTTTGGCTGGGGTTTGGGTTTGGATTTAGGGGCTGAACGACTTGAGGTGGCATGGTAGGGTGTGTTTGATGCTGAGAAGGGTAGGATGGTCGGTAAGGAGCCATCTGTTGAGGGTTTGGAAATTGTGAGGTGGCAGCGATGTATGGCTGGTTGGCTTGGTGATATGGAGGGGGTTGGTAATATGGGGCGTATTGGGCTTGGAAGGCGGGCGTTTGGTTCGGTCTCCATTGGTTCGGTTTCTTCTGTTCAAAGGTTACTGCATGTGATTCTCCCTCTTTCTTTTTCACAAACGGGGCTTTCTTTGGACCGTTCCCTACTGAGGTCTCGGTGATCTTGCCATTCCTCATTCCACTTTCAATTCTCTCGCTGATGATGACCATGTCAGAAAAATTTGATGACACACTCCCAATCATCCTATCATAGAAGGGCGACTGGAGTGTATCAATGAACATTGCTACGATTTCTTTCTCGTCTAAGGGAGGCTCCACCTGAGCAGCCAATTCCCTCCATCGTTGTGCATATTCTTTGAAAGTCTCTGCGTCCCCTTTTGACATATTTTGGAGTTGCATCCTATTGGGAGCTATGTCAATATTGTACTTGTACTGCTTCAGGACTGCATCTGCTAGATCTTTGAAGGATCGGATGTGTGCCCGCTCGAGATGCGTATACCAATTTGAAGCTGCCCCAGTCAAACTGTCTTGGAAGAAGTGAATCAAGAGCTTATCATCTTGGGCATATGACGCCATCTTCCTAACATACATGGTCAAAGGGTTTTTGGGACAAGTGGTTCCCCGATATTTGTCAAAATCGGGCACCTTAAATTTCGGCGGAATTACAACATTTGGCACCAGACAAAGTTTTGTGGCATCCCGAAGACCATAACTATTTACCCCTTCAATGGCCCGCAATCTTTCCTCTAGTACTTCCAGCTTTTCTTTAGATTGGGAAATCCCTCCCGACTGATTCACCGGAGTTTCTCCGTACATATTATGGGGAAATGAATATGGCATGGAGGAGGAACCGAAGTTTGGCATCATTTGAGCCCCTTGGGGTCCATAATGTAGGGTGTATTGTGGGGGTCTTGGATTGACAGAAGGTGTCACTATCGGGGTGTTACCATCTGTAGGGTTGACAGTTTGTGTTTGCGGTATTTTGACAGCATTGGTGGGGATTTGTGTCTGAGTGATGTGTTCGGAGTTCTGAATGCTATCTTGTGGACTGGGGGCTGTTGGTGGTACAAATCCACGAGGCAAACCGTATGGGGGATTGTTCGGGTCGAATGAAAAATGAGTTTGGTTGAGAGGCATCATGGCCCTTGGTTGGTTGAAGCCTTGAATAGGAATCTGAGAAAAACCGGGCGGGATGAGAGGTGTGGCTGGCTGTCCTTTGTTCGAGGCTGGAGGGTTCTCCTCTGTATTCTTTTCCTTTTGCATTGCTTGTAGGATCTCCATCATCTTAGTCATCTGATCCTTGATTTGACTGACTTCATCCCTGATATCTTGAACTTCTTCTAGTTCATCCGCCATGTCTCTTGCCTGTGATCAAGTGCGATAAGGGTGTCTCGGAGCAATTGTTCAGAAGAGTCACACTGTTTTAATTAGAAAAAAAGTAAGAATATTGCAAAAAAGAAAAAGCTCTGGTGAAAACCACTTATGGAGTTATTATTTATTATTATTTTTTATTTCTTCTTGAGTTAACACCTTATGACTGACAAGAAATGGTCCCTCCATCCCACACAGAGAGCATTGTGCTCATAAGATGAAATGGAGTTGACAACAAATCTAGGGGGAGAACATCTCTCCACAATAGATGTTGTCTTAAACACACTAGCAGTGCGAATTTGGAAACGAGACATCCCGACCTACCCTTTTCGCAGAAGGAAGAATCCTATAAGGCAAAGATGTAGTTGAAAACATACTAAAGGGAGACCATGCTCCACGATAGGTGTCGTCGCAAGTCAAGTGTAAGAATTGGAGTGCGAAGGAGACATAGAGGCAAGAACAGATTTCATTAGAAGTAACACAGAGATTGGGATTACATCATTGTCAAATCATAATTTTCAACCTTGTTACAACATTTCATCCTAAAGTCAACAGCTTAGGTCTCTTTCTTTTTAGCCCTCGAGCAAACCCTCCACACATTTGCATAAAGTCGTCCAATTCAGACAGGAGACGAAGCATATGGTCCCCACAGATTTGTTGTTCTGCCTTCTCAAAGCTTTGGACAAAATTCTGAATGCAATGGCATAGCTCCAAACTCATGCTCACATATCTCTTTTTCCATATGTCAATATCTATCCCTCGCTCTCGCGCTTCTTCTATCCACCATTTCACGGCATTCATTGCTTGAACCACGTGATCATGATAATGTTTTGCCGAGGTCCACCCCAAATCGGACTCCTTCTTGATTTTGACCATTAGGATATTTAATTCTTTGACCTTTTGTACCAATTCATCAGTCATCCTACTTTGTGCACAAATTTGCTTCTGTAAGTTGCTATTGACTCCCCTTTGTCGATCGACCTCCGCCTCCAATGACTTTCTCATGCCTTCTTGCTGGATGACTTCTTCCTCTAACTGGCGCTTTTCTTTTCTTAGCCGATGCCTTTCCGTTGTCAAGGACAATACTTTTCTTTCAAGATTCTGGACCTTAGCCATGATGCTTGGTGAGACATTATTTGTATTCATCTGGACTCTTGAGGTTGTGGAGATATCTGCACACAAATCTTTTAAGTGTTCATTTTCCTTGGCTAACTTCTCACAATGCTTCTGTCCAATGGCTATTTTTAACTCGGAATCTTGCTTTTGTCGTTCCATTTCCTTCATTTGTGCTTCTAAAACTTTCAGTTGTTCTGTCATTTGAGTTACCAAAGGGGAGTGATCTTTATCTTTCATGCTTTCTGCCGGAAAGTTGACGAGACCTTTCCTTGATTTTCTCCATGCTTCATATTCTGCGACAATGATTAGGATTGGCCGGCCCAATTGTGCTCTCCCTGCCATCTTCACATCTTTCCATGCATTTCTGATTGATTTTGCCAACAACTTGGTATTCTCTCCATCCTCGTACCGAAAACAGCATCCGCCGAGTTGTTCTTCTCTTGGCACGGTTTGTGTCCAACAAAGCTGTCGTAAGACTATGGCAGGTGTGTAGGATATTCACCCTCTTGGACCCATCAAAGGAACATTGGGATAGTCACCACAACTATAAATGATATCTTGCCCCTGCTGACCTTCGTACCATGGGCATACCCACCTGAAAGAGTCCCTTTCCACTTTGTCAAACTCGCTCTTCCATTCCTCTTCATTTAACTGTCTTATAGGGATGTTATGGAAGCCTATTAGTGGATCTGAATGGTGGGTGATATAACCTTTTGCATACATGTGAGTCATGGCCCACACATAGAGCAACTGTGCACAACATCGGAGCTTCCCTTTTGGATGCTGTTGGCAAAATTCTAGAGTCAAAAGCGTTTCGGCTAACACTGCCGCACGGGGTTTTTGTTTCTTTCTACTATGAAAAATACATCCATTGCCGCTTGATCTATCATGTCTAGCGCTGATGGAAATAGAACCAACCCATATATTGTTAGTGCCAATACCCTCTCAAAGGTTTCCCAATCTTGCCGATCCATTAGTTTCTTCAAATGATTTTCAAGAAAAGTTCGGGTTAACCCTCGCGAGTTGGAGTGCCCGGTCAACTTCACATCATTTTCAGGAAGCCCCAGTAACCCTGCTATGCTTGTAGTGGTCAAGTATTGCCCCAAGTGAAAGTATACGATGGGGTTTTTCTGCATTGCCAATCTTAACAGGAAAGCATATTCTTCAATGGTGGGAGTAATGTCCATGTTTGGCAATTCAAAACATCTGAGGTGGGGGTTCCAATACCGACACAAAGCACTCAAAGAAGCAGTCTCAACCGGTATGAAAAATAAGTCCAAGATCCCTCCATACTTCTTGGCGAAGCTTCTTCGACGTCCTTGAGGCAAAGATTGGCTCAACTCTTTCAAATTCTCTAATGGGTTTATTATCACCCTGGAGCTCTTGGTGGTGGGAACATCGCTAGTGTGTCTGACTTTTTCCATCTCTTGTAATCAAAGGTGTTATCTCAAACCAAATTATCTGTGGAGGGAAATTTTAATTTGTTAGTAACATTTGGATGGCAAATTTACTTATGCATGAGAGTGTGACAAAATGCATGAGTGACATATCAACAATGCATGACTTAAAGTAATACATGCACGAGCATACCATGAATAATAATGAATGTAACAGGATGCATGAATGAATGGCATATGAAGGCATCTGTGGATTGCATGCATAAAATCATTATGATGCATGTGATTATTCATGTTGCAGAAAAAGTTGGAATGTGCTCCCTTTTATCCTACATGGGTCATATCCTAAAGTTTGAATTTCTGAGGTCAAGACCCTAGTTTGGTAGGCTACTAATGGCATTTTAGGTGCATGACCTCCGGGACAGATCTAGACCCCTAAACATGTGGTCCCCGGATTACCCTCATCTAAAAATGAGGACCCGAATCCATGAACCTCACCACAGGGGCAAAAAGTCACAATATGGCAGTCCATGTTTCGGTAGCAATCCGAGCGGGAGAATCAATGTCTATCACGGACGCAAAAGTATCACAATAACATCATTGAAGCCCCTTCTAATCCTATGGCATTCCAAGACTCGGGTATAGAGCCCAAAAGTGTGTGAGTATGTGATGGTGATGTGTGTGCTGGGATCAAGCAAACCTGCACAAAACCAAAAAACTAAACCCCAAGCCTGCAAAAGAACAGCCAACATTTATAAGAGTTTTCTACCCTAAGGTTGCAAGAATGTACAAAGACATTTATTAAAACATATAATACTATATACAAAACAAATAAAACAAAGAGGGGTAAAACTAATATTTCGAATTTATTAAAAAAAAAATTGCACAACCAATTACGATAGGCCTGACTCTCAAAAGTCCCCAATGGAGTCACCAGCTGTCGCGACCGTCCCGTCCGGGAGCCGCGAAAAAGGGATAAAAAAAGACAAAGGAGTCGCCGCTAAAATTTTTATTGGGAAAATCTTAGAAAACCCAATTATTTAGAGGTAAACTGGTCTAAAAAAGAAAGAGATGAGTCCGGGAGTCGGTTACGAGTAGGGAAGGTATTAGCACCCCACATCGCCCGTTTAAAAAACGATACCTCAAGTTAATTGTGCAAAAAAAATATTTTAATAACCTCTTAAATATTTATTTACCCCAAAAATTATTTACAAGAAAGAAATATTTTTAATTTTTTTATTTTTAACATTTTATTAATTTTTATTTTTTGAATTTATTGTTTATAAAAACTAAACGAGGTTGAACATGGCACATGAGTCCATAGGGCACCCCTAAAAATAGAAGAGTTTAATTATTTTTAATTAATTATTTTAACATAAAAAAGAGACACAAAAAAAGGAAAATATAGTTTTGACTTGACAAGATGATTTATCTTACTCCTACGTATTCCCGGGTGCGATGGGAAACTCAAAGCCACGTAGTTCTTTTGGAAATGATTTGATTGGTTGATTAACTTTATATCTTGATAAGGATTTGATTTATTTATTTTATTTTAAAAAGATTTTATTTCAAAGTAAATTCACCTTTGCACAGAGTCCAAGATAGCAGTGCTATACGATAAACCCTTACAATTCATACAACACTTGAGGATGAATAAGTCAATACATCAACGTCGTGGATTGTTGCGTGAATTCAAAAGATATTTTTTTATAAAATGAAATTGGCTAAAATTGATTAAAAGTGTAAAATAAAAAAAACATTTAATATTATTTTTTTAAGGGATTCACTCTTGCACAGGGTTGAAGGTAGCAAAGCTATACGATGAACCCTTACAATTCATACAATACTTGAGGATGAAAAATCATACATCAATATTATAGATTGTTGAGTGAATTAAAAAAAAAGATTTTATTTATTAAAACTTTATTAAAGATACTTAAAAGTATTCATTTATTTTTTACTTATTTTTGGAAAACCTTTGTCAAAATAGAACATAAAAATCATTTTTATTAAAATGAAAGAACTCACTCTTGCACGGGGTTAAAGATAGTGAAACTATGCGATAAACCCTTACAATTTTTTACAACACTCGAGGACGAAAAATCGTACATCAACGTTGTAAATTGTTGTGTGAATTCAAACAAGCAAACTTAGTTACAAAATATTTTTAGGAGATTTTTATTTGGAACAAGGAATCAACAACAAAAACACATCTTAGGCCAAAGGCACAAATCATATAAAATAAAATTTAGATTCATGCCTGACAGAAAAGAAGCCCAAAAACATTTTTTTTTTTTTAGACAGAGGCAGGGGACACGGCGGCGGCGACGTGAGGAGACCGACAACGCAGCTGTTCGCGTGGCGGTGGACAACGTCTGAAGCGGCGCGGCTGTCCACACGGCGGACGTGCGAGGGACAGGAGCGACGAGGTAGGGGAGGCGGCGGCGGCGACGTGAGGAGCAAGAATGGACGGATCCCGCTGCGAAGTGATTTAGCAGAGGGACGTATGGTGGAAATGGAACCCGGATCTGGTTTGTCCCTTATGTTTCCTTTTTTTTGTGTTTTTTGATTTAAGATGATGATGAGGGGTTGTGGTAGGTGGCTTTTGTTTTGATTTGTTTCGTTGGTGATGAATTTCTGTTGTTACTGAAAGTGGTGTTGTGGTGTTGTTGGGAGGAAGATGAAGATGAAGATGATGGGTATGGGTGGCTTGGGGATTAGAATGAGGTTAGGGATCAAGTGTTGGTTTGGCTGAAAGTTAGAAGGGATTATGAAGGTTTGAAGGAGATGATGGAGTGTGTCTGAGAGAGATTTTTTCCCTCCCCCCCTCCCCCCTACTTGTGTTTCTGATTTGGTATTTATAGAGAAGTAGATGAACTATGCCTCCTCCTAGGGACCAGATTAATGGAGTGTTGCAGTGGTTCATCTTCCTCTAGTCCCCTTTCAATTTCCATTTATGTGTCCATTTTTCTGATCTAGGCACAAACCCTCTTCCCAAGATCTGGAAAATTAACAGAAATGGATTCTGATCACTTTAGCTTTGTGGGAAGGGGTGTTTTGACGGTTGCAATCCTTGGGAGCCCCCCATCTGAATTCTGATTTTTTGTTATATTCAAAAGTGGCTTGGGTACATGTTGGTTAAAGATGGAAACTAGAGGAGAAAGACCAACACTGTAGCTGTAGCAGTAGAGGACGTAGATGTTGCAGGAAAGAGAGGGACTCAGACGTCTTTTTTTGTTTTTTTCTTCTTTTTGCCTTTTTTTTGTTTTTAATTTGACTTTTCTTAAAAATAACCAAGAAATCAAACTTTTTCAACTGTTGGGTTTATTATCAAAGGTTAACTGTTGGGACAAAATGAAGTAGGCCAGATGATGGATCAAAAATAAACTTGTAACAAAACAAAATGGGCCAATAACAAACAAATTATTTTTCTTGGCATTTTTATTTATTTATTTATTTATTACTATTAAAAGGATAAAAATATACCCGGACAAAATTAGGTGTTCACAGAGAGCTTACGGGGTGGATTGCCCGTCAGAAGCTCGAACAGAAAGATAAGAGAGCTTACGGGATGGATTGCCCGTCAGAATCCCGAATAGCAAGGTAAAAGAGCTTACGGGGTAGATTACCCGTCAGAAGCTCGAACAGAAGATAAAAGAGCTTACAGGGTGGATTGCCCGTCAGAAGCCCGAATAGCAAGGTAAAAGAGCTTACGGGGTGGATTACCCCTCAGAAGCTCGAACAGAAAGATAAGAGAGCTTACGGGGTGGATTGCCCGTCAGAAGCTCGAATAGAATACAAAAGAGCTTACGGGGGGTGGATTGCCCGTCAGAAGCCCGAATAGCAAAGTAAAAGAGCTTACGGGGTGGATTACCCGTCAGAAGCTCGAACAGAAAGATAAGAGAGCTTACGGGGTGGATTGCCCGTCAGAAGCTCGAACAGAAGATAAAAGAGCTTACTGGGTGGATTGCCCATCAAAAGCCCGAACAGCAAGGTAAAAGAGCTTACGGGGTGGATTACCCGTCAGAAGCTCGAACAGAAAGATAAGAGAGCTTACGGGGTAGATTGCCCGTCAGAAGCTCGAACAGAAAGATAAGAGAGCTTACGGGATGGATTTCCCGTCAGAAGCTCGAACAGAAGATAAAAGAAATTACGGAGGTAGGGTACCCACCGAAACTAACAACAAAAGACAAAAGGCTTGCGGAGCCGAGCATCTGCTGAAGCCTGAAAAGAAAGGTAAAAAGCTTGCGGAGCCGGTTATCCGCTGAAGCTGAACAGAAACAACACAAAGCTCATGTGTCCTATGCCTGCTAAAGCTAACCAAGACATGACTTTTGGGGCTCTGTGCCCGCTAAAGCCGAACAAAACAAAGCTTATGAGGCCGTATGCCTGCTAAAGCTAAAAAAGACATGACTTGTGGGGCCCTCTACCCGCTAAAGCCAAACAAAACAAAGCTTATGAGGTCGTATGCCTGCTAAAGCTAAAAAAGACATGACTTTTGGGGCCCTCTACCTGCTAAATCCAAACAAAACAAAGCTTATGAGGCCGTATTCCTACTAAAGCTAACAATAACATGACTTTTGGGGCCCCGTGCCCGCTAAAGTCGAACAAAACAAAGCTTATGAGGCCCTATGCCTACTAAAGCTAACAAGTCATGACTTTTGGGGTCCTCTGCCCGCTAAAGCCAAACAAAACAAAGCTTATGAGGCCTTATGCCTACTAAAGCTAACAAGTCATGACTTTTGGGGTCCTCTGCCCGCTAAAGCCAAACAAAACAAAGCTTATGAGGCCCTATGCCTGCTGAAGCTAACAATAACCTGACTTTTGGGGCCCTGTGCCCGCTAAAGTCGAACAAAACAAAGCTTATGAGGCCCTATGCCTACTAAAGCTAACAAGTCATGACTTTTGGGGTCCTCTTCCCGCTAAAGCCAAACAAAACAAAGCTTATGAGGCCCTATGCCTGCTAAAGCTAACAATAACATGACTTTGGGGCCCTGTGCCCGCTAAAGTCGAACAAAACAAAGCTTATGAGGCCCTATGCCTACTAAAGCTAACAAGTCATGACTTTTGGGGTCCTCTGACCGCTAAAGCCAAACAAAACAAAGCTTATGAGGCCCTATGCCTACTAAAGCTAACAAGTCATGACTTTTGGGGTCCTCTGCCCGCTAAAGCCAAACAAAACAAAGATTATGAGGCCCTATGCCTGCTGAAGCTAACAATAACATGACTTTTGGGGCCCTGTGCCCGCTAAAGTCGAACAAAACAAAGCTTATGAGGCCCTATGCCTACTAAAGCTAACAAGTCATGACTTTTGGGGTCCTCTGCCCGCTAAAGCCAAACAAAACAAAGCTTATGAGGCCCTATGCCTGCTAAAGCTAACAATAACATGACTTTTTGGGCCCTGTGCCCGCTAAAGTCGAACAAAACAAAGCTTATGAGGCCCTATGCCTACTAAAGCTAACAAGTCATGACTTTTGGGGTCCTCTGCCCACTAAAGCCAAACAAAACAAATCTTATGAGGCCCTATGCCTGCTAAAGCTAACAATAACATGACTTTTGAGGCCCTGTGCCCGCGAAAGTCGAACAAATGCAAGAAGTGATGTTGACTTTGTTGATGCATGAAACGATGAGACAATGCATGATATGAGATTATTTTTTTTTATTTGGTTGGTGAAAATCCTTTTTTTTTTTTTTGTGTTTGATGCATGAGATGCTTTTGATGAGTGATGCAGACCTTGATTATAATATTTTTTTAATGTATGATGCATGATATGATTTTTATCAATGATGAAAAAAGCTCTGATTTTTTTTATTTTTATTTTTTGCAAACACCTCTTTGATCCTTGACTCCTTAGATTTTTTATTGCAGCTGAGATTGAGGATGAGCTGGAGTGAGACTCCTTGATTTCGATCATCACTTATTTGTTGAACTGATGTTTTACTTCTTGCCTGAGATATGCTTCTTTGTGATGATTATCCCAATTGGATGAGATTGCCTGATCAATCTTTCAAGGATGTGACCTGTCCCAGCCTTCATGTATTGGGAGCTTTTAATGGCTTGTCCTCTTAAACTACCCTGGTTTATCAGTTTGAGGAGACTTCTTGTACTTTGTTTGTATTTGACCCTAATTTTTGCGTAGGTCGCTCTTTGCGAGTTTTCAACCTACCGGGTCGCTCTAACTTTTGCCCAGACTGCCTTTTTAGGTTTTCAGTCTAGCGAGCCTTTTTTGTTTACTTTTTATTTTCTTTTTCTTTTTTGATTTTGATTTTTCTTTTTTTTTTGGACGTGGACAGTTTTGTCACCCTTATTTGTGAAGATCAAAGCTCTTGCTTGAATTGCAATTGAGGATGCCACTTTCTTCCTCGTATTCAGAATTCTTCTGACCAGAGTTGTTCATCAAAGATTTACCATTAGACGGTTAAATTGTGTCATTGAACTCATGTTTACCTTACCCGAAGCATCATGTAACAAATATGCATGGATTCAAAAGTATGATAGGAAAAACAATATGGCCTGAACAACTTCTCACTTGGTGTTGGAAGTTTGACAGCTCAAATGGTATTCATAGCAAGACACGCGAGAAGTGATATGGAGTTCAAAAGAGTATTGCCCCAGTTTGGATTGATTTTATTTTGGATACAAGGGATTTCGCTTACAAGAATTTTGCTACAGTCTCAGGCATGTGAAAATGAAATGGGCTTACTGTATGCCGCTTAAGAACAAAATTGCCCCAGAGTAATTTCCTTGAGGATGGAGTGCCCCAGTGTAGGGTTCTCAGAATGAAACTGCCCCAATGTAGGGCACTTGATAAGGAAAACTTGATAATGATGTTGCCCCAATGTTGGGTCCCAAGAATGAAATTGCCCCAGCGTAGGGGACTTGACAAGGAAAACCTAACAATGGAGCTGCCCCAGTGTAGGGCATCCAACAATGGAAATGCTCTAGAATAAGGCCCTTGAAAGCAAAGTTTTGTCCCACGTAGATCTTACCCTAACTTTTGCTTCGACTGCCCATAAGGGTTTTCAGCCTAACGGGCTTCCTTTTTCTTTCTTTTTTTTTCATTATCTTTTTTTGGATTTTTTTTAAGAGGAGCAATCGATTAAAAATACAAGAGCACAAACTTTTTTTCTCGAAAATGAAGTTTTGAGGTTTGTAATGTGGCTACTTTTTCATGAAAAAGTAGCAATCATTCATTGATTAGAGTGGACTTTTTGAGGTTTGTAATGTGGCTAATGGTTGGGAGTGATGAAAAAGGATATAAGGCTCAAACAAATGTTTTAAGGTTGAATAGGTTCAAGGATCCATGTTCTTTTTCGGATTTTTGAGAACATTTACTTTCTTCTAACTTTCCCTCTCTTTTTTTGCATGAGGTTTTTCATCCTCTTTCTTTCTCCATCTTTATTTTCTTTCTTCTTCTTGTTTTTATTTTATATTTTTTTCACTTTCTCACTTTATGCTTCATAATCATCATTTCTTTCATACTTACCCATTGTTTAGGGGTGATCCTTGTCCAAGGTTCTTTGAAGAAAAGTTTCAAGCTCAAAAGGGGTAACTAAAGGTAATGATGATATTTTGTTAAGGATAGAGAAAGATAGCCAATCTTCATTTCAAATCATGACTGCTTATCTTTTAAAACTTTATTTTAGAGACAAAGGTGGTACTGACCAAGTTTTATTTATTTGCTCCTCTTTTATTTTCTTTTTCTTTTCTCTTTTTTTATGAATTTTTTGAAAAGGAGTGGGCACAGGTGGGCCGATCAATGCCCCACAAAGAACATCTAATAACGTGAGCTTAATGAACAAAACCAAGGATGATAGTTGGGGAAGAAAAAAAAGCTGAGATATGAGAATGGTGAGAGAGATATTATGATGTGGAAGAAGATGTAAAGAATGGATGAGACAAGGTATGCATGCAAATCCATTACATTAATGCTTCAAGAAAGTGAACATGGTTCAAGTATTACATGATAAAATACAATGTAACCACCATTTCATGGTAAACCACTAATGAACCAATCTAGCCTGGATTCTTATAAATTCCCAAGATGAGGATAGCAAAGTGTTGGCATTTCTTGCAACTACTAGAGTGCGAATCTCTAGTGATGTCATTGTAGCTTTCTTCTTGAAGTCTCAGTAGTCCACTAGAAACTAACTTTTTCAGGGAGGTCTCCAAATTGACATGCCCTTCTTGACTTATGAGAAATGACTCTGAAAGCGTGCCCCTCAACTTCATTGGCATCCGAACCTGCATGATCAGGTACAAGGTTGTGATTTCAGACCAGCTTGAGCAAGTCTAGCAAGTCTTATTCCCAGCTTCACCTCATGATCCATGGTTTAATTGGCATTCTTTGAAAGCGCGGTGGTTCCATTTTCTCCAAGGAGCACAATGCATTGAATGAATTTTTTATTTGTATTTTTTTTTAATAAACTTTCAACTTAAAAAGAAATGAATATATATGAGATGCATGAAAAAATGTTTTTTTTTTTACCCAAAAAGGTATTAATGCATGAGATGTTTGAAAAAGAATTTTTTATATTGGCTCAAAATTTTTAATGCATGTGATGTATGAAGGCACTTTTCCTTCCCAAAAATGGCAATGCATGAGATGAGCTTCTTATTTTTGAGATGAATCATTTTTTTTATGAATGAATGCTAGAGATGAATGGTTTTTAGTAATGAATGCATGAGATCAATGATTTTTATATTTTGACCCAAAGAGGTATTGATGCATGAAATGCATGAATTTTTTGGGTCCAAATTTTTTTTTTTACTGATGCATGCATGAAATGAAGGAGATGCATGGCTTCTTATTTTTCCTTTTTTTCTTTTCTTTTTATGAATTCTCGATGTGAACGATTTTTTTTTACGAATGCATGAAATTAATGATTTTTATTTAAATTTTTTTTATAAGATTGACATAAAAAATAATCAATGCATGAGATGCATGAAAACAATTTTTGACCCAGAATAATGCATGAGATGCATGCAAAAAGATGAATGAAACTGTTAGTCTTCTAAAAAATATGAATGTATGCATGAGTCCTTTTTATTTATTTACAGAATTGTATGAATTACAAGATATGAAAATGATTTTTTTTTATTTAAAGAAGAAATTTGCTCCCTCTGTGTCTTAGAATTGTAAGACTTATTGTTGGGCATACTTAAAGTTATGTCTCTAAACAGTTTGGCCACTAAGTTTGCTTTAAAAGTGAAATTTGGGATTGGTCTAAACTCCTAAAATTTATGGTCCACGGATTGCCCTTAGCTAAAAGATAAGGACCCGAATCCATAAACTTTACCACAGGGACAAATGAGTCACAATATGGCGGTCCACGGCACCGGTAACAATCTGAGCGGGAGAATCAACAACTGTCAGGGATGCAAAAGCATCACAATAACACCACTGAAGCCCCTTCTAATCCTATGGCATTCTAAGACTCGGGTATAGAGCCCAAAAGCGTGTGAAATAGGTGATAGTGATGTGTGTGCTAAGAGTATACAAAATTGTACAAAACCAATTAAAACACAAACTACACCACACTTGCAAAGAGAATAGCCAACAACATAAAAGTTATCTACCCTAGGGTTGCAAGGGTATACAAAGGCATTTATAAGAGCATATAAAACTATTTACAAAACAAATAAACAAATAGGGGTAAAACAAATATTTTCTAAGCTATTAAAAAAAATGCACAACCAACTATGATAGGCCTGACTCTCAAAAGTCCCCAGCGGAGTCGCCAGCTGCCAAGACCGTCCCGTCCGGGTGCCGCGAAGAGAGGGTAAAAACAGAGGAGTCGCCACCAATATTTTTATTTGGGAATAACATTGGAAAAATCATTTATTTTAAGGAAAACTGGTCTTAAAAAAAGAGAGATGAGTCCGAGAGCCGGTTACGAGTAGGGAAGGTGTTAGCACACCACATCGCCCGTTTAAAAAACGGTACCTCAAGTTAATTGTGCAAAAACATTTTAATGGCCTTTTAAATATTTATTTTACCCCAAAAATTATTTACAAGAAAGAATTATTTTTAACTTTTAATATTTTAAATTTTTATTAATTTTTATATTTTTAAATTTATTGTTTATAAAAACTAAATGAGGTTAAACATGACACATGAGTCCACAGGGTAACCTCATATCTAAGGGACTGAACATGGCACCGTGTCCATAGAGCATCCCTAAAAATAGAAAAGTTTAAATATTTTGATTAATTATTTTAACATAAAAAGAGACACAAAAAAGAAAATTTAGTTTTGGCTTAACAAGATGATTTATCTTGCTCCTACGTATTCCCGGGTGCGATGGGAAACTCAAAGCCACGTAGTTCTTTTAGAAAATGTTTGATTTGTCGGTTTATTTTAATTTTGGTAAAGATTTGATTTATTTTTTTTTAGAAAAATAATTTTGAAAAGGATTTTATTTTACAACTAATTCACTCATGCACAGGGTCCAAGATAGCAGTGCTATACGATAAACCCTTACAATGCATACGCCACTTGAGGATGAAAATTCATACATCAACGTCGTAGATTGTTGCGTGATTTCAAAGCAATGTTTTTTACTTTATTTTATGAAATCGGATAAAATTTGGTTAAAAGTGTAAATTGAAAACATTTTTTTTTACAGAAGGGAATTCACTCCTGCACAAGGTTAAAGATAGCGAAGCTATACGATGCAACCTTACAAATCATACGACACTTGAAGATGAAAAATCATACATCAACATCGTAGATTGTTGCGTGAACTCAAAAAAATAATTGTTATTTCAAAATATTTTTAACAGGATTTTTATTTAACACAAGGATTGAAAATATACTTTGTCGCGATCGTCCTGTCCGGGAGGCACGAAAAATGGATAAAAACAGAGGAGTCGCCACCAATATTTTATTTGGGAAAAACATTGGGAAAACCATTTATTTTAAGGAAAACTGGTCTAAAAAAGAGAGAGATGAGTTCGGGAGTCGGTTACGAGTAGGGAAGGTATTAGCACCCTACGTCGCCCGTTTAAAAACGGTACCTCAAGTTAATTGTGCAAAAATCATTTTAATAACCTCTTAAATATTTATTTTACCCCAAAAATTATTTACAAGAAAGAATTATTCTTTTATTTTTAATATTTTAAATATTTTATTAATTTTTTACGTTTTTTAAAATTATTGTTTATAAAAACTAAATGAGGTTGAACATGGCACATGAGTCCACAGGGCAACCTCAAATCTAAGGGACTGAACATGGCACCGTGTCCATAGAGCATCCCTAAAAATAGAAAAGTTTAAATATTTTTGATTAATTATTTTAACATAAAAAGAGACACAAAAAAAGGAAAATTTAGTTTTGGCCCGACAAGATGATTTATCTTGCTCCTACGTATTCCCGGGTGCGATGGGAAACTCAAAGCCACGTAGTTCTTTTGAAAAGATTTGATTGGTTGATTAATTTTTTTTTTAAAGGAATTTTTAAATTTAGAAAAGGTTTTTGATTAAGAAGCACGAAACTTTCATTTTAAAGCAGGAAATATATTTTTTCCATTTTTTTTATTTTATTTTTGTAAAAGATTTATGAAAAAGAACTAAAAAAAACAATTAGAGACTTTAGTTGATTTTTTAGCTTTGGTCCCAAAACAAATTTCTCTTTTTGATTTTTTCATTTCATTTTTTTTAAAAGGTTTTTTTTTATATATATTAAACAAAGTGGTGAAATTCATCATTTTCTTTTAAAGAAACAAGATTTTTTATTTAACAAGAAACCAGAAAAAGGGGGCCCTTTATGCTTGGAATTTGCTGAACCGTGAATATAACCCAGGCCCAAAGACCTCATTCTACAATCAGACTTACCAACAAACACAAGGTTAGCCAACAAAATATCATAAAACAA